>JAKCWG010000165.1:0-89306 GCA_021464415.1 Lonicera japonica | reverse complement strand
TCTTCTTCAAACATTTCATTGACCTTTAATTCCCTTTTGTCCCAACTTAATATGCCCACAAACGAGACTATTCCATAACACTGCATCTCTCTCACACATTTCCTCGAACACTTCATGTGCACCGGCCAAATCATCAAATTTCACATACATTCTCAACAGTGAACTCTCTATAAAACTATTACCATTCAAGCCAAACCTATAGACATGCCCATGAATCTGTTTCCCTAAAACATGGCAACCAAGTCCTCCACATGAAGTGATAACAAATGGGTATGTGAATTTGATAGAAAAAACTGAATCTTGAACTTGTGGGTTTCTTAGCATTTGGTCATATTAATTGTCAATCAACTCATAAGCGCGATTAGAGCGCAAGATCTGCCAACAGGTGGTGTGGCGAACCCAAAAATTAAAAGATCAAATTATATCGATACATAAAAAACTAAATTAAAAAATCTGAAACAAAAAAATCGAATCAAAATCAAATATATTTATTTCGGATTTGGGTTATAACATTGTAAAACAAACTAAACTGAGTTAAACTGAATCATTGTATATATAATTCAAAAATTATAATATTTTTTATATCCAAAATTTTATGTTATAAAATTTGTAAGGTTTAATAAGAAATAAATTATTTTAACTATTATGAATATTTAAGTTATATTATAAATATAAAAATTAATATTTTTTTTATTTAAAATAAATATGAGCAAGTACATACTTTATCGTTTTTGACAAAATAAGCATTGCATGTTGAAGGAAATTACACATAGTGTGTTATCGTATAGGTATAATATCTATTAGGATTTTACTTTGTAAATTATATAATATGGATCATATTGGACTTTCTTATTAACCATATTTATTATTGTATTTATGGCTCATCTAATAAAGAATTGAGTAGAGTTGTTCCCACAATACGTTATCAACTCGCTCAGAGCTAATAACCCTAACCCTAACCCTAAGAAAACCTTAGCCGCCGCCCTCTGCCGCCCTCCATCACCATTAGTCTTTGTTAAGGTTTTCAAAACTAAAGCAAAGATCTATTTCTCCGTTAAGGCTTCTTTTCTTTGCTTATCAGTATATCAGTAATCTAAGTACCGATTCCCTTCCCCTCTTTTATGTTGTATAATACAACTTCAATTTTTGTTAATACAATTATTTGAGATTTCTTTACCCAATCTATTTCTCTATTATTAAAAATCATGGGATAGATAATTTTATGCCGATGTGGATAAAATTGTTACTTAATCGGAAGGTTTATGAAGTAAAGCCAAAATCTTTCTACCCCTTAATGCATACAAAATTAAAATTTTTCTGTCTACTTGCAAGTTATTATGCCAAAATCTGTCAATTGAGTTTATTTATTATTTATATTTTTAATTTATCTTAGCTAGGATTTCCATTGTTTCCGCAGAAATTTGCAGGTTTTAGCTTATCGAGATATTATTATGGAAAATTGTTAATTAAATTTATTAATTTTTATTTAATCTATATTTATGTTTTATTTTAAGAGGCAATTATGTATAAGGGCTCATTTCAATAATAACATAATTATAAAAGACACTTACAAATTAACAGTATAAATTAAGGACATTGAACAAAAAAGACACAAATATCCCTTATTTATTTAACTATTAACTTTATCAACAGCACGCAAAGCACCCCAACAACACTACAGGCAAAAAAGGAACTTAACCGAATAGCATTGCAAATGTGTGCATAATTGTATTTGGTCCATAATTACCCTTCATTAGATAGCCTAGTAGTGTATGGACGCATATTTATGTAGAAAAAGCCAGAAACAACTATAAAAAGTCAAACAATTATGCTTGCTGCACACCGAATTTATGAATCCTTATTTAGCACAGAACATGGCATTTTTGCTTTTTCAATAATGAAACATTAGAACTTTTCGTTTTCACGCATACACAAGAAAAGGGGAGTTCTGATAACCTGCAATCAAATTCAACATTTTATGGAAATTTTTTACTTCTAATAACATCCTTGGTCTTATCAAAATTAGTCCAAAATAGATTTAGTAATGGTGCTAAACATATTGAGTACTATTAGCACCATTGGTGCTAAATTTGAGTTAGGACCAATGGTACTAAAACATTGGTGCTAAAAGTAGTTCCAATACAAAACAGAGAACTATAAGATTTATGGTGCTAAATTAAAATAGATTTAGCACACATCTAATACTACACATCAAGAGGAGCATCGTTCTCATCATCATCATCATCATCATCTTCTTCTTCTTCTTCTTTTTTTCTAGATCTACAATCGTAAAACATATATAACTTTTGATCGAACCGTCGGATTTGGATGATTTTTGGATATGTTGTTCGGAAGACAAAGTTATAACCATTGCGTGAAAAATTAAGACGATCAGAGGTCGTTTTGCTATCGAAATCGATCAATTTTGACAGCCCAGCGGGATTTGAAAAAAAAATATGATCGTGACTCTTATTTTTTTTTACGAACCCTAAGTCGATCCACACACATATATATATATATATATAAATTGAGTGGATGTTGATCTCATAAATTTTGTTGTTCTCTATTTTGTAATGGTGCTCAAATCATTTTAGCACCTTTTGATTTGTTGTCTACGTGGTGTTACCTTATGGTTGTTGTTCAGAAGGTGCTAAATGCATTTAGCACCTTCTGATTGTTGTCCAGGTGGTGCTAAATGCATTTAGCACCCTCTTAGCACCTTCTGATTACTATCCAGGGGGGTGCTAAATGCTTTTAACACCTTTTTTATTACTATCCAGGGGGTGCTAAATGCTTTTAGCACCTTTTTGTTGCTGTCCAGGGGGTGCTAAATGTATTTAGCACCTTCTGGTTGCTCTCTAGGGCACCTTTTTGTTGTTGTCCAGGGGGTGCTAAATGTATTTAGCACCTTCTGGTTGCTCTCTAGGGGGTGCTAAATGCATTTAGCACCTTCTGGTTGCTGTCTAGTGGGTGTTAAATGCATTTAGCACCTTCTGGTTGCTGTCCAACGGGTGCTGTCTAGTGGGTGCTAAATGCATTTAGCACCTTCCGGTTGCTGTCCAACGGGTGCTAAATGCATTTAGCACCTTCTGGTTACTGTCCAGGGGGTGCTAAATGCATTTAGCACCTTCTGGTTGTAGTGCTGTTGTCCAGAGGGTGCTAAATCCATTTAGCACCTTCTGGTATGCTGTTGTCCAAAGGGTGCTAAATCCATTTAGCACCTTCTGGTTGTAGTGCTAAATACATATAACTAAATTAAAGGTATTAAACAGCTTTAGCACCACATCCAATTCTACATATTAAGGTGCTAAAACAGATTTAGCACCATTTTTTTTTCAAAGTAACTAACCACATGGTGCTAAAACAATTTTAGCACCAATTGTCCAACACTAGAATGTTGTTAAAATGATTTTAGCACCACAAATGAACACAAATGACTGAATTTAAGGTGCTAAAATAGTTTTAGCACCTTGAATTTCGTTTGTATGTTTTCCCTTCTCCAAAGCGTTCGTAACACTAAAAAATTAGTAATGAAAAATAGAAAAAATTTAACGTATATATGAACTACATTTCATATGAAAAATAAGGTGTTATGATACATGAATGAAACAATCAATAGTTTTGTAATAACATGATACACAAATTGAACACAAAAGGAGACTCTGTTTCAAATTGTCACCTCTCTATCTCTTTTCTCTCTTGCTTTCTCTATAATAAAACATAACTTAATTGTAAGCCCCACCATTGATGCACGGCAACACCTTCAACGCTCAAAACTTCATAAAGGTTTCCCAGGCAACGGTGGTCTCCAACTTCATTTGATCCGTTTCAAGTGCGAGTGTTATAATATATTATGGTATGACAACGTAAATTTGACGCAAAAAGGGTTTGAATAATATATTCTCTATAGCAATTTGATAAAAAAAATAAAATATTAGTTTATAATATATAACACTAATAATAATAACCACCACCGACAGAAATAAAAAAATACAAGAAGAAAAGAATTTAAAAAGAAGAGGATGACGATGACAATGAAGAACTTGCCAGGGACATAATAGGACTTGGAAAAGCTATTTACATCAGCCTGTTAATATATATATACACACACATGTGTGTATGTATATGTCCATTCTAGAGACCAGTTATATAGACGTACGAATGGAAAGCTCTTCTACTTCTCTTTTATAGTCGACATGATTAAAACTGGCGGGATTACATGCCTAAAGGTTTATATCAGGGTATTTTTGTCCATCAACATTTATTATTTTCCTCAAAATAAATTAATATTATGAAAAGTGTCCTTATTATAAAACCAAATTATGAAATTAGTACTACTTCCCTTTATTAAACATGAGTCCGTCCTCAAAGTTATAAAACATTACGGAGCAAGGCCCTATAACTCATTATCTCTTATTTTAAAAACAGTTTTTATTTTAATTAAATTTATCTTTTATTTTAAGTAAATTTCTATTTTACTTAAAAGTAATTTTTATTTTAATTAAATTTCTGTTTTATTTAAAACAGTTTTTATTTTAATTAAATTTCTGTTTTACTTAAAACAGCTTTATTTTAATTAAATTTATGTTTTACTTAAAAACAGTTTTTATTTTAATTAAATTTCTGTTTTGTTTAAAAGACAGTTTTTGTTTTAATTAAATTTTCGTTTTACTTAAAACAGTTTTTATTTTAATTAAATTTCTGTTTTATTTTAAAAAAAGATTTTGTTTTAATTAAATTTCTGTTTTACTTAAAAAAAGTATTTGTTTTAGTTAAATTTCTGTTATATTTTTTAAAAATATATATTTTAATTAAATTTCTGTTTTACTTAAAAACAGTTTTTTAATTAAATTTCTATTTTATATAAAAAACAATTTTTATTTTAATTAAATTTATGTTTTACTAAAAAATAGTTTTTATTTTAATTAAATTTCTATTTTACTTAAAAGCAGTTTTTATTTTATTAAAATTTTTGTTTTATTTAAAAAACAGTTTTTATTTTAATTAAATTTCTGTTTTACTTAAAAAAAGTTTTTGTTTTAATTAAATTTCTGTTTTATTTAAAAAAAAATTGTTTGAGTAAATTTTCGAATATAATCATCGATAAAACCCAACTACAAAGGTTTTTGGGTAGTGTTAATTATATAGCTGATTATTACAAAAATCTTTTCTATAAACTGTGATTCTTTATACGAACGCCTTCGTAACAACCCTCCTCCTTGGGGAGAAAGGCATACTAAAGCTGTTAAGATTATAAAGTTTAAGGTTAAACGACTGCCTTGTTTGGCACTGGTTTTCCCTTATAGTTTTAAGATCGTCGAAACTGATGCCTCCGTGTAGGGTACGGAGGAATCTTAAAGCAAAAATTTAGAGCTGATTCTAAAGAAATCCTTTCTAGATTTACATCTGGAAAATGGAATTCAGCACAGTTAAACTATTCTACTATAAAGAAAGAAATTCTTTCTATAGTCTGTTGTATTTCCAAATTTCAAGATGACCTTTTAAACCAAGAGTTTCTTTTGAGGATTGGTTGTAAAGCTGCGAAAGATGTATTAGAAAAAGATGTTAAAAACATTGCTTCTAAACAAATCTTTGCTAGATGGCAAGCTATATTATCTGTCTTTGATTTTAAAATTGAGTTTATAAAAGGAGAGTCTAATTCTTTACCAGACTTTCTAACTCGTGAATTTTTGACAGGTTCTAAACAATGACCTCCTCACAGTAGGGAGGAAGAGGCCGTGGTCACGGTACTTTTAAACAGACTACTATAGACTTTAAGCCCTTATTTAAACAAGCCACATTTCATCAAGGATCTTTTTCACAGAGTCCTGGTGGCAATTCTAAATCCTCACAAGGGTCACAAGCTGGCTCTTTTGCAAATGTGCTAAATACTCCAGCACCCCCTCCTTCTAAAAAGGCAATTCAAGATTTTATTATATTTTTAAAGGAAAGTGATAAAAGAATTTTCTCCAATCCTATACACCTGGTTAAACAATATTTCGAGCATGACTAGGAATTTCCTGTTTTAAATGGCAAGAAAAGGGGTTATAATGAGGCTATATTGACTGAAACTCAGTCCTGTAATATAAACCATGTGAATAAAAATCCCGGTTTCCGTGGTAAACAAGAGGATATACAATTTTCCAAATGTTTTATAATCGGAGTTCTTGATTTCCAAGATTGGGGTGTTAACCCTAACAGCCCTAGAACTCTTAAATTATATGGTAAAGATTATACTTACTTGGATTATATTAAAGCTTGGTATAAAGCCTTTTTATACCAAAACTCTTATAACACTCATACCTGGTGGTTTCGGTTTGAAGCTCTCATCGAACCAACAGTTAATTTTAAAGCTCTTCCTCTTTGGTTTATTAAATTCGGTCCAGAAGAAGATTTCTTCCATGATAAAATTAAACCTCTCTTTAAAGATTTCAAAACCAAGCATCCTAAACATGTAAATGAAACCATTCCTATTCGAAATGCAGTGTGATACCCCGGACTTTAATTTATTTTAAAATTGAATTATATTAGCTTATTTATATTCATGTGAGTGATCGTTTGATGATTCGGGTGGTCCGAATCAATTTCGGTTGGTAAATAGGAAGTTTTAGTCCTTTGCGATTCGTTAATTCTAGCTAACTTTGAGTTATCGTAATTTCTTCTTTATTTATCCAAATAAGATTTCGTCCACATTGGTGTCTAGTATTTATATCATTCTACAACTTTCGTGTTTTGGTCGAAGTCCAATTCACATTTCTCGTGGGTCAAAACAGGCCGCAAAGTGGGCCCATTGTAAAATTCTAGTCATTCGGTAGCGCTTTGCCAGAGCCCAAAATTTAAAGCTTGGACCGGTATGGCGTTTTTGGCATATCGGTCCGGCGCCAAAATTTTGGGAAAACTGACCCCCGCGGACCGGTATTGGGTATTTGGGATATCGGTCCGCCAGTTAACTATTCCCACCGACTTAAGCTCGTTTTAAGGCCATTTTCACTCATTTTTCAACCCATTTTCGAGGCAACCTTCCACACATTTCTAAGGGAGGTTCTAGAGGGTTCTAGAGAGAGAAAGAGACAGATTTCTACGCATCTTTCATCCACGATCGAAGATTCAAGCTCGAAATCATCCAAGCCACCTTTAAGGTACTATTCATCATCTTCTACCTTGATTTTCTTCTAGGAAAGCTCAAGCATGAGCTTTGGCTATGCGAGTTGGGGTCTATGCATCATTGATTAGGGGTTTTCGTTATTCTAAGGACGTGGTGACGCGAGAGCTTGAGGACTTCACCGAACGGGGCTTTAGTTTACAACCTTTTTCCTTCTTTTGGTCTATACACTAGAGGTAGGAGTTATATGTTTTCCAAACTTGATGATATGATTTTATTTATCTAAAGATGAGTGATTTTATACATATATGTTCGATATGAAGCACATACTTCCTTGTTATTGATTACACAAGAATGATTTTATACATACATGTTAATATGTTGATCATATCATTGGATATACATAAGTTTTGCATGATTGAGTTATTATTTTACGATATGAAGCAAGATATGCCATCTAAGCTCCATGATTACATGTTATTGATTCATACGGATATTCTTTGGATGTGTATGTGTTAGTTTAACAAGAAAATGATTAGTAAAGGGTTTTGTATACACCAAAAAACATGGACGTGAATTGGTTAGAGTTTATATGGCATATGTGGTTTCTATTATATCTATGATGCATGAGTTGAAACAAGATATGCCACTTGAACTTGACATCTATGTAATATAGACTTGTAAGTGATGTTCCTTGGACATATAAGCTTGGTTGAATCCAACTGGATTAGTAAATGGATTATGTATGCGTTAAGGAACATGGATACATAATGAATGAAGTTTAAGTGGCATGGGTTGTTTCTAGTTTACAATTAAAAGCATGGATTGCACGTTATCCATAATTATTGTGTCAACCTGGCATTTGGAGGATCTCATGACAAGCTCAGAGCATTCTTATGGCATATGGCATGGAAATTGTCTCTTGGGAGAATTATATCTCGTTTCTACGATGCGGATGGCTTTCTATGCTCTTGTGGTATTCTTGAACAAGTGATCATCTATCTTCGGGAGTTCTTCATTCGTATGTCGATATATTCTCCATTATGTTATATGGTGGGACGTTGCCCACAATTATCTGTATCTGTTTGGCCTCCGTCGGTGAAGGGGAATGATTATGGTTAGTGCTTGCCGGGACGGGAAAAATAGGCAAGGCCTGGTGCCCTTGGGTTGAAAAGCCCTAAACCTCCGGGGGTCTTTTAGTCGTCGGCTGTCTAGAGCCCGCGGTGAATAGTCTGGAAATCTAGACAACGACAAGGCACTAATGAGTCATCGGCTGTCTAGAGTCCACGGTGAATAGTCCGGAGATCTAGACAATTGGTATGATAATGATTAGTTGAGGTGATATTGTGGACTATGGTCCAATTGTTAATTATCTATTGGTATTCACTTGAGACGAAGAGGCCATATTCTGGTGATAGATGTTATGATCTTGATGCTTATTTCTCTTAGGGGCGGTCAGGCCCATTGTTATGATTATTATGGTTCGATTTAGCACTGACACTTCTCTTGGAAAGGTGACCCACATTCTATCCTAGTGATTCGACATAACGGTTGACACAAAGGGAGGTAACATGCATATGCATGAGCATGCATTGTTTATGTGTAAAATCATGATATTTACTTGGATTGATGGTTAAAGTATAAACTATTACCAAATTAGTAATTATACTTTTCAAACACGTTATCCCCTATATTCCCCCTTACTGAGCTGTGAGCTCACCCCGTTTTCTAACTAATACAAGTACACAGGGGACGTGTGATGTTAACAAGATGGCGGGTTCGAGATCGAAATAGAAGGCTCTGATACAGATTCATTTTTGTTATATAAATGTTAGCTCGGGAAGCCACGGCTGGCCCGAAGTATTGTATATTGTCTTAACTTTACTTAGTTGGTTTGTATAATGGTTATAAGCTTGTGTATGAACCTTACTATTGTTTTGACACCCTATGATTGATTGGCACATGACAGAAATATTAGACGTATGTAAAAAGCAATCATCCTGTATATTGGTGTTTGATCTGACATGTGTTATATATGTTGTTTGAATTATTTATATTTACATACCCATTTTAGTCAATCTAAGATGGGTTAGTGACACTCCAGGTCTTAATTACGGCTATTGTCTTGTAAATTTAGGCGGGGGTGTTACATGCTGTCCTCTTACGATTTTTCGGTCAGTATTCTTTACCTTGGATTTTCCAGTGATCATCTACTATTGGAAACAACCAAAACCTCTTTATCATAGCCAGAGATTTTTTTTATAAATGGTGGCCCCGTTACGAGTTCGATGAGCTCATTCCTAAAATGATCCTGGATATTAATGCATATAAGGAATATAATCTGTATGTTCAAGAAGAAGAAAAGGCGAGAAAAACAGAGGCTTTTATGAATCAGGAATTCAAGACTCCTACTGGGGCCTCTATTAAAAAGAAGTTCCCAGATGCTTCTCCCGAGGAAATTAAAAGAAAAATGGTTAAAGCTTTTATATCTCAGTTGGGATTTCTAGACGATGACAGTATGTCCACCTCCTATAAAGTTCCATCCATTAATCTTGAAGACTTGGATGATGATGATGATTATAACGAGAACGAAGATATGGATAAGTATATGGGATTATCCTGGGCAGATCAAGTGGAAGCTACCGACAAAATCAGAAAAGAAAGAACAGATAAATCTGACGGTCCAGTAAGTGGTCCCACGTCTCCAATTATTGATAACAAGAAGGTTATATAATTGTATAGCTGTAAAGTTTGTTTTAGCTCCCGCCGACACTTATAGACAAAGGGGTGTCATTTCATTTTAAACGTACGCCATGATGTAATTCTCGGATTTGTAACAATTTTTGAATCCGTTTTATTTTCCCGTTTTTATTTAGTCAAAGGATGCAAAATGTTAGGCATCTTCTTTTTTTCCTTTAAGTTTATTTCTTTTGTAATCTCTCCAATAATAAATAAGAATTAAAATTTTGTTCTATCTCTCTGCCTCAGCCCTTCTTTTGTTTTATTTTGATTTTATATCCCTGTTCCCCATTTTGTGGATATTAATGCATATAAGGAATATAATATGTATGTTCAAGAAGAAGAAAATGCGAGAAAAACAGAGGCCTTTTTATGATTCAGGAATTCAAGACTCCTACTATGGCCTCTATTAAAAAGAAGTTCCCAGATGCTTGTCCCGAGGAAATTAAAAGAAGAATGGTTAAAGCTTTTATATCTCAGTTAGGATTTCTAGACGATGACAATATGTCCACCTCCTCTAGAGCTCCATCCATTAATCTTGAAGACTTGGATGATGATGATGACTATAACGAGAACGAAGATATGGATAACTATATGGGATTATCCTGGGCAGATCAAGTGGAAGCTGCCGACAAAATTAAAAAAGAAAGAACATATAAATCTGATGGTCCATCAAGTGGTCCCCCGTCTCCGATTACTGATAACAGGAAGGTTATATAATTGTGTAGTTATAAAGTTTGTTTTAGGTCCTGCCGACGCTTATAGACAAAGGAGTGTCATTTTCTTTTAACCGTATGCCATGATGTAATTCTCGGATTTGTAACAATTTTTGAATCTGTTTTATATACCTGTCTTTATTTAGTCAAAGGATGCAAAGTGTTAGGCATCTTCTTTTCTTCCTTTAAGTTTATTTCTTTTGTAATCTCTCCAATAATAAATAAGAATTAAAATCTTGTTCTATCTCTCTGCCTCAGCCCTTCTTTTGTTTTATTTTTATTTTATATCCTTATTCCCCATTTTGGTATGAGAGGAATTTATCTAATTGATCAACACACAAGTCGCGTTGGAATCTCTGCCTGTTCAAGCCAAGATATGGCATTTTAAGGCTTTTATTTCCGTAATTCGTTAATAGTTGAGTTAGATTTTGTTCACTCTGTTATTATCTTGTGTAACAGTAATTTATATTCGTTTCACTATGTTAACCAGATCAAACTCTTCTATTGTCAATTGTTTTAAAACAAAACCATTAATTAAAAATAGAAAAGATATAGAGTTCCGTGATATAGAAAAAGCTTTTTTAAATTGGAATATCCCAAAGGTAAACCCTGATAAAATTTATGACACTGGTATGTTTAAAATGTTTTCAAGTATGTCTATAAAAACTATTGAAAAAACTATACCTGTTGGAAACTCTTTCGACTCTATACAATTGCTCACACAAGAAGAAATTGATAGATATAAATATCGTTATAAATATTTACATATTGGATTAGTCCAAGTTGCTTTAAAACCCCTTACTATGAAAGTATTAAATACTTCATTTTTAATCGCTTTTCGTGACTGCCGTCACTTAAAATTTAATGATTCTCTTATAGGCATGATTCAATCGAGTCTTTGTAATGGACCCGCATATTTTGATGCTCATCCAAACCTTTCTATATCATTTACTGATAAAAATATTTTAGATGTTTTATTTGTAAATCTTCAACTCCATTATTATGAAATGAAACCTGGATTTGAACCTTTAAACCTTACTTATCGCATATATTATAGAGTTATGAATACTCTGAGCCCTCGGGCTCATTTATATGATTGTAAAGATAAGACAATTTTATTAGAAACAAATCTTTTAAAATCTGATGTTGCTATCCCTCAAACTATTATGTGGAAAGATATAACTCCTTCTTCTACTTGGCTTTTAGAAGCTGCTACTCCCCCTGAGCCTGTAGAAAATAGAAGAGTCCAAAAAATAGTTCAGTTTCAAGATGGCGATGTTATTATAAAATTTGATAATAATAATAATAAAACAACTAGATTATCAACTAATTCTAGACATTCTTTTAAAACTTCTTCAGAAAAGTTTTATACTCCTGCTAATACTTTAGCTAGTTCTTTTGCCCAGTCGTTTAGGCAAGGTGAATTTTATACTCCTACTTCGTCAGTTGCAAATTCTACTACTAAAGTTAATAATCTTGTATTTGAAAGAATTATAAATTCTAAACAAGATATACCCCATGGTGTCTATCATCCGCCTAGTTCTAATGGAGAACAACAAATTAACAAAAATGAACTGGATACTATATCAGAACTTGGTGGTATAAATGTTAATATGGCAGACTTAGGTATCAATACTAAATCTATAAATGTTGTTACTATTTCTGAACCATTTGTATATGACAAAAATAAAGTAAACAAATAATTTTTCCAAGAAAAATATAATGAATTTAGAACTTGGTTTTTTGATTATTATACTGATGATTAACAATATATGTTCAAAAATTTATTTTATGCTTATATAAATAAACATGAGCAGGTTGTTCATTTTGCTCTTTGGTTTTATGAACATATTATTAAAACTGAAATAGATTTCCCATAGATAAATGTTTTAGAAACTTTTTATAAAACCTAGAAAGTCGATTCTAGGGTGGTAAGAGCTATACATCTACCTCCACAACATCAAAATTTTAAAATAGCTAAAGATAAATATATAGAAGCCACTGCTTTTGCTCAACTTGGCGCTTCTTATGTAATTACTATGGAACGTACGATAAACTAGAGTCACTATGTTAATTTATTTTTGCAAACTATAGGCGAACAATTAATTCGTTTAGAACAAAATGTTGATGAGATTCATGATAATACTAAAATTAAACATAAGGAAAAGATTTTTGAAAAGGTTAAAGTTTCTTCCTCACTTTTAAAACCCACTATTAAACTCTTTGAAGGTTTTTCTCTTGGTAAATCTACTTTGAGTTAAGAAATTATAAATGCTTTAAAAGAAAAACTTGATATTATGAATAATGGGAAACAAGTTTTGCCTATAATGCATAGTGAAGATATGTCAGACGTAGAATCTGAATTCTCAGATGTTTTTAAATTCATAATGAGTTTATGAATATTCAAGAGGTAAATTATCCACAAAGTTCTTCTAGGCAAGTCCCTATGCCTCTAGGAAAATTTTATTACCCTAGGCCTATGCCTCAAGATATATTATTTGAAGAAGATGCTAATATAACTGCTTCTAATCTTAGTGCTAAAACTATATATGAATGGACTATAGATGGTCTTTCTGAATATGCTATTTTAACTCAATTGCATCGCATGACTATGTATTCTACTATTTGTAAAGCTGCAGGCAATACTGATAAACAGATTGCTAAGTTTATAATTGCTGGTTTTGCTGGCCAACTTCGTGGCTGGTGGGATAATGTTTTAAATGATTCACAACGTAATGAAGTTCTAAATTCTGTAAAAATAATTCAAACAGTTGTTACTACTAAATGTCCTGATGGTTTGAGTGAGATTAAACAAGAACCCACTACACAATAAAATGTCGTTTATTCCCTTTTAAATTGCATTATTATGGCTTTTATTGGTGCTCATCCTGAGACTTTAGATAAGAGTAGAGATCTCTTTATAAATTTAAAGTGTCTTACTTTAACACACTTTAGATGGTATAAAGATACTTTTTTTTTTATCAAAAGTCATGATAAGATCTGATGCAAATGCAAATTTTTGGAAAGAAAAATTTATAGCTGGTCTCCCAGATTTATTTGCTCAAAAAGTTAAAGAAAGAATCATTCGTAAACATGGTGGTACTTCTATACCTTATTCCCAATATACTTATGGTATGCTTATAAGTGAATGTATTCTTGAAGGTATAGTTTTATGTAATGATATTAAACTAAAAGCTCAAAACCTTATTGGTCGAATAGAAATTGTTGAATTTTGTGAACAATTTGGTCTTGATTTAAAAATCCCCGGCAAACTTACACGTCGTCGCCCTTCTAAACAAAATAAGAAGTATACTAAACGAAAATCTAAAAGAAATGATACTTCTACTTCTAAAAATAAACCATATACTTTTAAAAAATCCAGTAAACATCCTCCAAAGCGTGCATCTAATCCTAGTACTATTGTTTGTAAAAAATGTAGTAAAACTGGTCATTATGTAATAAATGCTGGACTAAAAAGAAAATAAATGAGACTGATGATGAAGGATTTCGAAAACAGCTTATAAATGTTTTATTAAACCATTCAGATGACGAACATGATAGTTCTAGTGATAAAAGTGATTATCTTGAGGTCGATGATATTGAGTCCTCAGTTTCTAGTGATTCTAAATTAGAACATGAGTGTAATTGTAATGCTTAGACAGATTATTATAAAGCAGTACTTGAAGCTAGTGGTTTAAGTCTTAATGTTCTTTCTAAAGAGGAACATAATATTCTAGATAGTATTGATGGTATTGAAGTCCCTTCTATAAAAAGAAAAATGATAGAATATTATCTTTCTACTTTTAAACAAGAAAATAATTCTCTTCCTTCAGAAAAACCTTATTCCTTAAAGAAAGTTCTTGATGATATGAAAGAAAACAATATATCTGAGAGAGAGTCCTCTTTTCCTAATTTAAAATCTGAAATTAACATTTTAAAAAAGAAAATTCGAGAAATAAAAGTTCGTCTTTCAAATCTTGAAGGCTATAATAAATCCTTTCCTGCTTTAACACCTCCTTCTTCAACACCTGAATAAAAACAAAAACAAAACTGTTTACAATTTATTGATAGAGTAACATTTCAAAAACGGTATATAAATATTACACTAGTTGTTAATAAAAAAATTATATTAAAAGATGTAGCTCTTGTTGATAGTGGAGCCGATATAAATTGTATTCGAGAAGGATTAATTCATACTCAATACTTTGATAAAACCACTCAAACTCTTACTGCAGCAAATAATTCTAAATTAAAAATTTAATTTAAACTTTCTAATACTTATATATGTAATCAAGGTTTATGTGTACCTTCAACTTTTATACTAGTTAAAAATCTTTCTCAAAGAATTATAGTAGGAACTCCTTTCCTTAGTTTGATTGAACCATTCAACGTTACTTCTAAAGGCATTCTTACTAAATTTGAAGATACTGAGGTTTTATTTGAGTTCATAGCAACTCCTAAGATTAATAAAATAAATGAAATGAAGGAACATTTATTTTTTAAAGAAAAACAAATAAATTTCTTGAAAAAAGATGTTCAGGTTTTAACTATTTCTTCCCAGTTAAATTCTTCTATAGTTAAATATAATATTGAACAAATTTCTAAAGTTATAACTGCTGAACTTTGTAATGAAAATCCTAATGCTTTTTGGGATAGAAAACAACATATAGTTCCTCTCCCTTATGAAAAAGAATTTTCTAAAAATAAAATTCCTACTAAAGCTCGTCCAGCCCAAATAAATGCTGAACTTTTAGAATATTGTAAAAATGAGATTCAGTCTCTTCTTGATAAAAAACTTATCAGAAAAAATTATTCTCCTTGGAGTTATACTGCTTTCTATGTTAATAAAGCTTCAGAAATTGAGTGTGGTGCTTCTCGTCTTGTTATAAATTATAAGCCTTTAAATAAAGCTCTTAAGTGGATAAGATATCCTCTCCCTAATAAAAAGGATCTCTTAGCTAGAGTTCAGGCTGCTAAAATCTTTTTTAAATTTGATTTAAAATTTGGAGATTGGCAAATCCAAATTGCAAAAAAGGATAAGTATAAGACTACTTTTGTTGTCCCTTTTGGGCATTATAAATGGAATGTTATGCCTTTTGGTCTTAAAAATGCCCCTTCTGAATTTCATAATATAATGAATGATATATTTAACCCTTATACTACTTTCACTATAGTTTATATCGATGACATTCTTATCTTTTCCCAAAGTATTGATCAACATTTCAAACATTTGAATATTTTGATAAATGTTATTAAAAAGGCAGGTTTAGTTCTCTCAGCCAAGAAAATGGTTTCATTTCAGACAAAAATTAAATTTCTTGGTCATGATATATCAAATGGTGAAATTATACCTATAAATCGTTCTATAGATTTTGTGGATAAATTTTCGGATATAATCACTGATAAAACCCAACTACAAAGGTTTTTGGGTAGTGTTAATTATATAGCTGATTATTATAAAAATCTTTTCTATAGACTGTGCTCCTTTATATGAACGCCTTTGTAAAAACCCTCCTCCTTGGGGAGAAAGGCATACTAAAGTTGTTAAGATTATAAAGTCTAAGTTTAAACAACTGCCTTGTTTGGCACTGGTTTCCCCTTATAGTTTTAAGATCGTCGAAACTGATGCCTCCGATATAGGGTATGGAGGAATCTTAAAGCAAAAATTTAAAGCTGAATCTAAAGAAATCTTTTCTAGATTTACATCTGGAAAATGGAATTCAGCACAGTTAAACTATTTTACTATAAAGAAAGAAATTCTTTTTATAGTTTGTTGTATTTCCAAATTTCAAGATGACCTTTTAAACCAAGAGTTTCTTTTGAGGATTGATTGTAAAGCTGTGAAAGATGTATTAGAAAAAGATGTTAAAAACATTGCTTCTAAACAAATATTTACTAGATGGCAAGCTATATTATCTGTCTTTGATTTTAAAATTGAGTTTATAAAAGGAGAGTCTAACTTTTTACCAGACTTTCTAACTCGTGAATTTTTTACAGGTTCTAAACAATGACCTCCTCACAGTAGGGAAGAAGAGGCTGTGGTCGCGGTACTTTTAAACAGAGTACTATAGACTTTAAACCCTCATTTAAACAAGCCACATTTCATCAAGGATCTTTTTCACAGAGTCCTAGTGGCAATTCTAAATCCTCACAAGGGTCACAAGCTGGCTCTTTTGCAAATGTGCTAAATACTCCAGCATACCCTCCTTCTAAAAAGGCAATTCAAGATTTTATTATATTTTTAAAAGAAAGTGATAAAATATTTTTCTCCAATCCTATACACCTGGTTAAACAATATTTCGAGCATGACCTGGAATTTCCTGTTTTAAATGGCAAGAAAAGGGATTATTCTGAGGCTATATTGACTGAAACTTAGTCCTGTAATATAAACCATGTGAATAAAAATCCTGGTTTCCGTGGTAAACAAGAGGATATACAATTTTCCAAATGTTTTATAATCGGAGTTCTTGATTTCCAAGATTGGGGTGTTAACCCTAACAGCCCTAGAACTCTTAAATTATATAGTGAAGATTATACTTACTGGGATTATATTGAAGCTTGGTATAAAGCCATTTTATACCAAAACTCTTATAACACCCATACCTGGTGGTTTCGGTTCGAAGCTCTCATCGAACCAACAGTTGATTTTAAAGCTCTTCCTCATTGGTTTATTAAATTCCGTCTAGAAGAAGATTTCTTCCACGATAAAATTAAACCTCTCTTTAAAGATTTCAAAACCAAGAATCCTAAACATGTAAATGAAACCATTCCTATTCGAAATGATGTCTTCTTACGATTTTTTGATCAGCATTCTGTACCTTGGATTTTCCAGTGGTCATGTAACACCCCCGCCTTAATCTTCAGGACAACACCCGTAATTAAGACTTGGAGTGCTACTAACCCATCTTAGTTTGACTAAAATGGGTATATATGAAAACACATAAAGAAATTTAAACAGTAAATATCACACATGTCAATCATGTAAGCTAGAAGAGAATAGTGCTGTACAAAATCATGCATACATGTAACCAATATACAAAACCAAACTAAGCGGGTGCAAGTCAATAGATAACACTTCGGGCTAGCCGTGGCTTCCCGAGATAACATATACAAAAGCAAAATGAAACTGTATCAGAGCCATCTATTTCGTTCCCGAACCCGTAGTCCCGTTACCATCGTCCGCCTCCTGTGTACCTGTAATTGTAAATAAAACACGGGGTGAGCTATTTGCTGAGTAGGGGGTATAGGGCATATGATCAAAAACTGGTTTACAAACATATCTTTCAGACCATATTTAGTTCAATAATATCAATAAGAACCATATTCATCAAGTGACTATGCATGAACGTGCTAATGCAGGTTACCTCCCGTGTCAACCGATTACCGTATATTAGAAAGCCTGAGCTGTGAGCATACTCCCTTGCTATTGAGATATCAAATCACCAAGTTGATACCCTGGGATCAATTATCCCGATCCCATATGAATATAGAGAACAACAGCCCTGGGATCAATCACCACAATCCCATAGAAACACAGATAACCACAAAACCATGGTGCCTTGCCAATTTGCCTAGGTTCCCGGGCTCCACACCGGTGGCTTACAGGAGGCCAAACATTGCTCCCCTAGGGGTTTAGGGCTTTTCAACCCAAGGGCACCGGGTCCTGCCTATTTTCCCATCCCGACAAGCACCAAATAGATACACAATCCCTTCACCATCGAAGGGCTACAGTAGAATCATATCCGGATCCATATCAGGATCATATCACATCCAGAACGATACAATAATCATAAGAAGCTCCCGGCATAATAATAAGAGATATACGCCTATACAATAGGCCATAAGAATGATCCGAGCTTGCTGAAGGATCTCCAAGGTCCCGATTGACACAAATATAATGCATAGCATGCTATTTAGTAAACACAAGAAGCAACTTATGCCATATACCCTTTAGCAAGTCTCACTAGATATCCCTTGGTGTGTATAAAACAATAATAAGTCCATTTCAGCACAAATAGCATCCATACATCCAAGGGATATCTTATACAATTCAATTAACACAATACGTCAAGTATAAATGGCATACTTTGCCTCAAAACAAGCATTCATGTCATTTAACAGACATTTGAAGTAAATTATACACTCCCACAAGCCTAACTCCGTACTCCATGGTGTGTAGAAACAACAACAGTTCATTTTGATCAATTTTTAAGAGTCAATAATCCATGGAATACTTCATAGGGTTGGATAATACAAATATATCATGCGTATAGGGCATTCATAGCTTCAAATCTCACATTTGAACCTTTACAACCATTCATAAATATACTCAATATATGTATCATAATTTCCTCAAAGAACATATGGAGAAAACATGATAAATTTCATCAAACAAGTCATTCTACATGTATTGAAAACATTTAAACTATATAATTGAGTTTTGAAGTCATATAAACCCCTACCTCAAGCGTATAGACCAAAAGAGATAAGAAAGATGATATTCGAAGCTTTGCTCGGTGAAACCCCGAATCTCTCGCATCACTGTGTTTCTAGAATGGTAAAACCCCCAAATATAAGAAGCTTGAACTCCAATCCATGCAGCCACTGCTTACCCACGAGCTCCCATGGCAAAGAATCAAAGTAGAAGATGGTGAATAGTGAAGAAGGAAGAGATTCAAGTGATTTGGAGCTTTGAATCTTCGATTCGGATGGATAGATGCGTAGAAATCTTCCTCTTTCCCTCTCTAGAACTCTCTAGAACTCCCTAGAGGAGTATGGAAATGTTTGGCACGAAGTTTGGATGAAAAATGACCAAAAATGGCTTAAAAACGTGCTTAAGTCGGTGGAAATAGTCAATTGGCGGACCGGTATGCCAAATACCGAATACCGGTCCGCGGAGCACAAATTTCCCAAAAATTTGGTGCCGGACCGGTATTCAAAAAATGCCATACCGGTCCGCGCTTTAATTTTTGGGCCCTGGAGCACTGTTTTTGTTTTGGTCATAACTTTTCGCTTGGAACTCCGATTGAGGCGTTCTTTATGTCCACGGAAAGGTATTTCAAAGATCTACAACTTTATAAGAGAAAGTTTTTCCAAATTCTGGATATATTGTTCCCATAAATTCACTGAAGACAGCGCTCTGCCGAAACGCTACCGAATGACCAGAATTTTGCAATGGGCCTACTTTGCGCCCTGTTTTGACCCACAAAAAGTGTGAATTGGACTTCGGTCAAAACACGAAAGTTGTAGAATGATACAAATACTAGTCACTATTGCAGACGGAATCTCATTCTGATAAACAGAGAAGAAATTACAACAGCTCAAAGATAGCTAGAAATAATGAATCGCGAAAGACCAAAACTTCTTATTTACCAACCGAAATCGATTCGGACCACCCAAATCACTAAAAGATCACTCGCATGAGTAAAAATAAGCTAATATAATTAAATTTAAAACAAATTTAAAGTACAGGGTATTATAGGTCATATACTATTGGAAACAACCAAAATCTCTCTATCTTAGCCAGCGATTTTTTTTTAATAAACGGTGGCCCCGTTATGAGTTCGATGAGCTCATTCCTAAAGTGATCCTGGATATTAATGCATATAAGGAATATAATCTGTATGTTCAAGAAGAAGAAAAGGCGAGAAAAACAGAGGCTTTTATGAATCAGGAATTCAAGACTCCTACTGTGGCCTCTATTAAAAAGAAGTTCCCAGATGCTTCTCCCGAGGAAATTAAAAGAAAAATGGTTAAAGCTTTTATATTTCAGTTGGGATTTCTAGACGATGACAATATGTCCACCTCCTTTAAAGCTCCATCCATTAATCTTGAAGACTTGGATGATGATGATGACTATAACGAGAATGAAGATATGGATAAGTATATGGGATTATCCTGGGCAGATCAAGTGGAAGCTGCCGACAAAATTAGAAAAGAAAGAACAGATAAATCTGACGGTCCAGTAAGTGGTCCCACGTCTCCAATTATTGATAACAAGAAGGTTATATAATTGTATAGCTGTAAAGTTTGTTTTAGCTCCCGCCGACACTTATAGACAAAGGGGTGTCATTTCATTTTAAACGTATGCCATGATGTAATTCTCGGATTTGTAACAATTTTTGAATCCGTTTTATTTTCCCGTTTTTATTTAGTCAAAGGATGCAAAATGTTAGGCATCTTCTTTTTTTCCTTTAAGTTTATTTCTTTTGTAATCTCTCCAATAATAAATAAGAATTAAAATTTTGTTCTATCTCTTTGCCTCAGCCCTTCTTTTTATTTTAATTAAATTTCTGTTTTACTTTAAAACTATTTTTATTTTAATTAAATTTATGTATGTATGTAATATGTTAGTACATATATACGTAATTATATATATATATATATTGTTAAGGGTTTAATATATATATATATGAATATCTATTGGAGAAATTATACCTATAAATCGTTCTATAGATTTTGCGGATAAATTTCCTGATATAATAACTGATAAAACCCAATTACAAAGGTTTTTGGGAAGTGTCAATTATATAGCTGATTATTATGAAATCTTGCTATAGATTGTGCTCCTTTATATGAACGTCTTCGTAAAAACCCTCCTCCTTAGGGAGAAAGGCATACTAAAGCAGTAAAGATTATAAAATCTAAAGTTAAACATTTACCTTGTTTGGCACTAGTTTCCCCCTATAGTTTTAAAATCGTCGAAAATGATGCCTCCGATATAGGATATGGAGGAATTCTAAAGCAAAAATTTAAAGACAACTCTAAAGAAATTCTTTTTAGATTTACATCTAGCAAATGGAATCTAGCACAACTAAACTATTCTACTATAAAGAAGGAAATTCTTTCTATAGTTTGTTGTATTTCTAAATTCCAAGATGATCTTTTAAACCAAGAGTTTCTCTTGCGTATTGATTGTAAAGCTGCAAAAGATGTGTTAGAAAAAGATGTTAAAAACATTTCTTCTAAACAAATCTTTGCTAGATGGCATGCTATTTTATCTGTATTTGATTTTAAAATTGAGTTTATCAGAGGAGAGTCTAATTCTTTACTAGACTTCCTAACTCGTGAATTCTTGACATGTTCTAAACTTTGAATCCCTCATAGCAGGGAGGACGAGGCGTGGTCGCGGTAAACAGACCAGTATTGATTATAAACCCTTGTTTAAACAAGCCACTTTTAATCAAGGATCTTCCTTTAGAAATCCTGGTGATTCTAATTCCCCTCAAGGCTCATAATCTGGGTCTTTTGTAAATGTGCTTAATACTCCAGCACCCCCTCCTTTTAAAAAATCTTTTCAAGATTTCATTATATTTTTAAAAGAGAATGATAAAAGATTCTTCTCTAATCCTATACAAATGGCCAAACAATATTTTGAGCATGACCAGGAATTCCATATTGTAAACGAAAAGAAAATGGATTACTATGAAGCCATTCTTAATGAAACTCGTTCTTGTAAAATAACCCATGTTAATAAAAACCCTGAAGTACATGGTAAACAAGATGATATAAAATGTTTTATAATTGGAGTCCATGGTTTCCAAGACTGAGGTGTAAACCCAAATAGCACTTGAATGCTTTTTGTGTATGAAAAATCCTATACGTATTGGGATTATATAGAAGCTTGGTATAAAGATTTCTTTTATCAAAATTCTTATAATACTCATACTTGGTGATTTCGTTTGGAAGCTCTCCAAGAGCCCTCAGTGGATTTAAAGTCCCTCCCCCACTGGTTTTATAATTAGTTCCTCAAGTTTGGACCTGAGGAAGATTTCTTTCATGAGAAAATCAAACCACATTTTCAAAAGTATAAAATCGTCCACCCTAAACATTTGAATGAAACCTAACCCATTCGAAATGCTACTCTTTTGCGTTTTTTAGGTCATTATTATATTCCATGGATTTTCCAGTGGACTTACGCCATTTGAAACAGCTAAAATCTTTTTATCCTTGCCATATATCTCTTCTATAAATGCTGGCCAAAATATGAGTTTGATGAACTCATTCCCCAGATGACTAAAGATATTAGTACATATAAAGAATATAATCTTTATGTTGAAGAAGAAGAAAAATTGAAGAAAACTGAGGCATTCATGCACCAGGAGTTTAAGACCCCTTTGGTTGCCTCCATTAAACAGAAGTTTCCTAATGCTTCTCCTGAGGAAATAAAAAAGAAGATGGTAAAATCCTTTGTATCACAACTAGGCTTTTTAGATGATGATAATATGTCCATAAATTCTTCTAAAGCACCCTCCATTAATTTGGATGATCTAGAAGAATATGACTATAATGACAACGAAGATATGGAACAACATATAGGACTCTCTTGGGCTGACCAAGTCGAGCAAATGGATAAGATAAAGACAAGAAGAAAGAGGAAAAGACAAGCAAGGGACCAACTGGACCCTCATCTCCCACTATGGAATAAAAAGATGGACAGCAAGGACAGCAAGTAGCTGTACAGAAAAAGCAAGAACAGAAAAATCACAAGGTGTTGCCGTTATAAAACAAAGATGCCACTATTCGACTGCAATCAATCTAGCACACGTTATGGCATATGTCACGGATTCTAAAATTTTGTTTAATCCGTTTTATTAGGCTTGTATAAATTAAGAGGATAGATAACATGTTTAGGCATCCTTTTCTTTCTGCCTTCTTTTATTCTCCCTTTTATAAACCCTACTCAGTAAACCTTGAATTATTAATAAATTCTAAGTTTGATCATTCTCCCTCTCATTCTAGTTTCATTTTATTTAATTTTATACGACCGCATTTCACATTTGGTATCAAATCAAGGTTTCTAATTGATCAACATTTAAGTCGCATTGGAACCTCTGCCAGTTAAAGCCAAGGTATGGCGTTTTAAGGCTTCTCTTCCATAATTCGTTGACAATTGAGTTAGATTTTACTTTGTTTTGTTATTATTTGAGTAATAAGTTTAAATTTTCTTTATACAATTGTTAACTAGATCAAACTCTTCTATTGTTAGCCGTTTTAAATCAAAGCCTTTGATTAAAAACAGAGAAGATATAGAATTTCGTGATATAGAAAAAGCACTTTTAAATTGGAATATTCCGAAGGTAAATCCAGATAAAATATATGAAACTGGTATGTTTAAATTATTTTCAAGTATGTCTATAAAAACTATTGAACAAACTATACCTATCGGAAACTCTTTTGATTCTATACAATTACTCACACAACAAGAAATTGATAGATATAAAGATTGTTATAAATATTTGGGAACGCGGCCATATAAAATAAAATAAACTAAAACTAGAATGGGACGGAGAATGATCAAACTTAGAATTTATTAATAATTTAAGGTGTACTGAGTAGGGTTTACAAAAGGGAGAATAAAAGAAGGCAGAAAGAAAAGGATGCCTAAACATGTTGGCTATCCTCTTAATGTATACGAGCCTAATAAAATGGATTAAACAAAATTTTAGAATCTGTGACATATGCCATAACGTGTGCTAGATTGATAGCAGTCGAATAGTGGCATTTTTGTTTTATAGCGACGGCGCCTTGTGATTTTTCTGTTCTTGCTTTTTCTGTTCAGTACTTGCTGTCCTTGCTGTCCATCTTTTTACTCCATAGTGGGAGATGAGGGTCCAGTTGGCCCCTTGCTTGTCTTTTCCTCTTTCTTTTTAATCTTTATCTTATCCGTTTACTCTACTTGGTCCGCCCAAGAGAGTCCCATATGTTGTTCCATATCTTCATTGTCATTATAGTCATATTCTTCTAGATCATCCAAATTAATGGAAGGTGCTTTAGAAGAATTTATGGACATATTATCATCATCTAAAAAGCCTAGTTGTGATACAAAGGCTTTTACCATCTTCTTTTTTATTTCCTCAGGAGAAGCATTAGGAAACTTCTGTTTAATGGAGCCTTTGTTATCAAATGCCATCATCTACATAGATGATATCCTTCTCTATTCCCCAGATGAAGCCTCCCACTCCCACTTACTTTCTAAATTTCGTGAAATTGTTCAAACCTATGGAATTATGCTATTTGAGAAAAAAATGGTTATTGCTCAGTCAGAAATTGATTTCCTTGGTATGAAAATTTCGAATGGTCAGTTCTAACTCCAACCACACATATCCCATGATTTGCTCAAATTCCTAGATAACCTGTCTTCCCCAAAGCAAATTCAACAGTTCCTTGGTCTTGTGAATTATATGTCAGATTTCATCCCAAAACTCTCCCTGTTCACTGCCCCTCTTTTAGAACTCCTTAAGAAAAATCAATTTTGGAATTGGAGTAAGATTCATCGAGAATGTGTACGTTGTTGCGCTTAAAAAGCTTACATCCATGTTACCACCTCTTCAAATACCATCCACAGGAAAAAGAGTGCTTCAAACAGATGCAATTGATGAATTTTGGGCTTCATTTTTACTTGAAGAAAAAGAAGGAAAAAGAACTGTCAGTGGATATAAAAGTGGAAAATTCAAACCCTAAGAAGCACAATATCATTCAACTTTTAAAGAAATTTTAGCCGTTAAGTGTGGTATTGAAAAATTCCAATTTCACTTAATAGGTCAAAGATTTCTTGTTGAAATGGATATGTCCTCATTCTCAAACATGTTGAAGTTTAAAAGGAAAGTGCTTATTCAACCCCAACTTTTTTGATGGTATAACTGGTTTTCCCAATGGTCCTTTGATGTCATTCACATAAAAGGAAAAGACAATGTTTTAGCTGATTTTTTGTCTCGACCTCCAAAAAACCCAGTTAATTCCACTGTTCCCTGTCTTTACCCCATTCACCCCATTGATGTGCATGGAATTAAAGATCTCCCAGAAGGTGCTCAAGAGATAATCTACAGAAAGCTCCATTCATTGCGCAATGTTGATCAATATAAGAGATTTCTTGAGATTACTATTCGCCGCCATGGTTTTGTTTTTTGTGGTCTAAAGTTTCACCCAAGTTACTCATAGATCTGAGCAATTATATTTCCTTGCAGAGTTTGCTGGCGAATCTTCATCAATTTCTGAGCTTCAGCATTCAATGTGTCTGGGAAGGAGTTGAGAAAAGCTTGTTTCAAATTTACATGATCTATGCCACCAATGACGTAAAATTGCTTTGACATTTGGTTATAATGCTTATCTAAATTTTTTAGCATAAAGGAAGAACACTTCATGGCCAAGAATTCTTCTCTAGAAATATTAACATGTTTATCAGGATGACCAATGAACTCTGAGTAGATATAATTGAGAAAATTATCAATTGCCAGGGCCTGTTGGAGTTGACGTTGACGATATTCACCAAGACTATCATACCAGTCTTTTAATCTTCCTTCAATTCTCGAAAGAATGCGATGAAGAACTGTAGGTATATCATAGAATTAATGGTCTGCTTTGATCCATGCAGTGAATGAAACGAATTTTTATCTCCATTGAGAAGGCGAGACATCATCAAAGGTGAATACTCTTGTTAACTAGTTATGCCTATGTGCTTCATACTGTGGAATTCTGACTTCATCTATAGGATCAATGTCATCATCATCATGAGGGCGAACAACTTCTGGTTCAGGTTAATTTTGCTAGTTTCTGTTTGGGGGAATTGGGTTTGTAACAAACAATTCTTCAAATTGTACAAAAGGATCTTCTGAAATGAACTCAAAATCCTTAATTGGGGGATCATTATCTTGAGGGGGTCTTGCTAAGTATTTTAGAAAAAAGGCAATATGGTTTTCTGGAATAATTGGATACATGTCAATTCTTTAAGTTGAGAAGGACCAATTGTCGGATCTGGTGAGGCAACAGATATAGGTGTGGGTGTTTTAGGGACTGGGAAAATGGGATTTTAAGGGGGACGAGGACGAGGGCCACGGGTTTTTGGGACAAACGGGCACTATGAGACACTAGGGTGATGGAGACAAGGTTGATGTGTGGAATGAAGACAACTCAGAGGCCATTCAAGTTCCAACTGGCCTAATTACAAGGTCACGAGCTAAGAAGTTAAAGGCAGAGCTTAATGGATTGATTCAAGCTATTTGGGCCCAAGAAGAAGGCATAATTAAGCCCATTAAAGGGAAAAATGTTGAGCACAAAGTGGAGGCCGGATTACACTTATTCAAGCCTAATTTGAGTGAGAAAACCATGTGTATACGGCCCAAGAGTGTGGAGCCAAGCCCACACGTTTTATCA
Organism: Lonicera japonica; assembly: GCA_021464415.1. Classification (NCBI taxonomy): domain Eukaryota; kingdom Viridiplantae; phylum Streptophyta; class Magnoliopsida; order Dipsacales; family Caprifoliaceae; genus Lonicera; species Lonicera japonica. The sequence continues at coordinate 62,597 of JAKCWG010000165.1, read as the reverse complement.
TTTATTATTATTATTATTATTATTATTATTATTATTTCATTTAAGAGACTAGTCCTTGTTTAATTAGGATTTGTTTTGAGGTTTCCTTGTTGGATTGGTTTCTTGTTGCCTAAGTTTCTACACCCTATTTAAAGGGGGTTCATTGTTTTGTTTTAATAACTAAGACTTTATTCATAATAATATTGAGATATATTAATCCTCTTTGGTTCTTCACGAACTACTTGAACTTATCAGTTTGTCCGTGGCGTTCATCCTACTTATCAATCGGTATTCCGCACCCAGTTGTGGCGTCTTCGTTTTTCACCATAATCTGATTGTAGAAATGGTCAAGGTTCTTAATTTGCCACGGTTTTTGTGTGTATATTTGTCGAGGTTCGCACAGCCAATTCGTTGTGTTTACGGGTTTCGTATGATATCTCTATGGGTCGTATTGGTTGGTATCAGAGCATGTTATACTATCTGGTTTTATCTCAGTAATTGTTTTATTTGTATTTTTGTTCTTCGTTCTTCTTAATTATCGTGTTGTTGTTTGTGTTATTTGTTATAAAAAAAATAAACTCGATTTAGATACAATTCCAAATTTGTTATTGCAAATTGATTGTGTTTAGAACTGCGATAAACCCTAGTGTGTGCCTTGCGATTGTGATTTGGTGAATCTAGTATAATTTGGAATTGTCTCTTATTGCGATTTCTCGTTTTGATTTACTGCACTTAGAATTTTGATTGCAACATAAACCTTAGCTGATGTAATAACTCGGTTGCGAGATCCTAAGGTGGTATTAATTTCGATTGCATATAAACTTCGAGTACTGCATATAAACCCTAGTTGCTGAACCTATTAAAATGTTGATTTCTTATAGTTGTGATTGTTTTTGTTTTACTGAATTGCTGAATTCTGAAAATTTCGACTACACCAAATTAAAGTAGAAGTCGAGAGACCCAGAAAAAAATAGTACAATTTTTTTCAAAATTCACTGTTATTTCTTTTTGGATTCAGGTTCTATAGGGTCCAAGGATTCCAAAAATCATGTTTCCCTGAGACTGAATTTTTGCACCTATTTCGCGTTCTTTTGCACCTTATTGTGCCCATATTCATTGGGATTCTTGTTCTTATTGATTCTTTGCATGAACTGTCCATTCACATTTTGATATTCAATTGAGTAGTTCAATAAGAACCTATAGAGCATTAATTTGAGCGAAAAAGGCATAAGTTGTAAGATCATTGGAGGGTAAAAGACAATAATTGTCGAGTGATACGCGAGTGAATTGAGTGAATCATTCTTTGAGTGAAACACGTGAGGGAGTGCTTATGAGCTCTATAATTCTATTTTTGTAGATTATAAACAATGTTAAATAGCAAAGAAACGACCTCAAAATAGAAAGGTTCATAACTAGCCATTCCAAACTTACAGGTGCAAGCTTTGTTACGGGAGATGAGGAAGATGTTGAGAACTGAAATGGAGATGGTTGATGTGCGAATAGATCGAATAGAGAACACACAAATTGAGTAATCAACTAATGCTCCTAATGCACATAGGAGAGGAATATTCCAACCTAGAGAAGCAAGGGTTGAGGATGAAGAATCCTACGATGGTGGGTTCGAAGAAGACGATGATTGGAACCCGGTGGCTGCCAATAGGAAATATGCTGGGCAGAATAGAGAAGGTAGGAATAGGGAAGATAACAATATGGCTAGTATCAAGATGAAGATTCCTTCGTTTTAAGGAAAAAATGACCTCGAAGCTTATCTTGAATAGGAGAAGAAAGTTGAGCTAGTATTTGATTGCCACAATTACTCCGAGATAAAAAAAGGTGAAACTTGCTTCCATTGAGTTCTCTGAATATGCAAATGTATGGTGGGACCAATTAGTATCGAACAGACGGAGAAATAGAGAGTGTCCTATTGAGACATAGGAAGAGATGAAGACAGTGATGAGAAAGTGATTCGTACCTAGCCATTACTACCAGGAGTTATACGAAAAGTTACAAAGGCTTACGTAGGGCAAGCACAGTGTGGAAGATTGCTTTAAAGTGATGGAAGTAGCCATGATCTGAGCAAATGTGGACGAAGATCGAGAGGCTACTATGGCAAGGTTTTTAAGTGGGTTGAACCGGGAAATTGCTAATATGGTGGATTTGCAATATTATGTTGAGTTGGAAGATATGGTGCACATGGCGATCAAAATTGAGCATCAACTCAAGAGGAGGGGTAGGTTATGCTAAAATCAAAGTCCAACCACACCCTCTTGGAAATCAAATCCCCTTTGAAAGAAAGATGATAAATTAGCCGCGTCAAAGCCCAAAACCAAGCCCAAACAATGGATGACCAACCGTGGAAATCAAGGTAAACCTAATCCTAATATGCCTCGAAATCGTGATATTAAATGTTTTATGTGTCAAGGCAGGGGTCACAAGGTGAACCAGTGTCCCAATCAAAGAGCTATGGTGATTTGAGACAATGGCAAAATTGAGACCGACAAAGAGTCCAATGCTGATTCTATGCCATCATTAAAAGATGTGGATGAAGAAGAAGAGCTTGCGGTTCAAGGAGATTTGTTGGTTGCAAGGAAATCTCTTAGTGTGCGAGCTAAAGAAGATGAGGAAGTACAGCGAGAAAATCTCTTCCATACTAGATGCCTCATGAACAATAAGGTGTGTAGTGTGATCATTGATGGCGGACGTTGTACAAATGTTGCAAGTACTATTATGGTGGAGAAGCTAGGGCTGCCTATTATTAAGCATCCTAAGCCATATAAATTGTAATGGTTGAATGATAGTGGGGAGATCAAGGTGAACAAGCAAGTACTAGTCGCATTTCGTTTAGAAAGTATGAATATGAGGTTTTATGTGACGTCGTGCCAATGCAAGCCGGACATCTATTGTTAGGAAGACCTTGTCAATTTGGTCACCGGGTGAAGCATAATGGATTCACCAACAAATATTCTTTTGAGCTCAATCACAAGACGATTACTCTTGTCCCCATGTTACCGAAGCAAGTGTATGAAGATCAATTAAAATTGCAAAAGGAGAATGACCAGAAAAAAGAGAGTGAGCTAAAAAAAGAGTGGCCAAAAGAAAGAGAGCGAGAAAAAAAGAAAAAGAGAGGAAAAGAAAAGAAAAAGAGTGAAGTTGAGAAAAATGAGAGAGAAAGAGAAAGAAAACAATAGAATTTTTATGCGAGAGGGAATGAAATTAAAAGAGCATTGTATTCAAGACAGCCGATGATTGTACTTTTGTACAAGGAGGTTTATTTAAATACTAACGAACTTAACTCGTGTTTGCCTAGTTCTATTGTTTCTTTGTTTCAGGATTATGCAAATGTTTTTCCTGAAGAGATGCCATATGGATTACCGCCGATTAGAGGGATTAAGCATCAAATTGATTTTGTACCCGGTGCTACCATTCCAAACAGACCAGCTTATCGAAGTAACCCGGAGGAGACGAAGGAACTACAAAGGCAAGTGTCTGAACTGATGGATAAAGGGTACGTGAGAGAAAGCATAAGTTCGTGCGCTGTTCCGGTGATTTTAGTGCCTAAGAAGGATAGGACATGGAGAATGTGTGTTGATTGTCGAGCTATCAACAATATAATGGTAAAGTATTGCCATCTTATTCCTCGCTTAGATGATATGCTGGATGAGTTGCATAGGGCTTGTGTGTTTTCAAAAATTGATTTAAAAAGTGGGTATCATCAAATTAGAATGAAAGAAGGAGATGAATGGAAAACTGCTTTTAAAACCAAACAAAGTTTATATGAGTGGTTAGTGATGCCCTTTGGGCTAATTAATGCATCGAGCACTTTCATGCGTTTAATGAATCATGTTGTTGTCTATTTTGATGATATCTTGATTTATAGCAAAACCTTGGAGGATCATGTTGAGCATTTAAAATCAGTTTTAGATGTGCTTAGAAAAGAAAAGTTATTTGCTAACATGAAAAAGTACACTTTTTGGACCAATAAGCTTGTCTTTCTTGGTTTAGTTGTGAGTGCACAAGGTATACAGGTTGATGAGGAAAAAGTACGTGCAATACAATAATGGCTGAGTACTACAAGTGTGGGGAATGTACGAAGTTTCCATGGACTTGCTAGCTTTTACAAGCAGTTTGTGAAGGATTTTAGTACCATAGCTGCACTGATGACCAAGGTTATTAAGAAGAACCTGGGATTAAAATTGGGGGGGGGGGGTGAACAAGATAAGGCATTCCAATTGATTAAGGAGAAGTTGACCCATGCACCCGTACTTGCATTATCGGATTTTACTAAATCGTTCGAGCTTGAGTGTGATGCATCGGGTTTGGGAATAGGGACTGTTCTTATGTAGGGAGGAAAACCAATATCGATCCTTTAGCAAGAAATTGAGTGGGGCAGCCTTGAACTATTCGACATATGACAAGGAGTTATACGCATTGGTTAGAGCATTGGAAACATGGCAACACTACCTTTGGCCTAAGGAGTTCATGATTCACACCGATCATGAATCTTTGAAGCATTTGAGGAGCTAGCACAAGCTGAATAAGAGGAATGCGCACTGGATGGAGCTCATTGAGTCATTTCCATATGTCATTCGATACAAGCAAGGTAAATAAAATATTGTTGCTGATGCGCTTTTGCAAAGGTATGTGTTAATCTTTACTCTTGATGCTAAGTTACTTGGTTTTGAGCATATAAAAGAATTATATCCAATTGATGCTGATTTTTGTGAGGAGTATAAAAGCACGTGAGAAAAACGCAGTGGGTAAGTTCTTTAGGCATGATGGGTTTTTATTTAATGAGAATAAGTTATGTATGTCTAATTGCTCTATGCGTGACTTGTTAGTGAGGAAAGCCCATGGGGGAGCTTTGATGGGGCACTTCGGGATTACTAAGACCTTAGATATTTTATAAGAACACTTCTTTTGGCCATGTATAAAAAGAGACGTTGAGAGAATTTGTGGAAGATGTGTTCGTGTAGGCAAGCAAAATCTCGTATGCAACCGCATGGTTTATATACACCATTACCTATTCCTAGTGAACCTTGGATAGATATTTCCATGGATTTTGTTTTGGGTTTACCTAGGTCTAAGAATGGTAGAGATTCGTTTTTTATGGTCGTGGATCAGTTTTCTAAAATGGCTCATTTTATTCCATGTCACAAAACTGATGATGCTTCACAAGTTGTTGATTTGTTCTTTAAAGAAATTGTGAGCTTGCATAGTATGCCTAGGACCATTGTTTCAGATAAATATGCTAAGTTCTTAAGCTACTTTTGGAAGACCTTGTGGTGTAAGTTAGGAACTAAGTTGTTATTTTCTACTACTTGTCACCCACCGTCTGATGGTCAAACCGAGGTTGTGAATAGAACTTTATCTACTTTGTTAAAGGCTATTATTAAAAAGAACATTAGAACATGGGATGAATGTTTACCGCATGTTGAGTTTGCTTATAATCGCAATGTTCATTCTGCTACTCAATTTTCACCTTTTAAAATTGTGTATGGATTTAACCCTTTGACTCCATTAGATTTATCTACATTACCTTATTCTCAATATACTAATCTTGATGGAAATAAAAAGGCTGAGTTTGTTAAGCAGATTCATGAGAAAAGAAATGCTCAACATTGAAAGGAGGACAGAGCAATATGCAAAATAAGCGAACAAAGGCCGTCAAAAGTTAGTTTTTGAACTCGGAGATTGGGTATGACTCCACATAAGGAAAGAACGATTTCCAGAGCAACATCGTTCTAAGCTACTTCCTAGAGGAGGTGGGCCTTTTCAAGTTATTAAGTGCATCAACGATAATGCTTATAAGCTTGATCTACCAGGAGAGTATAATGTTAGCGCTACTTTTAACATTACTGACTTAAGTCCGTTTGATGCCGATGATGATTCGAGGAAAAATCCTTTTCAAAAGGAAGGGAAAGATGGAGACAAGGATGTTATGTGGAATGAAGACAACTCAGAGGCCATTCATGTTCCAACAAGCCCAATTATAAGGTCGTGAGCTAAAAAGTTAAAGGCAGAGCTTAATGGATTGATTCAAGCTATTTGGCCTCATAAAGAAGGCACAATTAAGCCTCTTAAAGGGGAAAAACGTGGAGCACAAAGTGGAGGCCGGATTACACTTGTTCAAGCCCAATTTGAGTGAGAAGACCATGTGTATGCTGCCCAAGAGTGTGGAGCCAAGCCCACACGTTTTATCATTTATTATTTCTTTATTATTATTATTATTATTATTATTATTATTATTATTATTATTATTATTATTATTATTATTATTATTATTATTTCATTTAAGAGACTAGTCCTTGTTTAATTAGGATTTGTTTTGAGGTTTCCTTGTTGGATTGGTTTCTTGTTGCCTAAGTTTTCTACACCCTATTTAAAGGGGGTTCATTGTTTTGTTTTAATAACTAATACTTTATTCATAATAATATTGAGAGATATTAATCCTCTTCGGTTCTTCATAAACTACTTGAACTTATCCGTTTTTCCATGGCGTTTATCTAACTTATCAATCGGTATTTCGCACCCGGTTTTGGCGTCTTCATTTTTCACCATAATCTGATTGTAAAAATGGTCCAGGTTCATAATTTGCTACGGTTTTCATGTGTATCTGTGTCAAGGCTTACACAGTCAATTCACTGTGTTTGCGGGTTTTGCGCGATATCACCGTGGGTCGTATCACAGGGGTTGAGGTTTATGCCAATGAGGAAGCACTCTCTTCGGAGGGCTTAAGGGCCACAAATCACCTGAGATAGATTGCGATGAGCTAGGCATTGCCTGATTAGACACCAACGGTTGTGAAAGAGACTAAAATTGTAAACCTGGTAAACCAGGGCCTGATTGTTAAGTCTAAGCTTGTCTACTTTCAAGATCTCTAAACTGAGCTTCTAGGAATTTCTTCTCTCTTTTCTTATCATTGATGAATTAAAAGGCTGCAACTAAATCGTTAACTTTAGTGGTAACATACATCAATTGTTCATGCAATTCCTGAATTTTATTTTTCAACTCATTGATTCCAGCATCAAACAGAGAAAAAGTAACTATCTTGGTCTATATTCTCTCTTAGGATTGACCAATCTGATTGAGAACACGATTTTGAGCAACATCATTGTCAGCTTGCCAATTGATTGCGGCTTCTGCATCAATAACTTTCTTTGGCTGGCCATGTGGATCAAGGAAAACAGGATTCTTGATTTTACATTAGTACGCTGATTTACGTTCTCGTATTCTTCTAAACTTGCAAACTTTGTAGCATAGTCTGAAGAGACTGGATCAAACATACAACATGGGATTGGTTTTGGGGTTTTTTCAAGGCTGATTTTGTAACATCCCGTGTTCATGTTAGTGTTAAGTATGTTGTATTAGCTTCTTTACGCTCATGTGAGTGATCGTTTAGTGATTCGGGTGGTCCGAATCAATATCGGTTCTTAAATCGTAAGTGTTTGATCCTACGTGATTTCCTTGTTTTTAGCCAACTTTGGATTATTGTCACTTTCTCATCTTTTATCCAATTTGACTATCGTTTATTCTTACTTCTAGATTTCATACCATTCTACAACTTTCGTGTTTTGTTCGAAGTCCAATTCCCACTCCTCGTTGGTCAAAACAGGGCGCAAAGTAGGCCCATTGCAAAATTCTGGTCATTCGGTAGCGCTTCGGCAGAGTGCTGTCTTCGGTGAATTTCTGGGAAGCATATATCCATAATTTGGGAAAACTTTCTCTTACGAAGTTGTAGAGCTTTGAAATACCTTTCCGTGGACATAAAGAACGCCTCAATCAGAGTTCCGAGCAAAACGTTATGGCTGAAATAAAAACAGTACGCCAGAGCACAAAAATTAAAGCGCGGACCGGTATGGCCTTTTTCAATAACGGTCTGGTAGCGGGCCAATGTCGGTTTTGAGCATTTTTATGTGTTCTTTTGACCCCTTTTTGCCATAAGTTCAACCCAAACACTCCTAAACATCCCTAGAGAGTTCTAGAGAGCTCTAGGGAGAGAGAGAAGGAGATTTCTACACATCTAACCTCTTAATCCAAGGATTAAAGCTTTAAATCATCCAAATCTTCCTCTCCTTCACTATTCATCATCTCCTACCTTATTTTCCCCCATAGGATCTCTAGCTTGAGCGTTGGATACGGGAACGAGGGTTCATACATCATTGGTTCGAGGATCTTGCCACGCTAGGAGCGTGGTGATGCGAGAGCTTTAAGATTTCACCGAACAAAGCTTCGGATATGGATTGATTTTTATGGTTAAGGTATAGGAAGTATTTTGTATGCATTTGGTAAGCTCTAGAACCATTCTTTGATATCTATATCTTTGTGTTCATCTTATATTGCTTATTCATGGGCTCCGTAACATGTTTGTTGATATTGATTGGTATATGTGATGTGTTTGGCTTAAGTGCTTTGGTGATTGATTGGTACATGTTTAAGTACACCTACCGAGAATTTGCCAACAGTCCAACAGCCCGTTTTTCAAAGTTCGCGGAGAGGGCATGGGTGAGGTGAGGCATGAATTGGTATGGTGGTACTTGGCATGTAGCCATGAGAGAGCCGGGTATGAGGCCTTGTATGGTGATGGGCTTATGTATGTGAATTTGTTATTGTTCTATTGATTCCACATATTCATCTTTATCCTCTGTATACGGTTTACTTTCCCATACATGTTTTTCATCTACAGGTGCTTGCGGTGAGGACACGGGATGGGACAGTGGCAGCTCATGGGAGAACTTTAGGGATTATTATAGTTTAGAGGTTGTAGAATTTGATTCCATTGTATTTTGGGAACTTTATTGTAATTAATGGATAATCTGTATCCTATTTATTCATTTCTTATCGCCCCCAAGGGCGGGGCGTTACAGATTTGTTTGAGGGCTTTTTGGTAATTTGGTGAGAGAGCTGAGGGCTTTGGAAAAGTTTGTTTTTGAGGAGGAAGGGGTGAACAAGATGAAATCTCTGGAGTAAGCTGAGGTTTATTTTGACTATAGTAAACATAATAATCAAATTTTCCAGAGAGGTCTCCAAGTAATCCAACTGATGGATCACCTGCTTCATACTTCTCCTGCATGATTTTCTGAGAGGACTTTTTCTTATTCTTCCTCTTGGGACAATCTTCCATATACTCAATCTCATACCTGCTATCTTCACAATCCTTACAATAGTAAGTGTCATACCAAATATGGCCAGAATCAGGGTCACGGGCTTGATAACACAGGGTTCCATTCTTATCAAAGAACATAATTGGGATTGGCTCATTTTCAAGTTTCTGATCATCAGGATGGGGGAGTAACGGTTCTATCATATGAAAATCAGTGGTAAAATGACCTATTGGATAGGAGCTGGATGTGGATGAGGGTTTGGGGAAGTTGACTTCAATTGACTTATCTTTCTAACGAATGAAAACAGGTTCAGTTGAATAAACAGGTTCTGGGTTGTTTCTCTCATGAAGTATTTGTTGTGGAACAAAAGTATGGCTTGGGGATTGACATGTGTCAACTTTTGACAACAAAGCATCCCCAGAATGAGGGTTTGGGATTGATTTATCGAAGGCATGATCCTGAACTCGATAAATCATTTGATGTATGGTTCTGGCTAAAGAACCTTGCACTTGGGGGGCTCCAATTTTATGAACTTGGAGTTTAAAAGCAGTTTGAAGTGTGGGTTATGTAAGGAGAATGTTGTAATTTGGGAAAATGATAAGGAAAATTGTTCCTGCATTCAAGGTTGTTTGAAGGGTACCAATATAAGCATGTTAATACTAGGGAAAACGGCTATCAAGAAAGGCTAACTGAGAGACTGCTAGTAAACCTTTTCTTCCATGAAAGGTAATGGCTACTCGGACTGCACCAAAATGACGATGCGTATAACCTTGAGAAATTGCAATACGAACTAAGTCGTCTGGCAAGGGGAGGGTAATCAATTGTTCTTGACCACCTGCAGGAATCTGGAATTGATCCATCTTTAAAGATTGAACATATTCCTTAACAGGAAGTTTTTTTTGGGGACCAAAGATTTTCCTCACATATTTGGTGAAACTCAGAGTGTTTAGCTTACTAAAAACATTATATGGATTTGCAAGCAGTAACTCTGTTTCAGATTTTTTTTCATTTTCAGGTAAAACAGTGACTTCATATAAAGAGTCTAAATATTTATCTGAGAATCTATTAGAAGAAGAAGACGAAGATTTAGCTAATAACTGAGAATTATTAGGGGAACGCTTTAAAATATACTCCATAACTAAAATATTTTTGATTTTTTGAAAGGGGTTTATGAAAGATTAAAATAGATAGAGCTCTAGCCACAGCAGACTAAATCTAATCTCTTTGTGATTTTTTTCTTTTCAACCAAGAAACTTAAAACGACTACTCTCAGATATCATAAAATTGAAACAAATCATATATTTCCCTAGACAACAACAACGGCACACCACGGCCTTTAAAAGCTCAAAGGACTCGTCTGACATGAGTACTGTTATGATTCCAGAAATTTTACAATCGTTTTCTGCAAAAATCATACTCTTAGTTTTCTGATGTGAGAAATCCATACTGGATGACAGTCACAGAGCATACTAATCAAAGAGCTTGAATTTTCATACTTATCCCTATATAATTGCCAAACCTTTGGCTGACATAATAAATCACAGTTGAGACTCAGTCAAATTAGCTGGGCAAGAACCTTAAAGAAGACTACACACTAGACATAGTACAACCTTTGATACCAAATAGACATAGTACAACCTAGATTTGTGTCTGCAGACAAACCATTCCAGGCCCAGTCCATTAATTATTCTACAGATATAAATACACCTGCACAGACCCCATTTGAAGCATAAGTTAGCTCTGGGACTTTGGGAACAGTGTTCTAAAATAGTATTTTATTATTTTGAAGGCTCTCAGGTATTTTTATCCTAATTTGGCCTTAATCTTTTATATTTGCTTATTTTTTCGGTTATAATTGATCCCATTTTCAAAACCAAAGGTGGTGTTATTAAAAATTTACCCCCTTAAAGTTTACCCACTTTTACACTTTGATCCATAAAGTTTAATTTGTATAACTCACATCCTTAAAGTTTGAATCCGATTTCACATTAGTCCAAAACCCGCTTTTGCCTTGCACATTGCAACTGTAGCAGGGGCAAAATCCTCCAACAGCAATATTGCATCTTCTTCCTCAACCATCTCCTCCATTAATGAACATTCAGCTGAAATAGAGCTTGGAATTAAATAATCAAAAGCCTTGTTACCCAAAACAGAGGAAACTTTGGCTTTATCCTTATAATTCCATCCCATACCCATCTCTACTTTCATCACTAAACACACAAATATGCTTGAAATATCAACATCCAATTGAAATATCTATCTTCTTTTATATCGTAAACAAAAAAGTAAAAATCAATTCAAGAATTACCCCCAAATTCAAATTCAATATATTAAGAGAGAGAGAGAGAGAGAACTTCGTTGATTGAAACACCCTAGGAAGTTTTAGAGAGAGAGAACCTGTCGGAAGTTTGCGAGACGCGGCAGTGACTTGAAATAGAGGTGTGGCGATGAAGGTAGTTGTGTAGCGGTGGCGTTGTTGACCGAAAGTGGTGTTGATGGTGTGAGGTGGCTGAGAAAGGAGGTGGTAATGGAGGAGTGAGGAGATGGTTGAGGAAGAAGAAGCAATATAGCTGTTGGATGATTTTTCCCCTGCTACAGTTGCAATGTGTAAGGCAAAAGTAGGTTTTGGACTAATGTGAAATCAGATTCAAGCTTTAAGGATGGGAGTTATGCAAATTAAACTTCATGGATGAAAGTGCAAAAGCGGGTAAACATTAAAGGGGTAAATTTTTAATTACTCCCAAAGGTGTGGAACGAGTTGTAACCATTTTAAACATATTTTTATCAGCTAAAATTATAAAATCTCGGTTCTATTAGTCTCGGTCCACGAAGGAATCAATGAGCGTTTGTACCCAGTTTAATTTATAAATCGCGTTGCTTACCGAAATATCCAATATGAGAGTACTAGATTCATTAATGCTAGTTTAAATAATTAAACTGTGATACATTATTAACGAACAAATCTCGAGGATTGCCAACGAATCTCGAGGATTGCCAGATATTCGATTCCAAATCAAATTAACTTTCGAAAAGCCCTAAATCTTTCCAAAAACACCTGTTTTGATATCTATCATTATCAAAATCATCTTCCAAATCACACACATACTGATTTCTAAAATTGAAGGGAGAAATACTAAGCACATGGTTTCCATCCTCACTCCAAAATCCCGTTTTCCTAAAACTATGGGTTGATACACGATTACATCAATAAGCATGCGAATTTTCGATTATAATTATACGCATATTCTACTCAGAGACTGAAAAAGAGAATTGGGTGCCTATCACCTTCCCGATTCTTAACTTAATCCCCGAACCTTCGAATCAACTGGTTTCTCATTAATTGTGTTTAAGATGTCGTTTAATCCATAACTGTTCATTTTTTACACAGGGTTTTGTTTGTTTAGTAAAACAAACTGGTGACTCTGATTCCTTTCACAAACCGCCACCTTTTCTTTATAATAAAAGGAACCATTTTCCAAAACAAACTGAGAAACCGGAGGAATCGCCGCCAAAGGAAGCCGGCATCAAAAGCGTGGGTTCTCACAGCGTGGGCCTCATGCACCACCACAGGTTCAGTCTAAGCCTCCACGCACCGGCGTGTGAGGGAGCGTCGCTAGTCGGAAAGCCTCTGTTCAACTCTCAATGGCTGCATCCAGTTCCCCACACCACATATCTATAGTTTGTTTAGAATGTCTTTTTGAGTTGAAAGGGGACAAGGAGTATCATAGACTGTTTATACCAAACTATACCTTTACCAATCATACATTTTCGATTTCCTGAGGAACCGAGGCACAGTTTTGAACAAGCGTGGGAATATGAATGGTCACAGAAAAAGGGCTTCATATACAAGAGAAGGGAGCGAAGGTTCAAACTTGAGTTTAAATCCTACTTATTCAAGATTGACAATGGAGGATCACGGCCACATTTGTTGAAGAAATCTGAAAACAGAGGTACTCGGTTTGTATTGATTTTGGGGGAATTAATTGGTTGATTAATAACTTAAAGGCTGTAAAGCAACAATATGATAACAAGAGGTTTTTCAGTAAGTTCCAAGCCTCTTATGCCCTATTTTTGTGGCAATGATACAGTAATAGTAATGGTAGCTTCATGAGTTTAGTGAGACTTCATCAGGGAGTAGTGCAAAATGCAGTTAGCTTTCCAGCTGGAGATAGAGGTAGGGGATGGTTAAAAGTTAGTGAAGAATTGCATCATTTATTGTTTAACTCAAGTACGCGACCAAGAGAGGAACAAAGGAGCCAACAATGGGTGAAGATAACATACCACAAATCATATAGGATAGGGTAAGAGTACATATGAAGAGGTCGTAGTAAAGAAGCAGCGGGAAAGAGTTAATAAGATCGATAAAGTTGAAGCTAAATTCGTATATGATAGTAGTATTCAAAACTCCCAGGTAGATAAAGCTATTTTTTTGGTGTGATGATGAACGTGAAGCATAAAATCTCGCAAAGAAAGGAATATTAGAAATTAATGGACGCCTTTCATTTAAAATGCAAAGTGGTGATCAAGCACAAGCCATATCAACGAAGAAGTTATCATGTATGGGGGGATGGACCGAGATATCGGATTTGCTATTGAAATGGAAGAATACGGAAATTTTCAAAGCTATCGGATACGAATACGGAGGCTTGGAGGAAATCGACCATAAAACATTGAATTCCGAGCATATTTTTAATGCAAAAATTAAAATTGGAGGCAAAGATTGTGGTTTTATTCTGGCACAAATCGATATGTCTATAGGGGAGGAAGAATTCACGATCAACCTCAAAGTTCTGTCCAATCTGAATCTTCCAAAATGAACTAAATACAAATTCCCAACGTTCTTGGGTGAGTTTAATTGATGCAAAATTTATCTAAGTGGTGATGGCAAGAAATTGTGTAGTTCAGAATAGCGGACCGTAAACGTACCAGGTAAAGATGGAGGTCAAAAGAAAATTACTTATACAATGATGTGTGAGAATAATGAATGCAGTTCTAAGAGTTTGGTATTTAATGATAGGGTGGGAATTAGCGAGTCTCATAAGGAAGGGAAAGTGATTGAACGTTGCAATAAAGGGGTTGGACCAGTCAGTAGAGGCGAGATTTCTGCGAGGTAGCAGGAAGTAATCAAGGAGATGTATATGCAGAGAGCTGAAAATGTGGTATTATGCCAGAAATATAAGGATAAATTATGTTTTTTAAAATTTAGATGGGTTCCCCAAAAAATTTCACAATTTTATCAGAGACGTAAAGCAAAGAAAGGGATATCGTTGAAGGCTAGTTGTGTACAAGAAGGGGTGAGTGATGATGTAACAATTAAAACATGGGATGTAATAACCCGTATTTCGTTTCAATGTCAATCTTCCTCTTAGGTCGACTTAAGCGCAAATCTCCGTTTGAGGAGTCAATTTTCTTTCCGGAACCTCCATAATTTATCCAATACTTCTAAAAAGTTACTTTAATAATATTAAGTATGCAGTAATGTTTGTAACGCATTTTAAGAATCCACGGTTGAAGTTGGTGGCTAACGGTGAAAAATCAAACTTTTGTCGAAATGAGTTTTTGGCCAACTTTGAGAGGCCATAACTATCTCATTCGAAGTCCAAATGAGTCCTTATTTGGGCCTACCTCTCGGTCTTGATCCATTCTACAACTTTCATGTTTTGACCAAAAACCAATTCACGCTTCTCATTGGTCAAAATAGTGTGTGAAGTAGGCCGCTTGGCCAAATCTGATCGTTCGGTAGCACTCAGGCAGAGCGCTGTCTTTAGTGAATTTTTGGGAATTATCCATCTAGAATTTGAGGAAACTTCCTCTTAGGAAGTTGTAGATCTTTGAGTTAGCTTTTCGTGAACATAAAGATCACCTCAATCGGAGTTCCGAGCGAAACATTATGACCAAATTACGAACAAAGCTTCGGGTAATGGAGCCTCTGATCGATCAGAGAGGAGGCAGGGATTTTTTAGCCATTTTAGACTAGATATTTATGCCTCTTTCTCTCCCCTTTCATCCCCATTCGACCCAACTCCATTAGAAGAGATTAGAGAGAGGTGGGAGCTCAATTCTAGTGAGGGTTTGAGAGATCTTCGACCATCCATCATCATGATCTAAAATCACCACCAAATCATCCTCAACCATCATCTTCTTCATCATTTTCTTCATTCTCCATGGCTAGGGTTCAAGCTTTTGGGACAAGTTCATGGTTGCTTCAATTCGGCTTAGTTCAATGCTTAATATTCGAGGGATTAACCCTATAAAGGTGGGAACACTATTACTTAAAACCTATTTTTAAATTTTATTGTGTTATATGTTTGATTTCAAACCAAAATGGGGGTTTTTAGCTTAATTTCGAAATTGGCTTATGCATGGGCATTTGGTTGATTATATTTGAATCTTTTGGTGGATTTGTGATATTTATAACTTAAATTTGTTAGTTATAGAAGAATCCTCCATTATATATTGATGAGTACAAAGTTTGGTATAAAACCTATACGGACGGATACGATAGCTGATAAATGATAGCGATACATATATATAATCGAGAGATTGATGGTTTGAAGTATGTTTTAGTTATGATTACTCATATATGTGATATTATTGTTGTACTTAAGCCATTAGTTGGTTTTTTGTAAAATTTGTTGAATAGTAAGCTAGTCTGTAACTATGCTGGACACACTTTTATACCAAACTTGAAGGATCCATGCCTTGATAACATAAGGGGAAATTTACATGAATTTCAAGCGACATAAATTATATTTATTACTTGGCTTAGAACTCATTTATTGTATCATAAAGAAATTCCTCTGTTTATGAAACTAACTGATAAAAATCATTATTGGGCCACTAGTTAACAGACTTGGTGTGTTTAGTTTAAGTACAACAATGATGCTAGTATATAAAACACGAAGATAAGATTTGAGATATCTATATATAGAGAGATGCGATATATGTATATGTTGAGTATATACTTAATGGACATATATAATTTACTTGATATATATATACTATTTTCGTAAACCGTCCTATTTTGAGTTCGGACAAGCACTAATGGTCTATGGGGTTGACTTAACCTTGGTGGTTACATACCTTGGTCCGCGTAAAGGGACCCCGCTATATTAGCAGCATACTCTATGATCCGTGTAGAGGGATCCCGCTTTGAGAGCGGCATAGTCTATGGTCCAGCTAGGGGGATGGCGCGAGGCGCCAGATCCTGCACGTCTAGGTGGTCCACTGGGGGATCTAGCCTTGGGGGCTGCATACCCTAGCCTTGGGGGTTTAGATCGCGATCGTTGTGCACAATTGAAAAATCCTAGATGTTGGATATATGATAGACAGACATGAGATTGTGGTTCCATTTATCGATGATACTATTTTACTATTATACTTATGATTGATCTTTTATTGGTGCTTTACTAATATATTGGTGATACATACTTTATCGTATTTACGGGGATGGGTTTGCACTTAGAATGCATTGCATATAAAATGGTTTTCATTACATTGATAAAGTGAACTTATACATATATAAAGGGTTTTATAGATTGGAATATATATATATATATGCATGATAATAAGAAAACTACTTCCATTATTATTATTATTATTATTATTATTTTGCATTGCACACATTGTTTTAAAAACGTATTCTGTATATATAACCTTATAGTTCCCACTGAGCCTGTGTTTGGCTCACTCCCATTTTTCAACAGTTTTGCAGGTACTTCCTTGGGGCGATACGAGAACGGATTAGAACTTCTGATGACCACAAACAGTTGTAGTCATCCATGGACGACTTGTGTAATAACCTGTACTTTAAATTGTTTTAAATTAAATTATATTAGCTTATTTATACTCATGTGAGTGGTCGTTAGGTGATTCGGGTGGTTCGAATGGATTTTGGTTGGTAAATAAGAAGTTTTGTTCTTTCGCGATATGTTATTTCTAGCTATCTTTGATCTATCGTAATTTCTTCTCTATTTATAATAATGAGATTCAGTTCGCAAAGGTGTCTAGTATTTGTACCATTCTACAACTTTCGTGTTTTGATCGAAGTCCAATTCATACTCCTCGTGGGCCAAAACAGGGCGCAAAGTAGGCCCATTGCAAAATTTTGGTCATTCAGTAGCGTTTCGGCAGAGCGCTGTCTTCGGTGAATTTTTGGAAAAAATATATCCATAATTTGGGAAAACTTTCTCTTAGAAAGTTGTAGAGCTTTGAAATACCTTTCCGTGGACATAAAGAATGCCTCAATCGGAGTTCTGAGCAAAAAGTTATGACCAAAAAAAAAATAGTGCTCCAGAGCTCAAAATTTATAGCGCGAACCGGTATGGCGTTTTTGCATACCAGTCCGGCACCAAATTTTTGGAAAAATTGACCCCCAGCGGACCGATATTTGGTATTTTGCATACCGGTCCGCCAGTCATTATTCACCACCGACTTAAGCTCGTTTTTAAGCTATTTTTCACTCATTTTCTTCCCATTTTCGTGGCAACTCTCTAGAAAACTCTAGAGAGGGAAGGGAGCTCATAGGAAAGGATTTTTGAAGAGATTTCTACACAAACATCACTCCCAATTCAAGAATCAAAGCTCCAAATCAATCAAACCCACTTCCAAAGCACTATTCATTATCTCTTATCTTGATTATCTACCATGGGAGCTCGAACGTAAGCTAAGGCCGCATAGGTTGGAGTATAAGCTTCATTATTTGGGGGTTTTGCTATCCTAGAAATGCGGTGACACGAGAGACTCGGAGTTTCATCGAATAAAGCTTCGATTATCATATTTTCTTCTCTCTTTTGGCCTACAACTTAAGGTAGGGGTTATATCTTTTCAAAACTCGATATTATGATTTTATTTATCGAAAGATGAATGATTTTATACATATATGTTCGATATGAAGCACATACTCCCTTGTTATTGATTATACTTGGATTATCTATGCATGGATGCTTACTATGAAAACCAAGTTAATTGATATCTATGAATTATGCATGATATGAGCCTATCTGCCTATGATATGGAGACCTAAGCTCTATGATTACATGTTATTAATTCATACAGATGTTCTTTGGGTATATATGTGTTGGTTTGACAAGAAAATGATTAGTAAAGGGTTTCGTATACACCAAAGAACATGGACGTGAAATGGATAGAGTTTATATGGCATATGTAGCTTCTATTTTTTATATGATGCATTAGTTGGGACAAGATATGCCACTTGAACTTGATATATATGTAATATAGACTAGTAAGCGATGTTCCTTGAATATACATGCTTGGTTGTTTCCAAGTGGATTTGTAAATGAGTTATGTATACGCCGAGGAACATGGCTACATGATGAATGAAGTCTAAGTGGCATGTGTTGTTTTTAGTTGTCATAAAGAGCATATATGCATGTTGTGCATCACTATTGTATCAACCGCACTCTTGAAGATTCTTCGGCAAGCTCAGATTCTCTTATGGCCTATGGAATGGGCGTATATCTCTTATTATGATGCTGAAAGCTTATTATATATATATATATATATATATCTCTGTTCGGAGGCTACTTGGAGGCTTATTTCTTATGGCAATTCATGGCAGCTTCATTTTTATCTTGATATTGTCTTATCAGATACGATTGGTTGATTGTTCTCTTAGAAATGATTGTACTTGGTCATGGATGACCATGGTGATGTGAATTATGTATGAATATATGTTTTCATGGTGCTTGTCGGGATGGAAAAATAGGCAGGGCCCGGTGCCCTTGGGTTGAAAAGCCCTAAACCCCTGGGGGATATTGTTTAGCCGCCAATAAGCCACCGGCGAAAGACCCGGGAACCTTGGCATTGGCAACGCACCATGAATTCGATTATTTTCTAAGGAAGATGGACGGGATTGTTGTTCCACTTCCTGGGTATGATGATATTGGTATGCCGTTTAAGGCGACGGATTTTATATTGTGATGCCAATTCGGATTCTTAGTAAAGCAAACTATGGTTATATTATATTCTCTTGGAGCGGATGGATTTCATAAGACCATGTTGGCTTGGATTTTCACTGGCTCGTATCATCAAGGCTTGGAGATGGATTGACACAAAGGGAGGTAACCCGCATATGCATGAGCACGCATTATCATGAACTAATGGCGTCTGTGATATGTTACAATTAATGTTTAAATTGTACTTTGAAATGATTTACTTTGTTTATGATAACAAATTAAGTTATGTTTTCAAAGTTGCACCCTTTCCTTTCCCCCCTGCTGAGCGATATGCTCACCCCGTTTTTCTAAAACCGTACAGGTAGCCAGGAGTCCAAAGAGGTCATGGACGTGACGGGATCGAGAACGAGTTAGTGGTTCTGATACATATGTACTTTTGTCATGTATATGCTCTTATGGGCAGCCACAGCTAGTCCGAAGTGATATATATTAGTTTGGACTTACTTGATCAGTTTTGTGTAACGATTATATGCAAGTATGCATGTTTATGTATAGTACTATTATCTTCTGCATGATTATGAAGCTGTTGTTTGACGAGCATGATATTACTATCTGAATTTCTTTATGCATTTACATAAATGCCCATTTTAGTCAATCTAAGATGGGTTAGTAGCACTCCAGGTCTTAATTACGGGTGTTGTCCTGTAGATTAAGGCGGGGGTGTTATAACTTGTAACTTAAAAGTTATATATTAGTACCATTAGTATTGTTTATATCATTAAATTGTATTCATTTCAATTCATATGTGATGTAAGGCCTTATTATTTAACTATTGGGACCTCGTTGGAGAAATTGTTTTATATTGAACTGTTTTACTACTACTTGATTAATACTTTACAGATGTGGAGTTAAAGTTTTAGATAAACTTATGTCTTATTTTACAGGTGTTGGTTTATTGAAAATACGAACTCCACATGCCAAAATTTCCTAAAAATGTGGCCTTATATGTAATTTTCTATTTTATCAGTTTTATGTTATGTATTCCAAACTCACCGTCGCGTACTGCACCGTGATTAACCGGGTCCCGGAGGTCTAAACCTCATAACAGGATTTGGGGCATCACATGGGAGGATGCATTAGCGGAGAGAGAAGGGAGGCAAGAGGAAGGTGTAAGCAAGTACGAAGATTAAATTTCAGATAGGGCAGAAGAGGGTGAGACTTCGAAAACTGGGTTTCAGTTTGGAAATCTTTCCTAGTCCAAGGGTGATGATTATGGTGATGATTATAATTCAAAAGAGGGATAATAGCGGTGCCATCTCGTTCTATCAGGATAAAGGTAGAGGGTGGTTGGCATCGCTTTTCTGTGACGTCAAACAAGAATGAGCAGTGGGCCTTCAAAGATCATTGCAGATTCAGTTCCTAGTCAAGGATGGAAGATTATAGTAAGGAATGGCAGATTTAGTGTACCAAAATTAGCGGTTTATGTCTGCTACGATGGGGGGGGTGTTACGGGGGGTCCATTTGCTTTCTCTAACAGCACTGTTAAATTCACAGTATTTGGGTGGGAGAAGAGATGAACAGTAAGGAGGTTTTGGAAGATCGAGGCAATTTGGTGGTACAGCGGAGTGAAGATTTATGGAGTTATGACAGAGGGAGGTACTATGGTCAGGATTAAACAGTCATGAGAGGGCAAAGTTCGGTAACATCCTAACGAGAATGGGGGTACTAATGATAGTAACAACACTAAAAAAAGGGGGCTGCGGGAAGAAAAAGAATGGAACTAGCAGAAAAGGGACTACATAATTGCATAATTTAAAATGTAATGTCAATTATGAGAAAGAGGATGAGGGTATTGCAGTTATGAGGGGTTTTAGGCGGTATCAATGAAAATAATCTCTTGGAATATAAGGGGTTGGGGGGGAGGGAAAAAAGAATGAAGGTTAAAGAGATAATGGTGAATGAGAATCCAAAATTGGTGATTTTGCAAGAAACAAAGAAAGAGGAAATTAATTGCGAAATAATCGGAGCGGTGTGGGGGGTTAGATATAAAGATAGGGCCTTTCTTCCTTCTGTGGGAAGGTTAGGGGAATTTTAATTATTTGGGATATGAGAGGGGAGAAGTGTATTAGAGGGGAGTTCAAATAGTCAGTCAAGCTGAAACCGTTACAAAGGGAGGGATGGTGGCTGACAGGAGTCTATGGGCCATGTAGATATAGGGAGAGAGCTAAGTTCTAGAAGGAGTTGGCGAATCTAAGTTGTTTATGTGGGAACAGATGGTGCCTGGGAGGGGATTTCAATATTATTCGATTTTTGTCTGAAAAAAGAGAGGGCTACTCGAGAAGGCGGTCCAAAAGTATGAAGAAATTCAATGCTTTTATCAGAGATTCAGAGTTGAATGATCCAGGCATGAGCAATGCTAATTTCACTTGGTTAAGCGGGAATACATATTCTAGACTGGACAGATTCTTATTTTCTTCAGATTGGGAGGAATTCATATTGGTTAGACAGGAGGCGTTCATTAGAGTGGTGTTAGACCACTTCCCATTGATCTTGGATAATAATCCTTTTTGGTGGGGATTGACTCCATTTTGGTTCGAGAATATGTAGCTATGTCATACGGACTTTATGGGAAAATTCAAAGAGTGGTGGGAGTAGTGTTTGGTTAGTGGATGAAAAGGTTATAAGTTCGTAAAGAAGTTGGATTTAGTGAAAATACGAATGAAACAATGGAACATAGAAGTCTTCGGCGATATTATAGTAAGGAAGGCGCAAGTTCTTAAAAGAATTCAAGAGATTGATGGTGGGGAGTCAAGGGGGCCAATTAGGGTGAAAGTGGTGGAGGAGAGAAGAAAATTAAAGGAGGAGTTGGATGAAATTTTGTTAAAGTAGGAAATCTCTTGGAATCAAAAGGCGAAGGTTAAGGGGGTGAAAGAGTGGGATGCGAATTCTAAATTATTTCAATGGGTTGTCAATCAAAGAAAGGTTAATAAATTAATTTGCAAGTTGGAAAAGGAGGACGAGGTAATGGTGCTGGATGAGGCTGAAATAAAGAGAGAGATGGTGAACTTCTTATCGAAATTATATTCAAATGAGAGGAGGTCCTGTGTGGGATTTGAGGATTTATGTTGGTCTCCGATTGATGCCGTGCAGCGAGAATGGTTAGAAAGACCGTTTGAGGAGAATGAGGTTAGGGAGGCCATAGATGCGTGTGAGGATAACAAAGCGCCTGGCCCGGATGGATATACAATGGAAGTGTTCAAGAAGGCTAGGAAATTATCAAGGGAGATGTGATGACGGTGTTTAAGGAGTTCTATAAGAATGTGGTGGTCAATGCGCTCACTAATGCGACATACATTTGCCTTATTCTGAAGAAGATTGCTTCATTTAAGGTTAAGGATTACAAACCGATAAGCCTTATCTCTAGTCTTTATAAGTTGTTAGTCAACGTCTTATCTATAAGGTTAAGAGAGGTGCTTGCTGAGACGGTGGGGGACGCACAATGAGCTTTTGTTAAAGGTCAACAAATTCTAGACTTAGTGTTGATTGCCAATAAAGGAGTGGAGGAGTATCGGGTAAAGAAGAGGGGGTGGTGTTGAAAATCAATTTCGAAAAGGCATACGATCTTGAAGAGTGGGATTTTATCGATCATGTGTTCGATAAGAAGGGGTCTGGGGGAGATGGAGGAGATGGATCATGGGTTGCTTGTCTTTGGTCAACTTCTCGGTTATAATGAATGGTAAGCCAAGGGGTAATTTCAAGGCGTCTCGGGGATTGAGGTAAGGAGATCCACTTTCTCCATTCCTTTTTGTAATGGCAGCAGACGTCCAACATAGGTTGGTTGAAAGGGCGAAAGTACGGGGCTTAGTGGAAGGGTTTTGCATTAGGAGGGAAAGAGTAAGCCTCTCGCATTTACAATTTTCTGACGATACGATTTTCTTTTTATCTAATAATATGGAGAAAATTCATAAACTTATAAGCATTTTGGATATATTTTGTTATGCATTGGGGCTGAAAATTAATTTGGCTAAAACTGAAGTGGTGGGTATCAACAAGGAGGAGGAGGAGGAGGAGATAAGGAGTATAGGTTTTGAGATCGGGTGTGAGGTTGGCGCATGGCCCTTATCATACTTGGGTCTTCCAATGGGTGATAATCAGAAATTACTTGGGTTTTGGAGTCCGGTGGTGGAGAAAATTAGTAAGCAGCTAGATGGTTGGTGGAAGGGATATCTTTCTAGAGGTGGGAAACTTACACTTTTATATATTTCTCTTTTCAAAATGTCGGTGGCGGTGGTAAAAATTATAGAGAAGATGATTACGAATTTTCTATGGGAAGGCTTTGACAAAAAGAAAGGTGATCACTTGGTGGGATGGGATAAGGTGTGTAAGAGCAAAAGGAGAGGTGGGTTGGGAATCGGGAACATCGTTACTAGGAATGATGCTCTTTTGGGTAAATGGACTTGGAGGTTTCCTCAGGAGCCAAACGCATTTTGGCATTTGATTATAAAAAGTAAATATGACATTCAAGATAATGGATGGGATACTAACATGGTGGAAAGAGGCACACACAGGAGTCCGTGGAAGGCTGTCTCGCAGGGCATCGAAGGCTTTGTTAGAAATACTAGATATAGGGTAGGTGATGGGGCTAGAACTCGGTTTTAGGTGGATCAATGGGTGAGTAACACATCTTTGGCAGCCTTATTTCCAAGACAGTATGGAATTGCTAGTTCTCCAAATGCTACAGTTCAGGCCAATGCATGTGTTGTAGGGGGCTGATTCCTCTTATACATAGGATATCACTTTCCATAGAAATTTCAATGAAATCGAGATGAATGAGTTCATGGACTTGATGGGGTTGTTGTATAATTGGAGGTTAAATAGGTTGAGTGCGACTCTAGGTTGTGGGTGGGCGAAAAGAATGGTGCTTTATCAACTAAATCATATTTTGATATCATCTCGAATTCCCATGAGGTTGATTTCAGGCCTTATAGCATGGTTTGGAAAGGTTGCATACCTCAAAAAGTGAAGGTTCTAGCGTGGTTGACTGTGTGGAAGAGAGTTAACACGGCGGATATTTTACAACAACGGAAACCGTTCCTACAGATTTCGCCTACTTGGTATGCAGTGTGCAAAAGGGGGGAGAGACGGTGGATCATTTATTGTTACATTGTCCAATTGCGCAGTTTATTTGGGCTAATGTTCGAAGGGAGTTGGGGCTAGTTACAGCTTTTCCAAAAACATGGCAGAGTGTACTTTCGATCAGTTGGTATATCAAGGGAAGCAGAAAGAAGGCTAAAATTTTATGGAGATGTTGTTGTTTGGCGGTGATGTGGTGCATATGGAAGGAAAAAAATTAAAGAATTTTCGAGGACAAGGAACTGACTGAAGACGAGCTGTGGAGTAGAGTTAAGGCGTTAGCATCATTATGGTATTTTTCGTCCAATGCCTTTGGAGCGTATTCAATTACAGATATTTCACGGGACTGGCAGCGGTTTTGGGATAGTTCTTATTGTGGGATAGGTCCTATTGATATAGGGAGCTTAGGATTAGTAGTGTGTTGTGCGGATTGATATTTTCAGTGGTCTCCTCGACCTCTGTTAAGTGTTTTATTTCTTGTATTGATTTTTCTTATCAATATAAGTTTTCGTTTCTGTTAAAAAAAAAAAAATTAGCCGTGAGCAAGTGCTTCTGTTAGAAGACTGTGCAAGGTTTATTTGGTATGAACTTACAATAGGAAGAGTTATGAATGTTGAGATTGGTGGCATGCCATATCCTTTTGATTCATGTGTTTGTTTGGAAAGCCTGGTTCGGCTCAGAGGTGATGTTGCTGGGAGAAGTGGATGAATGTTCCAAAAACAGGTAAATCAATATCTCCGTATGTTCTAATTACTTCACACTGCTTAACATGATTTTGCATGATGTCCTTTGCTGTTGCCACAAGTTTTATTTCTGAATTACTTGACCAGATTCGAATAGCATATTTGCAATTAGGTGTCTTGTCTTCTTATGCCCAGCCTTCTGAATTACTTAACATGATTTAATGCGCATTATTGCTCCTATAGAATTCTTTCCCTTTTATAGTACATAGCGGTATGTTCTTTAGAGATAGTTTCCTTTGAAGGGGGGTCAAACTTCAAAGAGTTTTTCTATGGAACTGGAGGTGATAATACAATACATAGGATTGAGTAGGCAACGTGGTAATTTCTTAAAATTTATACTCTGATTTCATCTGGTAGTATTTGTCTGTCTCATAAACCGAAATTTCTTATCTTAGAAGGAAAGAAAGACAATTTGGAAACGTTCCTATCAAACCATATTTAGCTTTTCTTTTGATGGTGATTAGAAACTGGTCAAGTCATTTAGGACACAGTTTTGGAATTCTATTAGGTATCCAAAATTCCTTGTTTGGCTAATTAGTAGAATTTATTTCAAATTTTAGAGATACAGTGGTTAACTAAACCACTGCCATCCATTGCCGCTACCCATGCCGGAGAACTGGCTGCCTTTTATATGTTTTATTTTTCTTTGTGTTGCAGATTGTATATATGTTTTATCTTGGCTAAGAAAGCTGTTTGCTGCTATATAATCATATAGATTTGGATTAATAATTATATGTATTGTTCCTGTATATCTAAACTCTTGACTTAAATATTTTTATGAGCTTCTCATTGTTATATCTCTGCTATCATTTTAGCTATTGCTATTGTAAATTGACCCTACCACGATCTGACCCTATCAGTTAGACAACCTTATGGTTCAGGGACACCCTAATGAGTTATTCCCTTTCTTTATAGTTTACTATATAGTCCTGCACACAAAATATACATTTAATTTGAAGAAAATAATTTACAAATATACTTTCTTGGTAGGTGGGTTTGAATCAGTATGATGGAGCCTCAAAGCTGTTGAAATCCTTCCTGTCTTTATACAATATAATAGATATTCTTCTCTCGCACACACACACAATTCATCTTCAATATTTTCTTCTTCAATTCACCCATTCTGTCTTTGAAATCCCTAAAGTTGGGTTACGTTCCACAGGAAGTACTCATCGGAATAATTTCCCGGCTGCCAGTAAACCCCCTTTCTTGATTGAAAACTATGGTGTTCTCAGTGTTCTAAAAATCCCCGTCTAGGGCCAATTATGCCCCGGCTAGGCACTAGGCAGTGGTCTTTCACATAGCCTAGCTAGGTAGCCGCCTGGTCTGTTAGGATGGCGATTCAGCAGGACTAGTGGATCATCGATCAATCAAAACCAACACCCGATTGCAGTATTAGTCTGAGAGACGACACTCTCCGTTAGAGTATCAGAAATTCCCCAAGGAATCCATTGACTCAAAAGTATTAGACATTAGCAGCTAAGTTAGGAGTTAAGGTTAATTTGCGGTCTAGGGTATTGTAATGTGAATCTGCTAATTGGTCCACAGCACTATGTCACTACTGATTGCAATTTAAAGGAGCTGTTGAAAGAAATGAAGTGTGCCCTTTATTTTATATACTATAACATGTAGCACATTCAATGCATGTGCAATATTGTACTTGGTAATTCTTGATAATTAATTAATTTTTAAAACCGTTGAAGACAACGAGATTGTGTTTGATCAAAAGGTTAAGATGCATGTTGTTAGAGGTGAGGTTTGTTCAAATCCCAACATAAGTATTGTCTTTTTTTTTTCTTAATGAGGGGTAATTTCGAAATTTAAAGTACGTACAAAGGAGCTCCTCACTTACATGTATAGTAACATATATATGCGCACGCATGTGCCCTGTTAATCATTGTGAGGGTGATGTACAAGATTGTTTTCATGTTTTGTCAGTTACACTTTTAGGAGGAAGTTAGAGATGTAGGTTAAAAGAAATGCTCTCGTGTTGTACCTGGCCATGGTTATTTCAAGTGGACCTACATCTGAACTATTCGTTTCACAGTTAGTTACTCTTCATAACTTTTCAAGTGTCTAATTAACGTGAAAAAATCTTGATTTCTTGCGGGGTTAATTGGGTAGGTTTTGTGCTTATGGGAATAGTTACAGAAGCGAGGAAATAAGGAAGACCAGATAATACGCCTCTAATGAAACTCTTGTTTTCTCGGTTCTTGTTAGTTGAAAAATTGTTAGTTTTGTTTTTTCAGAGTGCAGTTGAATATAATGCTTCTTTATGGGTTTGAATTTGTCAAAAAAGGAAGAAACAGAGTTCTTCGGATGGTTGGCTAGCTGTGTCCTTTCTTCTAATTCGTTATTGGACTTTGAATCCCCCCCCCCCCCCCCCCCCCCAAACAAAAAAAAAAGAGACTTTAAATAAAAGGGGCTTTTGTTTTTAGCTCAAGAAATTTGAATTCTTTTGCATTTAGTCCAGTCTGTTTTGAAAATTAGTAATTAACCCAAATGAGTGGATAATTATAAATTTAATTTTTTTAAATGTTTGTTAGTTTTATAATAATTTTTTTTTCGAGAATGCCCTTGGTTAACTTTTTAATTCAAAATTATCATTGATTTATAACTAAGCATTTTCAAAATAAAGAAAATATTTAAAATTCTGGAAATCGAAATTGCTCTCTCAAGGAGGAAAAATTGTGCTCATTAAGCATGTCTTACAATGCTTACCTCTTTATAATATAGTTGTGTTTGATCCTCCTAAATCCGTCTTACATTGGCTAGAAAAAATATGTTGTAATTTTCTTTGGGGTGAAGTTGAGAATAAAAAAAGGTGTCATTGGATTGCTTGGGCTACGTGTTGTTTCCCTGCGCAGGAGGGCGGTATTGGAATTCGTAATCTTCATGATTTGAATATGGCATTTGCTATGAAATTATGGTGGCAATTTAGAACAGTTTATTCCCTTTGGACTCAATTTATGAGAAATATGTATGCCTCTAAATGTCATCCTAGCGATTTTGTTAAAACATATGGTGCTTCTCATACTTGGTTGCGAATGTTGAAAGCAAAGAAGAAACTAAAGCTCACATGAAATGGATAGTGGCAAAAGCGCATTTTAATTTTTGGAAAGAGTATTCGGTACTCGATGGTAAGCTTGGTGATTATGTTACTTATACTAATGATAAATTAGGTCTCACTATTTCACAAGCTACAATTGATCATGATAGTTAGGTGCCTCTCTGTAAGGATTAGATGGGTTATCAAAAGGTGAATCTTATTAAAGAGCACTTAAAATTAATTCTTAATGATGTTGATGACAACTGTGTTTGGTGTGGTATTGTTGATGGGCGCTTCACAATAAAATTTGCTTGTGACATTTATCGAAATAAGTGCAGCTCATTGGCTCTTAACAAAATGATATGTGGAATTCAACCATTCTATTAAAATGGTCATTTCTAACCTAGAGGGCTGTGAATGGAGTGATTCCTTTGGATTCTTTTATTCAGAAAAAAGGAATTAATCTGGCTTCTAAATGCAATTGTTGTTCTCAACCTTCAATGGAGAATGTGGATCATGCTTTCGTTAATAGTGAGGTGGCCAAAGCTTTGTGGCCAAATATGGAGCATAAAATGCAAATTCATAGTTCTGATACCTCGTTGAAGTTGAAATTAAATCGGTCGTGATTAAACTAGCTAAGAGCAAAACTCCTTGTCAAAAGCTTATGTTATCTCTCATTCACACTTGTGTTTGCTGGGAATTATGGGTTAATAGAAATAAAGCTAGATTTGATGGTATAAGGCAATCTGGGGTGCATATTATTTCATCAATCATGTTTGTAATTCAGTGTGTATTGAATAGTAATGCTTTGTTCGGAAAGCTTCGAATGCAGACGCTACAATTCTTCGTAATTTTTCCATCCATTCACAGATTATTGGAGGTAAAGAATTCCTTATTACAAAGTGGTTGTCTCCTCCTTCTGGTAGATTAAAAATGAATAGTGATGGGTGCTTTAGGGGCAATCCTAGTGAAAGCGTGGGTGGGAGTATTTTGATAAATGAGAATGGTCACTTATTATGGGCTCAAGGAGATTATTATGGTAATAATACGAATATGGTGGCCAAAACTAAAGCGTTATTGCAAGGGATTCAACTTTGTGTTGAGCAATGATACATTAATGTGGATATCGAGGTGGACTCTATCATTTTGGTTCAAGTTTTACAGAATCAAATTCACACTCCATGGACCAGTACTTATGAATAAGGAGGATCAAACATTTGATGCAGGATTTAAACTTTAGATTGAGTCACACAAATAGACTTCTTTGTGCATCAAATATATTATTTTTTTTTGGCCAATAATCTTAAATGCTATCACATAATTATTTTTTTCACCCCACCTAAATTTTTAAATTTAATAGAAAATATCTAACGTTTTAAGGCACACAAGCCGTGATCTATCTATCTTCATCTATTGTTTCTCCATTGAGAAATTGATGAAATGTTTATTGGTAGAGCAAAGGAACAACATTAATTAATAAATGTATGTATATGTATATATGCAATTCACATACATGTTTAATTTTATGAAATTATAGAGAGAGGGGCCACATAAATTCTATACATATATAAGTATATATATGAATTATACATATACACACACACACATATATATATATATAATTTTATGTATTCAATTTATATACATGTTCAATTTTATGAATTTCTAGACAAAGAGGCAATATGGATTCTCACTTTGTAAATTAGAAACGAATCAATATTTTTCTGTTTTTCCACAGTTTATTTAATAAGATTTTAAGGTGTTTTGGATCTTCTAATTTCCATTTTTTTTTGTTTTACATCTTTTCTAACCAACAAATTATGTGGATTAGGAATTTTGTGTTTTGTTATTATGGTGGGTTAAATCGAAAGAAATCGGTTTTTTCCTTTTTAGAATAGAAATAGTTTTCATGGTTTGTAATTAGTGAATATTTAAAGATGATTTTGGTGGTTTTGTTATGCTCTGCTTGGTATGTGAAATAAAGGTGGGGTGAGTTTATTATGCATATTTTATTTTAATGCAAAAATTAATATTATTCAATATTTTTATTAAAAGTAAGAATTAATCTCATCACATATCTCAACTTATTTTTCAACGTTTTACAAAATCAACTGTATTCATACAATTTTTCATGTCACAATCTAACGAAGCCTAAATGGCAATTTTAGAATTACTTTTTAGAAATTTTGTATTGCAAAAATGCACTTTAAGCTGTCAAAATTCTCTTTTTAAAAATTTAGGCTCCGTTTAATAATAAGATGGAAAATAGTAAAAAATATATAATTTATTTTTGTGAGGAATTGAAAAATAAGTTGAGGGAAGTGGTGAGATTAACTGTTGCTTTTTAGCTTCTTTCATGCAAAAATTTTCTTTGAGTGGTGGTGAAGAAAATTTTTCAACAAAACATAATAGAGGATGTAGGGAAGCTCACCACATTCCATATCCTTGCTGAAATTGGTTGTGTTTTTTATTTATTCATCATTTTCTATGTTGTTATCAAACGGAACTTTAATTGCGAAATTCATTTGCAACAATTTGCCAACAAATGAATAGATTATTTCGTCTTTTTTTCAATGACGGAGACTAGGAGAGGATTCTTCGGAAAGTTTTTAGCTTTTATCCCTAAAGGTAAAGGAACGACAAAGGTGAATATCGAAAAATTCTCCATTTCCAGGAATCATCTATTTCCACTCAAAACTTGAACTATCATTCAAATCTGAAGTAAAAGGAAATTTAGGATCAAAACCTGATTTCTACAAAGAGCATAAGTTACGGACCAAATCATAGTTTTCATTACTCATGAATTACCGAAAACATTTTGAAAAAAATTGAGAAAAAGATAACTTTTGCTTAAATATGACTTTCAAAAGTTGGAAAACAAAATTTCTTCCTTTCAAAGCTGATATGATTTTGCAAGTCCTGGAAAGTTTGTTCGCTTAGCCAGATATGTTAGTTTGGCATTATGATAAGTCATGGGAGTTCTCGGTCTAAAGCGGTTACCACCTTACCTGTAATCGAGCTGAATATTCTTTTGAATCAAATTCAGAGGTGGTCCGAATATTTTGATCAAAGTTTTGGCAGCTGAAGTTTCCCCCCGAAGTATACTATTTTCATGAGGAAGGCTATCAATGCGGCAATTCCCTCGCAAGTTAATTTTAAGCATCGCGATTCTCATGTTGATTTGTACTGCAGTCAATGAGGTGACAAGTAAGAATCACCGGAGCATGCCTTGTGGCAGTGCACTGGTTTAAATGAGCTGT
The DNA here is from genome assembly GCA_021464415.1 of Lonicera japonica. Lineage (NCBI taxonomy): Eukaryota > Viridiplantae > Streptophyta > Magnoliopsida > Dipsacales > Caprifoliaceae > Lonicera > Lonicera japonica. The sequence continues at coordinate 31,415 of JAKCWG010000165.1, read as the reverse complement.
GGGATTCATTGTCTTTGCGGGCCTTTCAATCTGGCTATATGAATCTGCGCATTTTTTATGCATTTCAGCTTTTTATGGATCTTTATGGGGGAAAGTTTATGCGGTTTTTTGGGTTGCTATGTTGGTTAATTTATTTTGATAGGAATAAATTTGTCGAGGACGGTTCGTCTAAAGCCTCCTCAATGCATCTACTCACCAAGGCTGAAGCTTACTTAGCAGCATATGACAAGTGAAATGCAGCTAGCTTTTCATTGTCTAGTCCTAGTCCCCAAACTTGGTTACCCCCTCCTCCTGGTTTTGTAAAATTGAATACGAATGCAACGATGGATTTGATGAATGTGAGTGTTGGGTTGGCTGTATAATTATAGATACCTTGGATCTCGCAAAAGCTTATCTAATTCTCTTTTGTACTGTTCAAATGTTTCGTTAGCGCAAGCTATGGCTATTCGGGAGGAGCTTTCTTTGTTATTAATAGCGGGTTTCGAAAGATTGCTGTCACGAGCGATTCAGTCGTCTCCCAATTTTATGGCTCCAGTGGGTATATTATAATTTCAGATATTTTAGCTTGCTTCTAAAGTGGAGGTCTCCTTTTCTCATGTGCGTTGAGATGGTAACTTGGTTGGGCATCACATTGCCCGTGTTGGGCATCACATTACCCGTCAAGCCCTTTGTGAGGAGAGTTGGGGTGAAAGGGTTTCTAATATCCTGGTTGGATTCTTCATGTATGACACAAGATAGTGTTACTTTTAAGTAATATGAACACGACTCACTTAAACTTGACACAATCTGACATATACAATTAATAATTGTTAAATCGTAATAGACACATCCTAAGATGAGTTAAAATAACTTTTTTTCTATCATTTAGACACAATTAACATGACAAGCCTCTTATTTCGTGTCAATTTCATACTAAATTTGGTTATGAACACACTGTCTATAGACAGAATCAACAAGAACACCAATTCCCACATCAATTTTATTTCGTAACATGTTTTTGTGTTGTTTCTAAAATCGTCACGCGTAATTTAACTCACATTTTGTAAGCAAACACTAATTTCTGTAGGAAATAAATTTATGTAGTTTTCATTGTGTAAAACAGTAGCCATGCGTCCGGTTCTCAATCTCTTGTTTTTCGTTTTCCTAACAAAGCTAAACAAACTTAAACCGAGAAACAAAAACCCCATGGGAAGCCTTTTTGCATTTCTCAATAAAAATTTGTCTAAGGTTAGAAATTAAAAGGATATAGTTCAAACACAAAATTTAAAAGATACTGTCCATGGATACTTTGCTATAATATCTGTCACGGTATTTATCTAAAAAAATAAAATAATAATAATAATAATAATATATTTTACTGTTTCTAAAGCATCTTTGAAAAGTAACCAAACTCATGTATAAATTCATGGATCCCATTTCGCGCTTGTTTATTCAAGTTAGGATTTTCTTCGATAAAAATGTATTCTTAGATATAAAGTTTGACCTCTAGTAAAGAGTATTCGTGAATTAAAGTGAGACTATATGTGAATTAGTGTGAGGATGTATATGGCAATCCAATTCCGATCTTGGAACTAGGTTGTCAAACACACCATAAGAGTATTTGTGGCTAACAAGTAAGTACCACTAAACATGAAACTTCAAGTATTTTCTATTAAAAAGAAGTGCAATCAAGAGCCCCTTTTAGAAAATAAAAGGAAACAACAACAAACCATCAGAAGTACTCATTTTCTTCTTTGTTGACAAATTCAACCCACAAACAACCATTACATTTAGCTAGTTACTCTCAAAAGACAAAACTAACAATTTATGAACAAACAATACCTGAAAGAACAAGATTTTTTGTAAGAGGCATAGTGTCCGGTCTTCCCTCTTTCCTTGCTTCCATAAGCACAAAAGCTACCCAATTAACCCTGCAAGAAATCAAATTTTTTTTCATATTAATTATATACTTAGAAGAGTAACTAACATAGAAACAGAAGCTCACATTAAAACAAGAATAAAAATGTTATTGTTATACCAGCAAATATTGCTTCCTCTAGCATCAGCTTTGATTAATAAATCTTATGACCAGAATATACATAACCTACAGCTGCAATTAGATGTAGGTACAATTGAACCAAAACTTCTCTAATTTCCTATTACAGGGCTAACTAACAAACAAACATGTACAGCATCACCATAATGATTAACAAGGCACATATATATAAAAAATATGGAGCCAGGTACTTTGAATTTCTTAAAATGTAAAGGAGATCGACAAATTTGGATGGCTGCCAATTGTCTAAAACAACTTGCATACATATAAACGAGTAAATATTTTCTATTGCAGTGCCTTAAATTGGAACTTAATACTTGCTGACCAGCACTTGTGTGGGAGAGGAGGATTAGAGTAATGGTTGTCCAAGCAACGCTGATGATTTCGTCGACAAATTAAGGCATTTAATGTTCTACAGTGTCATTTTGAGACATGCACTAAAGTTTTTGAATATATTTGAAAAAATAGAAATTGAAGTGCTTGACCCTTACTTGTGAAGACCTTCAAATTGCAATCAGTATTGACATAGTGGCAGGACAATTAGTAAATTCACATCATCATGCCCTAGATTCCAAATGACGGATTGATTAACGTTAACCCCTAACTTATCTGCTAAATTTCTTGTACTTTCAAATCAACGGATTACAAAGGGCATTGGCATTGTAACGGTTACACAAACACATCACAAATCTAAAACTTGACTAGTGAATTCATCAAACGTTAATGGATGATTGAGATCAATTGCAGTGCCAAGTGAATCAAAATAAATAGAATTGAGATTACCGTCTCCCAGAATACTTAAGTTTGAGGGTCTGAATATATAGCAACTGTAATACTCCGTACTTTAATTTGTTTTAAATTGAAGTATATTAGCTTATTTTTACTCATATGAGTGATCGTTTGGTGATTCGGATGATCCGAATCGATTTCGGTTGGTAAATAGGAAGTTTTGGTTCTTTGCGACTTGTTGATTTTAGCTAACTTTGAGCTATTGTAACTTCTTCGTTTCTTATCCGATTAAGATTCCGTTTGTGTGAGTGTCTAGTTTTCATACCATTCTACAATTTTCGTGTTTTAACCGAAAGCTAATTCGCACTCCTTGTAGGTCAAAACAGGGCGCAAAGTTGGCTCATCGCTAAATTCTGGTCATTCGGCAATGCTTTGGCAGAGCGCTGCCTTCGGCGAATTTCTAGAGATAATATATTTATAATTTGGGGAAACTTCCTCTTAGGAAGTTGTAGATCTTTGAATTACCTTTCCGTGGACATAAAGATCACCCCAATCCGAGTTCCGAGTAAGGAGTTATGACCAAATTACCAACAGTGGTCAGTGCAGCCAAAACTAAAGCTTGGACAGAATGTTTCTGGGATCGGTCCCAGAAATCCTAGGATCAGTCCCAGGCTGGGATCGATCCCAGAAATCCTAGGATCGGTCCCAGACCCCTGTGTGACGAATTTTCTAAAGTTTTAACCCCATTTTCTCACCATTTATCACCTAAACTCACAAAACTCAACCCAAACTTCCTCATATCAACTTAAGGGCTTTAGAGAGAGATATAAATGGTTCTTTAAAGGATTCTCACTCATTTTTCAACATCAATCCGAGATAAAAGCTCCAAATTCTCCGAATCATCCTCCTGGTCACTATTCATCGTATTCCTTATGAGTTTTGCTTGGGGAAAGGCCGAAAGCTTCATCTTTTTTTCCTTCTTCTCCGCTAATAAGTCGAGGTAGGGGTTTATATGACTTCAAAACTCAATTATATAGTTTAAATGTTTTCAGAACATGTAGTATGACTTGTTTGATGAAATTTATCATGTTTTCCCCATATGTTCTCTAAGGAAATTATGATACATATATTGAGTGCATTTGTAAATGGTTGTAAAGGTTCAAATGTGAGATTTGAAGCCATAAATGACATACACACATGATACCTTTGTATTATTCAACCCTATGAAGTATTCCATGGATTCTTGACTCCTAAAAATTTATGAAAATGAACCGTTGTTTCTACACATAACGAAATATGGGGTTGGGCTCGTGGAAGTGTATATGGCATAAATTACTTCAAAGGTTTATGAAGTGACATGAATGCATGTTTTGAGGCAAAGTATGCCATTTATACTTGATATAGTGTGCTAATTGAATTGTACGAGATATCCCTTGGATGTATGGATGCTATTTGTGATGAAAATGATTTGTTAATATTTTATACACATCAAGGAATATCTAACGAGACTTGCTAAAGAGTTTATGGCATAGATTGCTTCATGTGTTTACTAAATAGCATGCTATGCATATTATGCATTACGTATGTGTCAACCGGAATCTTGGAGAATCCTTTGGCAAGCTTGGATCATTCTTCTGGCCTATCGTATAAGCGTATATCTCTTATCAATATGCCGGGAGCTTCTTGTGATTATTGTATCGTTCTGAATGTGACATGATCTTGATATGGATCCGAATATGATTCCGTCCTGGATATGATATGATCCTGATATGGATCCAAATATGATTATATTGTGGCCCTTCGATTGTGAAGGGATGATGTATTGATCCGTGCCTACCGGGATGAAAAATAGGTAAGGCCTGGTGCTCTTGGGTTGAAAATCCCTAAACCTCCGGAGGGCAGCAATGCGTCGGCTGTCTAGAGCTAGCGGTGTGTAGCCCGGAAATCTAGACAACGGTAAGGCACTGATTGTTCTGTGGTTATGTTACTATTGGTGGACATGTGGTCCAAATTGATTGTGATCGAATGATATACCCTGGGGCCGATGGGCCAATTTATGATTATGGTCGGATTTTCTCTCGGGCGGTCAGGCCCTTGCTATACTCCGGTTCGGTATGGATATATTCTGGCTATGTGGCTTTAAGGTTGACACAAGGGAGGTAACATGTATATGCATGAGTAAGTATAGTTTCATATGATAATGGTTTTAAAACCAAAGCATTTGTTAAATATGAATTGTTGTTGAATTGTAAATTGTATTTTCGATATGTTATTCCCTGTTCCCCCCTACTGAGCTGTGAGCTAATCCCGTGTTTTATTTACAATCACAGGTACACAGGGGGCGAACGATGGTAACAGGATTACGAGTTCGGGAATGAAATAGATGGCTCTGATACAGATTCATTTTTGTTATGTATATGTTATCTCGGAAAGCCACGGCTAGCTCGAAGTGTTATCTACTGACTTACACCTGCTTAGTTTGGTTTTGTATATTGATTACATGTATGCATGATTTTGTACGGTATTATCTTCTTCTAACTTGCTGATTGACATGTGTGATATTTTTCTGTTTGAATTTCCTTATGTGTTTTCATATATACCTATTTTAGTCAATCTAAGATGGGTTAGTAGCACTCCAGGTCTTAATTACGAGTGTTGTCCTGTAGATTAAGGCGGGGGTGTTACAGCAACAATACATATAATTATTATTTATCTACCCAAATCTCTATACCAGCAAACAATATGAATTCCTCAACCAAAATAAACATACAATCTGCAACAAAAGAAAATACAGAAGGCATCGATGCACAAGTAAAATGCTTAAAAGGCACTACAAGGCATAAGCCATATGTACAAAACAATAGCGCATACTCATTAATGCATTTAAAATTGGGTAGCCATATTGCCAAAGCAAATATTCTCTTTGCCAGAGCATAATACTGCTTTGAGAAGTTGTAATGTATACTTCTAAAGTAGTAAATTGCTCCGGCAATATAGATAGTTGCTTTGGCAATAATGCCACCCATAGTCTTTCAATAGGATTTGATTAGATAGGTTATTTAAATCTTTTTGTTCTTTTATTTATTTTGCATCCTCATTGAAACCCTAATTTACTTGCATAAATAGAGGCCCTTGACTCTCAGTTGAGCTAGCCAAAAAGCAAAACCAAAGACACTCTGCGATTGTTTTTATTTTTTTTTATCAGAAACAAATTGCTTATATATATAATGGAAATAAAAATACAAGCAGAGAAAGAGTTGAAAGTGAAACTAACAAGAAAAACAGAACAAAGCAACAACAACCCAACTCAAAAACCACAGGCTACAACACAGCCTGGAGAAAACAAACAACCAGGGAATCAAAACAAACAAGCCCAAAACAAATCAAACAGAAAACTCCCTTGTAAAACTGTAACTACCCAACCCCTGCATAAGACAATCACCGAGAATATCCTACAAGCTCTATTATGCCATAGCTGGTTCCCAGTCTCCAAAGACACTCTACGATTGTACAGCTACAATGAAATAACAAATGATAATCCAGAGCCCCACAAAAAGGAAAGGAAAAAAGAAAAAAAGAAAAAAAAATAGAAAGAAAGAACAAGGACCAAAGTCAACAAAAAATATGTATGCAAATATGCATAAACTCACCTGAGAGAATTCAAACCCTGATATTCTCCGGGCCTTTTTACACTTTGCCCCTATTTTAAAGGAGCCATTAGACTTATCCCCGTGTTTTCATAATCATTCGGCTTTTCCCCCAGCATGTAGGGGAATCTCATACTGTTACGTGACAATGGGGTGTTTAACTCACGGGCTTTTTTGAATTTGCCCCTATTATTAATGGGAAATTAGCTAGTCACACCCCCCCCTCCCGGACGCATGCAGGGGAATCTCAAAATAATATGTAACAATGCGGGGCAATGTCTAACTCTTTTTTTTTTTTTGACGCCCCTATTATGTACGGGAAATTAGCTAGAGTTACCCCCCCCCCCCCCCCCCCCCCCCCCCCGTACCGAAAAAAGAAAAAACAGTTTCATGATTATTAGAGTTAACGTGAAAAAAGAGGAGGCTAATTTCACATATAAAATGGGGGGGCAAAGTGATAAAATCTAAAAATTCATTTATCCTAATTCCAGACGAAGACGACTGTTTTGTATTTTTTGGGGTCCGAAGAGAGTTGTGGCAGAGACAACAGAACTGCCTTCATGTGGGGCTATTATCATAATAAAATGAAAATATCAACCTACCTAAGCATAATTAGCTAACCCTTTCCCTTAAAAATAATGACGACCCCAAATGTTTTATTTAACTATGCTAAGAAACTTGAATACACCAAATAGGCAATAGTGATAAAGTGATGAACTTCCCACATCGCCTTCTCATTCCTGTGTACTCTATTATCTCCTCCAGTTGCTTAAAGGAACTCAATGAAGCTTGAACTCCCTTCACAGGAAACTGTCTCTATGAGAAACAAAGAACGTTGCGAACAATTGTCAACTCCTCTAATATTACCATAAAAGGGCAAGAAATCTAGAACAGCTATAATGTGCATTAAATAAAACACCAGAATTTTCTGCAGAAGCTAGGTATAAGAGACACAGAACCCAACAACAAACATGATATCAAGTGATTCATAAATAAAACAAAATCATGTTAAGCATGTTAATTTACCTTGTTTTTTTAAACTTTCTTCCGGTTCCCCCAGCACCTTCAACACCACCTCTGGGCTTAATGAGGCTTTCCAAACAAACACGTGAATCAAAATGATTTGGCATGCCATCATTCTCAACTTTCACGTCTCGTTCTGTTGTAATGTCATACCAAATGAACTTTCGATAGTCTTGTAACAGAATCATTTGCTTGTGGCTCTTCGAATAAGCAACAGGCAATACAATATCATGGAACCAATATGCATTGGGATCTACAAACGAAATTAACTTGGTCCATTATTTCTCTACTCCATAATTCTCCATCACCCACGTCTCAAATTGCAATGAGTAATCCTTGCAAAGCACGCATAGACATCCCTCTAATACGCTCACCTTCATATCAAAGTTCTTAATCGAATACTCAGGCTGTGGTACCAAACTATATTCCTCACTTCTAAGATCAAATGCAGCGATTAAATCCCCACTAGGACGCTCTAACCACCTACGCTTTCGACTAACAACCCAGTGCAAAGCACCACTAGCACGCACACCAGAAACCGTCTCATAACTAAGGAAATAAGGGAAATCCCCAATCCTTCTCCACGAATCCGATTTCAAAGAGTATACACTAACCTCAGACCTAAATGATTCTTTATCCTTGCCATAAAATTGTACCATCCTCACAACTTTGTAGTCATCTTTAGCATCATCATATCTAAATCCGAAAACAACATATTCAACCCCCAAAGGAATCCGACAAACAGCTGATTTCCAGTACTTGCTCGTGGTTGGATTCCAAAGGAAAATGTATTTATCTGTGTTGGTCAAACAGAGCAGGCCATTGCAAGAACCGATTATCGTAGTTCCATTCACACTCTGTTTATTAAGGTTCAGTGGGGGATTGAGTCTTGCGGCATTGTCGAGTGAATCCAAGTTTATAGAATAGAGGCAATCAAGTCTTTAATAATGATAATGCGATTTGTGTTGGTTTCTATAGATCTAGTAAGATGCAACTTAATGAAATCATCGCTGCCAATAAGGGCACGCCATTGTTTTGATACGCAACTGCATCAGAGGAGAAGCTTCACCGGTAATCCCGAAAGAATATCAGCGAGAACGTCATTAGGAATTTCGGGCATGGTTGGCCGATTGCACAAACTGCAGGGAGGTAGGGTGTACGTCGCTAGTATTTATGAGAATCTGTATTGAAATGAGTCTTTCTAGGGATCTGACACAAAACAGAGATATATCAACTTGGCAATTATTCACTGGTTAGAATAGATTTTGAGAAATATGAAATTGATATGAAGTTACATTCTAACCAATATATATTGGCAACTACACTAAATAGGTCTTATGTCAGATATTTATGTACTTTTTAGAATGACTGGTATTGAAATTCCAGGATTTGATTGACGTGGTAAAAGGCATTATATACTGTTTAGTCTGAAATTTATATTTTAATGCAAAATTAACGTACTAAATTATAGTACAAATGATTTTCAATCTACCACCGTTGCAACCACACAATCACAATATATTGTATTTAGTTTTTAACAACCAAACACAACCTTCTTTTATTTTATATAATTTTTCTCTAAAATTATCGTTGGGATTCTTTAGGTTCTCTTGTTTGATCCGGCTCCTCTAATTTAACGATAAATCACTTCCATCACTACAGAGTAAACTAGTTTATCTGGACCACTGATTTTCTGTCTACCCCCACTAAAAGCACACAATCACAGTAAAGCGAGTTTTCAACAAACCAAACACATTCATAGCCAATTACAATAGAGGAATCTACCCAATCTAATAATGATAATAGTGAGATTTTTGTGTTGAGATTTTTGTGTGTAGATGGATCGAGTGAGATATATATATATATATATATATATGAAAATTATTAATGAAATGATCAAACTGCCAATTAGAATTAGGGCAAATGACATGGTTTTGATATACGCACCAGAATCAAAGGAGAAGAGGCTTCACCGGAGTAATTCCTCCGGTACGTCGGAAAAGGTTGGCCAATTGATTAGGGTTTCTTCTTCTGGTGAATGAACGATCAAACGAGGGAGGGAGTGATGTACGAATGAATGTGAAAATGAACTAACAACTGAACTTGGTAATTGAAAACAAATTTCCGCTGCCGGGATTCGAACATGGATTGAATGTAACATATCCGGTTTTATTGTGCTAGCGGATTATATCTTAATTATTCCCAAATCAAACTTTATAACTAAAAGTAAAATGCTGCACCCTTCCACAAATATTTATAATTATGTTTTTCTTTTTCTTGAATAATTATTTTTCTACGCCTATCGGTTCTACTCTCACCTCTCATTCGATCTTTGAGTACCAAATAAGAGCATGTCATTCGATACTTGATAACCGAGTTTAAACCTATTACTTAATAGTTAGGAGGAATGATTATATTTCTAACCCCAATAATGCTTGGTTCTACTTGAACATCTCATTCGGTTCTTAAACAGTGAGTAAGGGCATGTTATTCGATTATTGAGAACCAAGTTTAAGCCCATTACTCCGTAGTTAGGAACCGAGCAAGGCATTTTCAAACTTATACTCGTCCATCAAGGATCGAATATCAAGTCCTTATTTGGTGCTCGTAGACTGAATGAAAAGTGAGAGTCAAACCAACTATTATTGGAGGTGAAAATAAAATCACCCTATTTTTATTAGGATGTGATTGATACGTAGTATAACATTATTTAATATTATTTGGATAGAATAAAACATTGGTTAATTTTATTTTTAGTTGTGACTTCTTATTGTTTATCTATTCTATATTTTTGGCAATTTTAAAGCAAGTTTTACAAAATTACCCATTTTAAAATTTAATTTTATATCCATCAATTAAAATTATTTTAGACTTCGTCACTCCACCTAGCAAAAAAGGAAAATGGCAACATAAAGTGCCTAGTTGGGGAGACACCCACTCGATCTGTAGAGATCTCAATTTTGAGTGTCAATAAAGGAGTATGAGGTTGGATTTTCTTTATTTGTAGTTGAAGGAATATACATAAACCTCCCTTTTTTTCAAAAAATCAAAAATAAAGTAATAAAATATTTAAATAGTAAAAAGCTTCAGTTGTCTTTCAAATCTCCGACGATAATAGCTTTGCTCAATAAGATTTTCAATATGTGTTGATATTGTGTGAAATAAATCACAAGGGGAACTTGAATCCACGAACCCTATTTTCAACATCCACCGATCAAAGGCAGTGGCAAAGCCAGGATTTTGGCTAAAGAGGGGGCGAAATTCAAAACATATCAAATTAATCACTAGTTCAAATATTATGAAATTAATAAAGAAAAGAAACACAACTAAATTTATGCAAGTAATTAAATAATAAAATAATCCCTAATTTTAAAAAGTATATCTAAAAATATACTATACGTAAGGAGAGAAGAAGCTGAGAGAGAGAGAGTGTGAAATTGTGGTTGTGGGCATGTGGTGTGGAGCGGTGGCACGGTGTGGCGATGGAGAGAAGCGCGGGTGAGCATGGTTTATTTCGTGAGACAAGGAGTGAAAGAGAGGTAAGGGAGATGAAGAATGGAGGAGAGGAGAAGCTGAGAGAGAAGAACGAACAGTTAGGTAAATGGAAGTTTCCAATTGGCCCCTTTTTGCTCGTACAGTCAAACACCCTCAAGTTTATTTTTTTGCATATAAGTTCCTATATTTATTTATTTTTCTAAAAAAATACACTATATATAATAAAAAAAAGCCAAAACCAAGAGGAGGCGGGTACAGCTTGGCCCCTGATCAAAGGCATAGGCGAAGTTGCAGTGGTTGTATGACCCGTCATAAATGGAATAGAACTAAGAATAACACAAAGTCCTATCGACGTCTATGAAACAAAGGCTTCACACGTTGTTGGTGACGGAAGAATGACTATGATCATTGTATTCTAAATTAATGTGCGACATCTATATATATGTTCAATTATTAATATATATATATATAATATATATATATATATTTTTAATTTTGTAGTTAATCCACTCTAATTTCCCATTAAGAATAAAGGGGCAACTAAAAAAAACCCATATATATAAACATATATAGAAGTGTATGGCACCAATGTTAAAAAAGAGACTTTAGAGATTTATTAAGCGGGTATTTCCTTTTTAAGTATAGGTGCCTGCAAGATACAGCATATTAGAATGATAACTATTGCTAGTCCGCACAATGGACTTGGAGGAGAGGTAAATGATTCAATTTTCAAAAAAGGACTAATTTAAAATATTACTTTTAAAAAATGATTGATTCCCATTCAACTCATTTAAGCATCATTTGATTAAACTATCAAATATATGAACACTAAGTTTTTTAAGATATTTATATTAACTAATTTCGCAAGTTTACTTTAACGTGCTCATATTAGTTTCAAATCATACTAGACAAAACGGAGTTATTTGAATTCAATAGATAATATCCTAGAATAACTGGGGGGGGGGGGGGGGTGGGGGGGGGGGGGGGGGGGGGGGGGGGAGGGGGGGGGTTTGAATAAAATGATTTTCATAAAATAAAATAAAATGGTTTTACCAAAAGAATTTCACAAGAAAACTGCAAAAAAAGATAAATTGGGGCCAAAATGATAGCTTTAAAATTTTTCAAAAACATATCTTTGCTACCAGGATTCAAACTTGGGAAGAAAACAACCTATCAGGACGTTTAAGTTGTACTACAACAGATTTGATGTTTAATATTTGCAAATGAACTTTAAAAATGTAGAGTTTGTGCCTTACTTTTTTTCCTTTTTTGAAAAAAAATAAATTATGTTCAAGATATTAAATATTTCCCTTTTTTTACTACTCCTTTCCTCGAAATTTAAGATTTTCAATTCAATTTCCTACTTTTTAAAAGCGCACTAATTAGCTATTGCAAAAATTTTGACACGCATTTTTTAAAACTTGACTTTTATTAAAATAATAGAGAAAGAAGAAGAGAATGGTTGCTTATTCAACTGATATGATATAACATGGGTAAAGATTAGCTCTATTTATATTAATTGCTAACCTTCATACTTCTATACAAAATTAACGTGGGACAAATTTCACTATATATAATATAAAGTAATCTCCTCATTTATACCACATTATTAATGTGAGACAAATTGTATCTTTAAATATTACAAATGGATATCCACATACCAATATTTTACAATACTCACCATTGGATATCCATTATGTCATAATTCAATGACATCTGCCTCATTAAAACCTTCCTAAGGAAAATCTAATTGAGACAAAACCAAAGTGAAGGAAAAAGATTACAACATTCTTCTAGATCATTGAATTGGTATCAAATGCACAGTATGTTGCCTCGTTAAAATATTTACTAGAAAAACCTAATGGGACAAAACCTAGTTAAAGAAAAAAGAATATAGCGTGCAAATACTTGGCATACTTTAGAATGCTCCCCCTGATAATTTACTCCCCCTCATGACAACAATTATATTTAATTTGAAAATGAAATCAAATCATACCAATGTCGTAAACTGATTTTTGTAATATCAGCTTCGGCAATAACCTCATGAAAAAACTCTACTAAGTTGTCATGAAAGAGGATTTACTTGATTTTAATCTTTGTGCTTTCTAATGTTTGCGGGTGAGGAAAACCTATGTGAAACATGTCTTATTCTTCTCACCTTGAAACTTTATTGAATATATACTATATACGCTGCATTGTCTTCAAAGATAACATTCAGAACATCTGTAATATAAGACAACTAACAAGAAGTACGAACATGCTGAAGTAAAGATCTCAATTATATATATTTTCGATTAGTTTCATAAAGAGCTAAAATTTCAGAGTGATTAAAAGAAATGCCACTAAAATTTGTATATTATATCACTAAAAAATAACAACATTAATAGTAACAAATTAAATACTAAATGCAATTGAGATCATACCTTATGATAATAAAAAAGATATCATGGATCAACAACACCTATTAACTTAGAACCATAAGAGTTATGTAAATAAAATAAAATAAAATCAGTGGTTCCTCGTGGATATATATATATATATATATAAATGATGATATGTTTGATACATATCTAGTGTCGTTTACTTTGTGCTAAACTATATATATGAAGCAAGTTAAGAAAAAAGAAAATGTCTGGTCTAGTGCATTTTGATAAATACCAATTGCAGTTAAATACGGTACTTTGGGACCAATACTTCTTCATCTTCTTCTTTAAGACAGTATGTATTTTCATTTGTGTATAAAAGATCATACAACTATGGGAGTACTCGATTGTTGTGCCTTATCCATTAAATATTTCAACAGATTATGTATATTTAGATTGATGGACTAATCCCAATTAGAGCTTCTCTCGATCTGTAGTTCGAGACAAAATTTCATTTTCCCAAACTCTTTTGGAGTCTTGATTAATGTATCCATATAAATTGTTACTATGGAAAATTCTTTTGGGAATTTGTTATTAAAGACACATGGCAAATGGAATTGTTTCTATTTCCTTCCTTAGACAAATCTTTGCTAAGATTATTGTACCTTATTCTTTAGGAATGGATGATTTCATACAATTAGCATTTTAGTTGTATCGAGTATGTACTCTTCGACTTTGCTTCAGGCAAAATAATTTTTTTTCAGATATTCACATAAATATATATTAGAGTCTAAATCCACATATAAATTAGTTATTTCAACATCTTTGAATCTTGTATATAACATTTCAACGACTACTAAGCTAATTATTAGATATTTGGAATTTATATATCGGATTTATAATTAGGGGAAACATAATGCTCATAATCAATTTCATTTCTGTAGAAACCTTGTGCCAAAACCTTGTGCACAAGTCGTGCCTTGTATCTCATGATATTATTATTCTAATTTCTTTTCCTTACAAACACCCATTTGTAACATAAAAGTTTAATATTTTTGGGGTTTGTACTACAGATCAAAATACCACGTTTATTTAGAAATTTCAATTTTGCCTTGATGGCAATGTCTTATTTGGCCAATTTTTTGTTTGTCTACATGTATTTATTATATGTGATTATGCATCATTATTATCATTGTCTTTTGATATTTAAATAGCTATTGTATATGCAAATAAGTCATCGTTGACCTTTTTATTTTCTAATCCACGTCTATTTTATTAAATATTGAAATCTCTTTATTATTCGATACCAATGCCCCTTCCGAATATTAATGCCTCTTTAGGAGCTTCTATAGTCTCTTCAAGGACTTGCGTCTTTTTCAAGACAATGACTTCTTTTGGGGCTAGAAAGATTGGATTTTCCCATGACCTTTTCTTGAGTGAAATAGGGAACCTCTCCAAGAGTGTTCTTAAGGAATGATTACTTAAACTTTCTCTTCTAGGGAGTTGAATCATTAAAACCTATAGGTCTGCCACGCTTCTGGTGTAATACAGATTCATTAGCTAACATGTTTTGACTTTGTCCTACAAAGACATTAATTATGACAGATGCATTTATAGCTAGCACATATAATTTTGTTACCTTTTGCTAGATCATTAAATCTATCAGAAATGTATTTGTGATTTCTTGCAAAACACTATTCTCTATACCTTTTCTCATATTGCGATATACGTGGATCCAGATGAGACATAGTAAGATTGTTCCACTATAATTTTCGCTGTTCTTTTAGAACGGGCTAGTAGTTTTGCAGGACTTTCTTATCTCCACCTAACGGTGAAAATATTGTCTCATCAAAGTGACAATTTTCAAAATGTGCATTAAACACATCTCCTTTCATTTTTTTTAAAAACGAGATAATGAAAAGTGAATCAAAGCATATATGAATAACACAACTAACTTTAGGCAAATTAGATTAGTAGTTATATTGTTGAATACGCATGATAAGTTTATAAATTTAATTCTATTTAGTTTTCATGAAATGTAAAATGTATTCATGCACTAGCAGAAAATCTAAATTGCATGAATAATGTCTAAATTGCATGAATAATGTCTTACAATAAGTAGAAGAATTTTAATTAAGGGTTTTACCAAATTATTTAGTATAGACATTTGGAACAAGGTTTTCAACATCTATCATTATAGAAAATAATTATAAATGACTTTAGAATTGAATTTGTCTATATTGTCAAACCTTATATACTTAATAAAATAATAAAGAATTATGTTCTAAGTTAAATTTCACAATATAGGTCAATAGACTTACAAAAATAATATATAGTAGAATGAAAAAAACTTAAATATTAATGTACACTCTTGGGGATCTATAGATGCACAAATATCATCTTGCATTCTTTTAAGAAAAAAAGTGTCAATTCCAAAAAAAATTAAAATAAAATGATTTAACGACAAGTTTACCTTTGCGATTTGCGAATACATACATTGTAAAAAAAAAATACACATTTAGTATAATCAATTCTTAATTTGTTAACTAGTGCCCTTAGGAGTTGTTTGTTATTTTTCTTAATATAGTAGTTCCAATATACCTAATTATTGTGCTAAAGAGTTAAGATTTTTTGGGATTACTAAATTTTTGGGCTTTTTGCTCAACTTGAGCTTCTGGTTCATGGAGTGTTATTCAATATTTACAAATGTTGTATAATAGAGATTTGAGGATAAAATATTTAATTTTTTTTAGTGGGAGCTTCTAGCTCCTAACACTAATAATGATGCACAATTTTGTGCAATAGAGATCAGATGAGAAAGTAAATATTAATTCTAGTATGAGCTTCTAACTCCTAACACTAGTTAATAATGCATAGTAATTGTTTGTGTTGACCTTATAGTCACTACTCTTGCTTTGATAATAATAATAACATTAATCTTGTGTATTTAACTAAGTTGTTGTTTTAAGCAATAGCCACAAACATTGTTTTAACTTATGGATAAAAACCGACAAGCCGAAACCAAGATCACTCTACCACAAAGCTTTCAAATCTCACTTATCTCACACCACACATCAACTTGATCAAAGCTCATTCACCATTACAAGTCAATGAGGATCAAAGATCAAAGTAAATGAAGAATTAAAGAAACATCCTAAAGCGCCCAAAGACTCATTTATTTAATATTTGAGTTAGCACTTTAGAATTCATGTAAAATTTCTTATTTGATCATCATAATAGCTCTTACATTATTTTAACATTATTAGTTTGATCAAATCAAAGTTTGAATCAAGATTCCCTCAAAAACCTCTTTTTGGCGAAAAACCGTTTTTGAAATAAATTCGTTTTAAATTATAACAACCTTATTATTGAGCTCTTCACTTTATAAAAGTCTTAGGAACTCATATTTTATATTTCCCAAGCTTCAAAATTGATTTTTGAGCAAATTTGCAAAAGGTGAAAAATTGGATTTTTGGACTTTTTGGCAGCAAACCAGTGGGGACCATCAGTCGACTGATAGGCTTTGCTCAGTCAACTGATGGCCACTCAGCAGACTGATGAGCTTTGCTCAATCAACTGATGGCCCAGAAATTAGCCGTTGAATTTTTAATTTTTTACCATTTTTGGTACTAAACTTCCACTAACTCCCCCAAACGGCCATATGTTGTCCTAAACTATATATACAATATCTAAGACATATTTAAACTCTCTTGAATCATTCTAATACTATTATCTTCATCTATACTCAATACACAAAGATTCAAGAACATTGTTTTGATCAAACTTTATTATTTTGAGATATTAATTGTTGATCAAATTTAACATCTCCTAGTGTGAGCTTAACTTGTAATGTTCATACACTTGAGAGTTATTATACATTGGTGTTTGTCACCAAAATCTTATTCTTCAAACACTAAGAAAAGTTTATCTCTTAGACAAGCAAGAGGTTGTTTTTGTGTTGAGTGTTGTGAGATAGCAACATTTGTAGAGTATGAACACTTGTAGAGGTTTGATTTTCACCCGAAAGAAGATCAGTTTTAGTAAAAATTCTTGGAGAACTATCCGAGCACGGAAATAGGGGTTAACAAGCCGAACCGTGTAGACAAAAAGTCTTCGACTTCTATCGGTTTAATATTTCTAGATCTTGCTCTATTATAAATTGCTATATTTTATTTGTGCTTGGAATTACTTTGGTGTTTTGCTTGGTTATTTGATTTAGACATTAATTATTTTTTAAAAAACGATTTTAAAAATCCGATTTAGTTTTAAAAACCTTATTCACCCCTTTTAGGGTATTTTCCGACCTACAATTGGTATCAGAGGTTGTACTCTTGTTTTGATTTTACAATCTTTGAGTTTACGATCATGTCTATCTATCAAGGAACCGGACTTAACGAATGTTCTTCCACCACTAGGCCACCTCTATTTGATGGCAAAAATTATAGTTATTGGAAAAATTGCATGTGTACTTTTCTACAAGCTAGTGACTTTGAACAATGGAGGGTTACACTCATTGGACCCTATGAGATTACCAAAACCGATGAAAGGGGTAATGTTACTCTTAAGTCTATTTCCGAATATGATGAGCATGATATTAAGAAAATTCAATTTAATGTTAAAACTTTAAATTCTCTACATTGTGAATTAACCATGGACGAATATAACAAAATTTCTAGTCGTAAAACCACCAAAGAAATTTGTGATAAACTAGAGGTTGCTTATAAGGGAACCTCACAAGTTAAGGACGACAATATTGACATGCTCGTTCATGATTATGAACTATTCAAAATGGAGCCAAATGAATCACTTGCTTTTATGTATAGTAGGTTCTTTATTATCATTAATGCTTTAGATTTTCTTGGAAAGGTCTACTCTAATAAAGACGAGATTCGAAAGATTCTTAGAACTCTTCCCAAGAAATGGAGACCAAAAGTGGCGGCTATTCAAGAAGCCAAGAACCTCAAGACGTTTAGCATGGACGAACTTTTGGGCTCACTTAAAACCCATGAGAAGGAATTGGAAAGAGAAAATGAGGGTGATTCAAAAGCCAAAAAGACTCTAGCTCTCAAAGCAAGTCAACGAGAGGATGATGAGGAGTCGATGGAAGGAGATGAGGACATGGCTCTTCTTTCTAGAAAATTCATAAAATTTCTAGCTAAGAAGAAGAAATTTCAAATAAAAAGAAACAACTTTGATTCTTCATCAAGAAGAAACAATGATCGATCAATTCAATCAAGAGTTGAAAACGAAGAAGTAAAGAAGTGTTTCTATTGCCATCAACCAGGGAATTTCAAAACCAATTGCCCGGTTAGAAGAAATGAGAAGAGGGACAAAGCTTTCAAACAAGTAAAGCACACCCTCAAAGGCACTTGGAGTGATTCCGAATGAGGGGAGTCTAATGCTGACTCTAGCGACGAGGAAACGGCAAACCTTTGCCTTATGGCAAAAGATGATGATGTATACTCTATTTATAATTCATTTAGCGATGATAATGTCTCTATTAATAATAATTCACATGATGAGAATGAATACGATGAATTGTATAAAATGTTTGAGGAATTGCATAACAAGTTTGAAAACTTATTTAAAAAGCATGCAAGCCTCAAAAAGGACAATTTGATGGTTTATAGCAAGTGTGAAACATTTGAAAAAGAAAATGTGGTTTTGAAAAATGAAATTAAAACTTTGAAGAAAGGAAAGAAAGAAACTCCAAACACACTTTGTAGTGGAAAATGTCAAATTGAAAAACCAAGTGAATGATTTAACTAATAGTCTAACCAAGTTCACTAATGGAAGGGACAACTTGGATAAACTATTAGGAATGCAAAGGTGTGTATTCGACAAAGCCGGTTTGGGTTATAACCAAATTGACAACCAAAAGGATTAAAAAAAAAAATTAAAACATACACGCCTCATGATCCCACTTATCTTTGCTCATATTGTGGTAGAAATACTCACTATGTGGATCATTGTTACTATAGGAATAAGAGTTTTCTTAAGAGAAAGCTTGCTTGGGTTCTAAAAGGAACTATTATGTTTGCTAACCTAAAGGGACCCAACACATTTTGGGTACCAAAGGAGAAGTTACTTAAGGTTATGGTGTAGGTGTGCTTGAAAGCCAAAGGTAGCAAAACCAAATGGTTCTTGGATAGTGGATGCTCAAAGCACGTGACGGGAGACAAAAACAACTTCTTAAATCTCATTCCCAAACGAGGAAGGAATATAAGGTTTGGAGACAACGCCAAGGGCAAAATTATTGGTGTAGGTAAGGTCGGTAAGTATTCTACATGTATTGATAATGTTTTCTTAGTTGAAGGTTTAAAGCATAATTTACTTAGTATTAGTCAATTGTGTGATAAGGACTATGAAGTTATTTTTAAATCTGATCGTTGCATTGTTAAGAATGTTAGTGATGATTCTATCTTACTTGTTACATATAGAACTAACAATGTGTACACAAGTGGTATATACAATTACTATCGATTTGCGGGAATTATTGAATTCCCTGCAAAAAAAATACTTTTTTGTGGGGAATGTCCACTCCCCACCAACCAATCACCACTAATTATCATCACGATATTTTATGGCAATCTGGTTTCCCACCAATTGTAACTCATTAGTGGGGATTCCAAATTTACCCACTAACTATTTTTTTTTACTGGCGAACTGATCTTCCCCACGAAATACCACTTATCGTGGCAATTTTTTTATTTCGCTACGAATTCCAAAATTTAT
This sequence comes from Lonicera japonica, assembly GCA_021464415.1. NCBI lineage: Eukaryota > Viridiplantae > Streptophyta > Magnoliopsida > Dipsacales > Caprifoliaceae > Lonicera > Lonicera japonica. The sequence goes on along the minus strand of JAKCWG010000165.1, from coordinate 11,388 downwards.
TTGGCGCCAACTCTCTTTTTTTTCCCGCCACACTTTTAGTGGCAACATTTGTGGGAACACGACTTTCGCCACTAATAATGTACACAATAACCAACTTTTAGTGGGAATTGTTGAATTTGTTGCAAAAAGTGTTTTTTAGTGGGAAAAATTTACTCTCCCACTAAAAAGTCGCCACTAATTGTCATTTTTCTTGTAGTGACTTATCACAACAAGATGTTAAATGTTTATCTGCTATTAACGATGTATCTTGGTTATGGCATAGAAGATTATGACATACTAATATAGACTTAATTCATACTTTGTCTAAGAAAGAATTAGTTAAAGGATTGCCTAAAACCAAATTTGTTAAAGATAAAATTTGTGATACATGTCAACTTGGTAAACAACACAAATCTTCATTTAAGTCTAAGAAGGATATTACTACAACTAGACCTCTTGATATGTTGCATCTTGATTTGTTTGGTCCTAATTCGGTTGCTAGTTTGGGTGGCAAATTATATGCTTTTGTTATTTTTGATGATTATACTAGACTCATTTGGGTATTCTTTCTTTCCCATAAAAGTAAAACTCCACATGTTTTTGTCAAATTTTGTAAAAAAGTTCAAAATAAAAAAGGTGTTTCTGTTGTGCATTTTAAGAGTGATAGAGGTAGAGAATTCGATAATGTTGATATTGAGAACTTTTGTGATGAGCATGGTATTGATCATAACTTTTCGGCACCTAGAACTCCTCAACAAAATGGTGTTATTGAAGGGAAAAATAGATCTCTTTAAGAGATGTCTAGGATTATGTTAAATGAACATTCTTTCCCGGAGTATTTGTGGGCAGAAGCCATTAACACTTCATGCTATGTGATTAATCGTACTATCATTTGTAAAAAGTTAGATAAGACACCCTATGAATTATGGAATGACAAGAAACCAAATATTGCACATTGTAAAGTCTTTAGTGGCAAATTGTAAATGTTTTAAAGCATATAGAGTTTATAACAAGAAAAGTTTGGTAGTCCAAAAGTCTATGCATGTTGTATTTGATGAGACCAATCCATTTTCACCCATATTATGTTCCGATGACAATGTTGAAATTATCCAAAAAGTTTCGGACATTCAAATTAATGATACATTTAAGGAAGAAACATTGAGTGCTCAAGCTCCTCCTAAGGAGTTAGAAAACACAGCCGAGCAAAACTCGAATGATTTGCCTAGGAGTTGGAAAATTTGTGTCCAACCATCTTATTGATCAAATTCTTGGAAAGCCATATAGTAGGGTTATGACTAGATCATCCTTAAGAAATGCATGCAATAATGTGGCATTTGTTTCTCAATATAAGCCTAAAAATATAAATGAAGCCGAGCAAAATGAATCTTAAATTATGGCTATGCAAGAAGAGCTCAACCAATTTGAGAGAAACAAAGTGTGGACACTTGTTCTCAAACATAATGATCACACCATTATAGGTACTAAATGGGTATTTTGTAACAAAAAAGATGAAAGTAGTGTAATTGTTAGAAATAAAGTTAGACTTGTTGCCCAAGGATACAATCAAGATAAGGGCATTGATTATAAGGAAACATATGCACCCATTGCACGTTTAGAAGTCATTCGCATGCTACTTGCTTATTCATGTTTTAAGAATTTTAAGTTGTATCAAATGGATGTGAAAAGTGCTCTCTTAAATGGTTTTATTAAAAAGGAAGTTTATGTGAAACAACCTCCCGGTTTTAAAAATCATATTCATCCGGATTATATGTTTAAATTGTCTAAAGTTTTATATGGTTTAAAACAAGCACCTAGAACATGGTATGATATATTAAGTTCCTTTTTGATTAACAATGGTTTTGTTAGAGGTAAAATTGATACTACTTTATTTATCAAAAATCATGATAATGATATGCTACTTGTGCAAATCTATGTTGATGATATCATTTTCGGTTCTACTAACGATAATCTTTGTAAGGACTTTTTCCACATGTATGCAAAAGGAATTCAAAATGAGCATGATGGGAGAAATGAATTACTTCCTTAGATTTCAAGTGAAACAATGCCAAGAAAGAATTTTTATCAATCAAGAGAAGTACGTGAAGGAACTATTGAAGAAGTTCGACATAGAAGGCGCAAAATCAATGAGCACGCCTATGAACTCAACATTGAAGCTCGACAAAGACGAGATTAGTAAAAGTGTGGACATCAAGAAATATCGAGGTATGATCGGAAGTTTATTGTATTTGACAGCCTCTCGGCCGGATATTATATTTAGTGTATGTTTTTGTGCACAATTCCAAGCGGATCCTAAAGAATCACATTTACTTGCCATAAAACGGATATTCCATTATTTTTCTGGTACTAGTTCATTGGGTTTGTGGTACCTAAGAGAGAACTCCTTTGATTTAATTAGTTATTCAAATGCGGATTTGCCGGTTGCAAAATCAATAGGAAAAGTATTAGTGGCACTTGTCATTTTCTAGGACACGCACTAGTATCTTGGTCAAGCAAAAAACAAAATTCGGTGGCCCTTTCAACGGCCGAAGCCGAATATGTGGCGGCCGGAAGTTCTTGTGCAAAAACCTTGTACATTAAACAACAACTAGAGGACTTTGGAATTAGTCTTAGCCACATTCCCATAAAATGTGATAACACAAGTGCTATTAGCTTGACCAAGAACCCCATACAACATTCATGTATTAAGCACATTGAGATAAGATATCATTTTATTCGTGATCATATACAAAAAGGTGATGCTGATATTGAATTCGTTGGCACTGAATCGCAACTTGCGGATATTTTCACAAAACCACTTCTCGACGATCGTTTTTGCACTATCTGACTTGAACTTGATATGACTAGAGCATGTGATATCTAGTTGACCAAAATATTCATGCATATTGATCTTTTTTGCTTGTTTCTAAAGCTTACTTAGTTGTGAATTTATTTCATTAATTTTATTATGCAATAAGTATTATAATAGCTAGTGCTTCATTTATATTTTATTTGATATACTAATATTATTTCTGTAGCACAAAAGTTGTCTGTCTGCATTTTCTAGGTTAATATGGCCTAAAAAGCTCAAACCAAGTAAATTCTAGGCAGAACAGACCATCAGTCCACTGAGTACTGATGATCAGTCGACTAAGTACTGATCAATCAACTGAAGGACTAGCATCAATCGACTGAGCAGTTGTTGAGAGCTTTCACCTTAACCCCTGTTTGTCGCCTATTTTCTCTCTATTTCTCATAACTCTATTTCGTGGTTCCCTTCACCCAAACCTTCACAAACATCATATATCCCCATATTTCTTCCTCAAATCCATCCTTAAACCTTAAACCTTCATCATTTTACCCCAAATCAACCACTAATCATATATTTTTCAACTCAAAATCCTCAAGCCCTTATCACTATCTCTCTAAACCTAAACCTAGCCACCATTGTTGAGTTCTTACTTAAAACCCCACTTTTCACCAAATTTCTCCACTAAAACTTCATATATTATCTATCTAAACACACTCCTACCAATTTCTTTGGTTAAAAACAACATTTTCCTTCAAAATCATAATCTCACCTTCAAATCTTAAATTTTCAAAAACTTATCCCTTCTACCCCAAATCTTCTATAATGTCTCAAGTCTCTCAACCATGTCGTGCTAAACGCTATGTAGGCCAAGTTGGCACATCACAAAGGGTTCCTCCTCAAGCAAACCTCCCGCCATTATTTATCTCCAATGAAGCTGAAGAAAATTTCAACAATGACTACTCAACTCGGACAATAGTTGAAGGTAAACAATTTAACTTTCAATTATTTGCATCAAATGAGCTGAATGTAGCGGTTCTTTTTCTAAATCAAGGTATCATAAACTTCTTCAGTATTCGTGAAAATGTCTATCCACAGCTTGTTTGTCTATTCTATGCAAACTTGCACCATCCCGTACTTGATAATGGACGTCCCAACAAGGCCGGCCTTGTTACTTTATTGAATGGTTAAAGGATTAGCTTTAACAAAGCCGAGTTAGCTGAAATCTTTGGTTTTTCCATTGACAATGTAACTGAAGTTCTGTCCAACTTTGGGAACCTTCTTGGATTTAAGAAAAATGCGGCCAAAGGCATTTTCCTCAAGCATCAGTTTCGCAATACGGGAAATGAGATTAAAGCCTCTATGCTCAAACTCAATGCCCGACTCATACACTCTATACTTGAATATTCGATCATTCCAAGGCATGGTAGCCGTGCCTTGCTCAATGCTTTGGAGTTATTCTTGATATGGGTATTACAATGGGACACAAATTGGATTACGGTAGCCTCATGTTTCATCATCTCCTTAAAATCACTAATCGTAAAAGACAAGGTTTGGTCTACAGGATGGCTCTCACTCAATTGTTCAAATTCTATAATAGCCGTCTTGAAGATGAAGCTGATGTTATTACACCCATAAATGAGGAGACCTATAGTGCCAAGGTGATTCGTTTGATGAAATATAGCTTGGTGCATGGTAAATGGACTGCAATGATCCTAGAGATAGAGATGATCATAGTGGCGATGAGGATGCAGATTTATCTCCGTCCGAAGAAATGGGTGAAGAAGAAGAAGAAGAAGGTTCTGAGATTCCTCAACAAGCTACTTCATCACAAGGCCCTCGCTGATCCTGTACCGCACACGACGAGTCCTCTAATGTCGCCTTGCTTCATGCTATTCAAGGACTATCGGGTCAAGTTCAAGCTCTTTCAACCAACATCAACAACCGATTCAATCGCATTGAGGATCTACAAAGAGCTCATGAGGAAGCCTTTCTTCGCTACCATCTGGAGCATGTTTTTCCGTTTTGGACTCCATTTCATGTTGACCAAGGCTGGGGGCAATGGCCGCAAGACCCGCAAGAGTAAGCATTGAGTTCTCACATTTTTGTTGATAACAAAGGGGGAGAAATATGTGTGTTAGAGTGTTTGGTACACGCTCCATTTCATTATGTTATTTCCTCTTAAGACGTCTTTACGCTTAAGTATATTTTATTAGTTTTTAAACTCTTAACTCTTATTATGTTTTTTATCATCCTTGGTTGAACTGACAACTTTCTTTTTAAGTTATTTCATTGCAATGGTTTGAATTAATGTTATGCATGCTTATTAGATTTAAACCTATGCATAGTTTGACGGGGAGCTTCCCCATTATTATTTCAACTTATGCTTTTAATTGATAACACACATTAATCTATTGTCATCATCAAAAAGGGAGAGATTGTTGACCTTATAGTCACTAATCTTGTTTTCATAATAACAATAACATTAATCTTGTGTATTTAACTAAGTTGTTGTTTTAAGTAATAACCACAAACATTATTTTAACTCGTGGACAAAAACCGACAAGCCAGAACCAAGATCACTCTACCATAAAGCTTTCAAATCTCACTTATCTCACACCACACATCAACTTGATCAAAGCTCATTCACCATTACAAGTCAATGAGGATCAAAGACCAAAGCAAGCGAAGAATTGAAGAAACTTCCTAAAGTGTCCAAAGACTCGTTTATTTAATATTTGAGTTAGTACTTTAGAATTCATATAAAGTTTCTTATTTGATCATCATAATATCTCTTACATTGTTTTAATATTATTAGTTTGATCAAATCAAATTTTGAGTCAAGATTCCTTAAAAAACCTCTTTTTGGCGAAAAACCGTTTTTGAAATAAATTCGTTTTAAATTATAACGACCTTATTATTAAGCTCTTCACTTTATAAAAGTCTTAGGAACTCATATTTTATATTTCCCAAGCTTCAAAATTGATTTTTGAGCAAATTTGCAAAAGTGTGAAAAATTAGATTTTTGGACTTTTTGGCAGCAAACCAATGGGGACCATCAGTCGACTGATGGGCTTTGCCCAGTCAACTGATGGCCACTCAGTCGACTGATACCCCAGAAACTAGCCGTTGGATTTTTGATTTTTTACTATTTTTGGTACAAAACTTCCACCAACTCCCTCCAAACGGTCATATGTTGTCCTAGACTATATATACACTATCTAAGACATTTAAACTCTCTTGAATTATTATAATACTATTCTCTTCATCTATACTCAATACACAAAGATTTAAGAACAATGTTTTGATCAAACTTCATTATTTTGAGCTATTAATTGTTGACCAAATTTGATATCTCCTAGTGTGAGCTTAACTTGTAATCTTCATACACTTGAGAGCTATTGTACATTGGTGTTTGTCACCAAAAACTTATTCTTCAAACACTAAGAGAAGTTTATCTCTTAGATAAGCAAGAGGTTGTTCTTGTGTTGAGTGTTGTGAGATAGCAACACTTTTAGAGTGTGAACAATTGTAGAGGTTTGATTTTCACCCGGAAGAATATCGGTTTTAGTGAAAATTCTCGGGGAACTATCCGAGCGCGGAAGTAGGGGCTAACAAGTCGAATTGTGTGGACAAAAAGTCTTCAACTTCTATCGGTTTAATCTTTCTATCTCTTGCTCTATTATAAATTGCTATATTTTATTTGTACTTGGAATTACTTTGGTGTTTTGCTTGGTTATTTGATTTAGACATTAATTAATTTTTTAAAATGATTTTAAAAATCCGATTTAGTTTTAAAAACCCTATTTACCCCCTCTAGGGTATTTTTCGACCTACAGTTTATTACGTTCATTATTTATTTTAATATGATACCCATAAAAGTTAGCAAGTTTCTTTGGAAACTGCTTAATAATAATAATCTTTAATGAATTTGTTGGTAATATTTGATAACATTATATAGATTTTTCTGGAACCTTCAATCAAGTCTAGCTGTAGTGGATACTTTGTGTGTATCAAGCACAAATTTGTTGAAAATTTTCTAATTTTTCAACAATTGCATGTGATATGACACTGTTTAAAAAGTGTATTATGCAATATATAATCCATACATTTAAATAAAAGAACTAGAAATAAATGATAATTTAGGTCTTCTGAGCCTAAATTAATTTTACTCTCAAATTCTCATCAAAAGATGAGTGCAATCATCAACTTCATAAAAACAATTTCAACTATACAATATCAGTTGAAGATATTGTAGGTCGGAAAATACCCTAGAGGGGGGGTGAATAGGGATTTTAAAGCAAAATAGGATTTTTAAAATCAATTTAAAAATGTTGTGTCTATATTTATCAAGCAATCAACAATCAAGTAAATACCAAACACAATAAATAATATCACAATATAATAGAGTAAGGGATAGAAAGATAGAACCAATCAAAGTCGAAGATTTTTTGTCCACACGGTTCGGCTTGTTCCCCCTACTCCGCGCTGGTTAGTTCCCCGAGAATTTCCACTATAACCGATCTCCTTCCGGGTGAAGACCAAACCACTACAAGTGTATTCTTCTCACACACTCTTATAAGTATTGAAAACACCTTCAATACTTTCACAAGAAATCACTCTTGCTAATTCTATGAGATACACCTCTCACAAAAATGATTTGAACAAATTTTGGTGACTAACACCAATGTACAATATCTCTCTTGTGTATAACAAAATACAAATGAAGCTCACACTAAGAGATATCAAAATTGATCAAAATATATAGCTCAAAAATGAAGAATATGATCAATAATACTTGAATAACTTTGTATATATGTAAAATAAGTTTGTAGAATGATTCAAGTGTGTTAAAACATGTCTAAGACATCATATTTATAGCTTACAAAATCATATGGCCGTTGGGGATGATTAAGAGAGGTTTTGGCTCCAAGGTGTACATTTTCAAACTTTTCAACAGCTAGTTTTGACAAAAAAATTCAAATTTGTTTTGTTAATTTCTCCCAATTTAACTGTTGGATCATGCTCAAATTTTAGTCAAAATTTCCAGAAGATGTTGTCTAACTACTGTAAAAATTTCAAAATGATCGGAGTTCGGGAAGGCCTCCATTTTACCGTTAGATCAAAATTGGGCAAAAACTGAGCGAATTTTAAACGAAAAATAAAATTATTTTTCCAATTTAATAATTTAGTTCCAAATAAAATTCTAATGATTTTTGAACCTCAAAGATATGTTTCTAAGATACCTATTTTTATTATAGCTTAAAATATGATCATTTAAAATTAATATGAATTTATTTTGAAACTCGGTTTTTGTAAAATGATGTTTTTTTCAAATAAATTCAATTTCAAGCTAGTTTGAATCAATCTTTAAAAGATGCATGAATATGTTTAAGCTATAGGAATTTGATCAATAAAGTTTCTTTACATAAATTCTAGCACTCACTCCATTAATGATAATTCAGTCTTCGTGATGCTTGATTTTCTTGTGCGTATCTTTACTTGTTTGATGTTCTTGATCCTTTCTTGGTTTTGATTCTTTGTGAAGCACATGGAGATCATTTGAGTTCATTTCTTGTGAGTGAAAGCATTTGTGGAGCTTTGTGTGAGAGTTTGACTATATCGGTTTGACGTCACACTTGGTTGGAAAAGATATCGGCTAATGGCTATCATCATTGGAACAACCGAGTTAAATAACACTATATTAACTTATTGTAATTATCAAAATAAGATTAATTGACTTTAAGGTCAACAGATATACTTATTAAGCTCTCCCCATTCAGCATGATTGTCTCCACATCATTAATAGAGATACTGTACTTATCTACTATATGTTTTGGTGCTTAATTAGTAAGTACGTGACCTATATCTTTTCACACATATAACGAACATTGTTTGGTGGATTATGATTTAGAATCAGGCACTTCTTAACAATCCTCTTCAGATCGTTCTTGAATTCTATATTAATTTTTACCCTTATAACCATCTCCACTGTGAAAGTTATTATGTTTACCTCTAGTAGAGGAAAATTATTATCTGCCTCTTCTGGGGGAATTGTTGCACCTATTTTCTTGACTATATTTGATAAATGTTTGCACTTTCTTTAAGAATTGCCTTAGAGCTAATTGTTCTAAAATTATGATTTCATTAATGTTTGATTGTTCTATTATGATGTAAGGAGACAAACAGCTTACTCAGAACACTTGAAAAATAATAATCTTGATAATGCTACTTTAGGATTATATTCAACGTGAAGAGATGGAGAATCTTTGATAGTGCTACTTTAGGAGATGTATTGGAAATAAAAGATTTATACTCAGTCATCGTCTTATAATATTAGAATATAATATATATATTTATCTTTTCATTAATGATTATGAGTATTGGCAGATGGGATATCTTTAGTGGTCATCCCATCTTTCAAGAATTGCCAAAGACCTAATGATCTTTCTTGATTATGTTATACATTGATAATGTATAAGTTAAGAATTCATGCTATAAGTGTCATAAGAAACTGTATAAGTTCTTGATTAAAACAAGTATGAGATTTCGGGCTAATGAGAAAAATGTAAAACTGCAGGTTCTTGATTTAAAATAAATATGAAACTTTGAATGCATAAGAAAAATAAAACTTCTAGTTTTAACAAGAACTTTCAGTCTGAAAAATTTGACCTTATATATATTGTTCTATTATGTTTATGTTAATTTTTTACTATTTAAAGTAGTTATAAAGAAGTGGTATAATGAAAGGGATATTATGAAACAATATGACAATGGTATACTTTTATATAAAGTTACTCATTATTTTTAATTATAGAAATGTAATAGTTACATATGACTTTAGTTCGAAATTTATGTTATCAAATTCATAAGACTTTAAATTAATATCCTCTTATATCAAAACTTTAGATTTGATTATTGAGACATATTTATTGGAACTCCATGTTCCAATTTATGATTATGAAACTTCAGGTCCAATATTTATGATTAATGAAATAATGTTCCAATATTTATGACTAAAGATTTTCTGTTAAGCTATTATTAAGGATTATAGTTTCAAAATAATTATTATGGAACTTCAAGTCCAAATTTATAATTAGATAATTTCAAGTCTAAATTTAAAATAGAGAACTTCAGGTCTCAATAAAAAAAGGAACTTTTGACCCAATTTAAATAATGGATTTTCGAATGCAGAATAATAAATAGGGAACTTGAGGCCCCAAATATAAATTATGGTTCTTCAAATCCAAAATAATGAATAAGGAACTTCAGGTCCTAATAAATCCTGGATCTTTGGGCTTGGAATAATGAATATGAAACTTCAGGTCCCAAAAATATAAATTGTGGAGTTCCAGGTCCAAAATAATAATTATGAATTTCAAGTTTTAGAAGTATAAATCATGAAATTTCAAATCCAGATTATTTAGGGTTCGGTCGGTAGGGCTTTTAGAGGCCCGTTTTTGTTTTTGTAGCCCAAAAACAGATAAAAAATGCGTTCGGTAGGATGTTGACAAAAACATGAAAAATGTTTTTGGAGAATGAATTCACGCTTAAAGCATAAAACGCAAAAATGACAAAATGACATTCTCTTCATTCTCACTCTTGCAATATTCGTGTTCATTGTTTTCGTTCTCGAAAAATTCATTTTCTCGTTTTTATTTTCTGAAAAAATTCTCAGAAAATATTTTCTGAAAACGTTACCGAACAGACCCTTATGAAATAGAATATTTAAAATTTAGAACAATAACAGAAGACAAATAAAATAAATTGTAATATTATGAAAGAAAAGAAAATCATAGATTTTACCTGTATGAAGATATTAAAAAAAATACGTTACCTAATTTTAAGCTGGCCTCCAAGAAGAAGAAAGAAAAATTTTAAATGATGGTGGTATGCTTTCGCAAGACCTACCTTCAAGAAGAAGGAAAAATTTTAACTATGGTGCCCTGCTCGCAATGGCTTCTAGTTGACGGATATATAAGATGAAAGCAGGCCTCTAATTGACTGATATATAGGATGGGTAAAGGTCAAATCTATTATATATGGATATCTACATATCAATATTTTACAACAACTTTTAATTTGAAATTTAGCGGTCTTACTAAATTACTAAAAGTAATTGTAGAACTATTTTAGAAATTTATATTGCTATTTCTCAAATTGAACCCTTTAAACTCTTGTTTGATTGCAAAACTCAACTGAAAATACCAATATAAAGACTCTTAAATTTGTAGTAAATGAATAATAAAAATAAGAATCCATTATTTTGATACAAGTGATAATCACATGGGGTGATAAATTTTAGTATACAACATAAAACTAACAACCAAACCAAAAATCTTAAAAACTCGATTATTCATGTTTATTTTATGATTTTGCGAGTCCCGAAAGTTTGTTCGTTAGCCAGATTTGCGAATTTAGCATCAAGAGATTCCTCAGGTCCCGTGAAAGCCTCCTTATCTAATTGTCTTTGAAAATATTCAAATGTATCGTTAACTGATGCTATGGTTGATAAGGAGGGACTTTCTTTTGCTATTAATTGCGGCTTTCAAAAACATTATTGTTGAGAGCAATTTGACAGATTGGTTATTGATTGGATTTTT
>JAKCWG010000829.1:0-252658 GCA_021464415.1 Lonicera japonica | reverse complement strand
CGTATCCTTTGGATATTATATTAAACTATTCTTATTCTTATCCTATCGGATATCTCGGATTTGAATAATATCCCTATCCATTTTTTTTATATAACTATACATATGTAGTCTATGTTTGTTAACTTAAAAATTAGCTCAATCTTAGAATTATTTTTGATTACATAATCTTTCAATTATAATGAAACTTTCTAGAAGTATAACAAAATATTGCAAAAAGTATTAAAACAATGATTAACGTTTTATGTCAAACTTTTAATTCAAATAATGAATTTATTTTGTATAACTTAATAAGATTTGCGTTAATATTATAATATGACCGTACAAATCAAAATGACAAATCATAGTTGAAAATCATTATAATTTTAAATTTGATATGGTCTTTAATCTTTCGTCCTGGCAAATCATATATGTTGTAAACAATATTTCTCTTTCTTTTCTATTTTTATAGACTTTCTTCTTTTTTTGTTTAGTTTATTTTTCTTTTTCTTTTTTTTTCATTTTTTCTGTAAATTGGGCTAGCTTTTGCACACCAAATTAAATACTGTTCATTTTTTTTTGGGAAGTTATGACATACTAAATTATAGCGGATATGGATATTTGGTAAATCGAATATTCCTCTTTTCTGAATATCCATTTGAATAAATATCTACAAAATACGAATTTGAATTTGGAACGGATTTAGATTTTCGAATATCCATTTACACCCCTATCAGTTTCGTAATTTTGTTGTGTTTTTCTTCCTTTTTTAAAAGTTTACGTATATTTTAGGGATTTTATTATATAATAGATTGCTTTAATTTACTTTTTTTTTTCTCGTATAACCATCAGCCAATAAATTGTGGATTTTTTTTTGTTTGTTTCGATAATTATATACGTTAGGCATTTTATCAGTTTAGTAATTTTTGTTGTGTTTTTCCCTTTCTCTTAAAAGTGTATGTATATTATAGGCATTTTACCATTAATTGAATCACGTCTCCATGGACATATATAGCTTAATTCCACCATGTTTACATAGTGCTTAGACATGATGATTCAGACATTTTATTTCTCTCTCTTTTTTTCCAAAAAACAAGTACCCTGTAGGTATTTTATGTAGGACAACACTAATTACATACATTAAAATATTCGGTAACACTCTGTCCTATTACTAGTGCTATATTGTATTGAACCTGTGCACATTTGATCAGTGCATATAGACCGAGCCATTGTTTAGAATCAAAAAAATACATTGACTTGGCATTACGACATTACAATAATAATAGCGACTTTTAGAAAATCTCATATGATATTGCAGAGGAAACATGGGTTGTGTTTTTTATGTGATTTAATTTCTCTCATGAATGATTTCTTTTATGATTTTTGGATTACGGTAGAGTACATTAGATCCAAATTAAATAAAAAATTTCGTTTTTCCATTTCAATTATAATATTCTAATTTGGCAATGTATCGTATTAATATTACATTTGTACAGTTTGTTTTTGCCTCTATCTCCTTCAATATGTAGAAATAAGGCTCCGTTTGATTGCAAAGATGGAAAAAAAAATTTAGTTAGTTCGTGTGAAAAGATAGAAAATAAGGTGAGAGATGTTACTCATTTTATGAGTATATATCCTCCATCTTTCAATGTTTTTGGTGGAAAATTTTTACTCACCACCAAGTAAAGAAAAATTATTCATGGAAAAAGTTAAAAATTGATATCACATCTATCACTCAACTTATTTTCCATCTTTTCACCAAAACTAACTCAATTTTATTTTTTTTTCGACCTTGCAATCAAACGGTGCCTAAATGTTTCATTTTTTGCTATATACAATATAATTAGTGTAGCATGCAAATTTATTTTTTTGAATCTTAGGTTGAACGTTACTTCTATATGCAGCAAGATTTTACAGACTACGGGGTGCTCATTTTTGCTTTTGAATATTTAATGGGAAAGTTTTAAGCATTCTAGAGTAAAATATGCGTTTTTTTTTTTTTAAATCATTAAGAGGTTAAAGGTTATTTTTTAAAATGTTTAAGCATTTAGTATTAAGAGACATCATCCCCGTGGAATTTTTAATACTGAATTTAAATTACTGTTTTATACAAATACTTAATATTTAGAATTTCATTTAGAACAAAAATCAAATATTATCCTTTTTATAGTTTGGATTTAGCATTTAATAATTAGCATTCAGCAATCAAAGGTTAAAAAAAAGGGCACCATAAGTTTATAGAAATCACTGAATTCTAGGGATTTAAAATTCAATAATTCCAATTAATATTTTTGGATTGCATTGTATTTAAAATTTTGAATTTAACTTTTGGCTATCTTATAGCTCTTATCTAGATTTTAGGAGTTCAATTAGTTTCGAAATTTAATTCAGTTGCAGGGGTACTTTAGGAACATTATGTATTTTTTTTAACAATTTACAGATTTATTAATTATAAATATTATATTTATCCTTCTACCAAAATATCGTTCTTTATTAAAAAGTTTGGTCTTCAAACGATTGTGAGAATCCGGGCTTTCCGACCATTTCTTTTCGGTTTTTTGATTTTTTTGTTTTGAGAAAAAATGTGTTTTGTAGAGTGTCCAGTTTGTTTTACAAGAATGTATAAAAGACAACTTGATAACGAACTATGTTTCATACATTTGAAACTAGAAATTGAGATTTGTTAGAATTCGGGAATTACTTTACGAATTGGGAATGCGTTAGGCACTCAATTCGCCCTTTCGGTCTCTTAATGAATCATGTATTTAATTCTTATTTTTAGATATCTTGCAAGTAATTTGAATCGTTTTCAAAATAGTCCTTTCGAATAAATTCTGTTTAAAATAGTATTTATGAAATCAGACTCGAGCTTTGCGAGTACCTACATATTCACTTGTAGAATGAAATCAGAGTCTCGTAATTCCACTTGTTTGAAAACTGTTTTTATATTTTGTTTTGTTTTGAAAACGTGTTAAAATGGATTTTAGTTTTCTTGTAAAACTTAGAAATGAGTGATTTTGAAAGCAGTGAACTTCTTTGCAAGTTATCTAATTTTCTTGATTAAAACTTGTGCAATAATTGAAATCAGAAGAGTGGTAGAAACGTTTACTTGAGCGCTTGAAGAAGAAAGATTGCTTGCTTGCTTCTTTCTCTCTCTAACTTTCTCTCTCAAGAATTTTCTCTCTCTAAAATTCTCTCTTTAAAATTCTCCCTCTAAAATTCTTTTAATGATCTAGACAGAGTTTTCCCTTTTTAAAACTCACTTGAGCGTTGATGTCCCCAAATGAGACCCCAAAAGTCCTATTTATAGCAAAATTTTTGCTAAAAATGCTTCAAAAAGAGGTAGCCGCACGGTTGGCTAGGGCGTGCGGCTGGCAGCCAACTGTGCAGTTAGCTCTTGAAAATTGCCTCAAAACACCTGAAAAACTCAAATTTTCTAACTGGGCGCTGCCTCGCGACCTAACCAGGCAGGTCGATACCCGTCCTAGTAAGCGAAGTGGCAATATTGGTTGTGGTAGACTCCCAACGGATCAAAGTGGGAATCTTTTTTAATAGTCTTCTATATGCATGATGATTCCAGAATTGATGCAGAATACTTATTTTGTATGAAAACCAGATTCATACGAGAGTCGGGGATTTGGTTGTTCACAACGATAGCACCAGAACTTGTATTTTTTAGTAGAAGGAGAATATAAAATTTGTCCTTTAAACCAAAAGCGCTTAAATTTTTTTCAATGGTTAGTTAGCATCCTATTTTTCAAAATAGAATTAATTTGATTGGGTGAGGAATTGTGGTTTCTATTTAATCCTTGCCACATAAGATAGAATACTAATTCTACATGTATAAATAGTAATAAAAATTTTCCATGTGACTCACTTAATTGCTATATATGTCACATGGAAATTTATACAGAGTTTTTACCGATTTACATTTCTATTATAGAAATTTGTATTGGTAGAATATGACCATCGGTGATTACATTTATTCTATTCTAAAAAGTAAGTACCGGATGAAAAACGTGCCCAGTTCGAAACTAATGTAAATATTAGAATTCAGAAACTAATCCAACTTGATTTTATAATTTAGCATCCATTCTAATCTAACTTGGTTTAAAAAATCTGATATGATCCAATCCAATCAATGGTTGGATTAATCTATTTACCAATATAAAGACCAAAACAATATAACATAAGTAAATCAAAATTTAAAATTAGCGTATATTTATTTGGGTCTTTTATACATAACAATAATAAGGTATAACATGATATATATTAGTAACTTAATGTAAATGATAACCTAATGTAAGGTATAACATGATATATATTAGTAACTTAATGTAAATCATAACCAATTAAAGCATCTCCGACAGTATTTTATATAAAAAAAATTGTATAAAATTTATAAATGTAAAACTTTTAATCTCCATCTGTCTTTGTAGACACCCCGAACCGTGACCCCCGCAAGAACCCTAACGACTATCGAAAAGTACAGTTTTTGGAGTCTGGGACCCACCCGAGCACTCGAAACTGTCCCGAAATAGTTTGTTGGCCAAACAAACCTGTTTTTAAGGGGGATTATCGCGCGACAAACCAGTATGTCGCGCGACAATCTCTCCTATATCTTGTGAGAAGTTCCCCGAATACAGACCAACCACTTTCTGACAAATCAAGTCTGTCAGAAGGGTCACTTCAGCCGTTTGTCGCACGACATTGTCCAACATGTCGCGTGACACTTGCCTTTTTTGAAAAAATGTCGCGCGACAATCCTCTCCTAGCTCTAAAAATAGGCCAACACTCCCAAGGGTTTAAAGACAGCAACTTGGAATCTGAAATTTCTATTATTCTATTTGATTTTCTGATCTTCTATCAAGAATATTCTATGATCGTTTTATTTCTGAAGAATTATCGAATCTATTCTCGACACCTAGCTTGTCTCACTTTTAGGATCGAATTTTCAAAAATATCTGAAGAATGAAAAGATTATTATCGCCGGAGATCTCTCTACTGTATTATATTTTCTTTTTTATTATTATTCTCGTCGGGAAGGTAACGAAAGTCACTTCTTGTATTTTAAAGTTAGATATATGTGTACTTGTTTTATTTCTGTTGTTCTGTCCACGTTTTATTTGAATAAACTTATTGCCAAGTTATAAAATAGTCTACTGTTTTCCAAAATAAAAACCCCGAGAAAAATCATTTGCAAAATCAAAAAAAGTAAGAACATTATCATTCGAACAAAATTAGGTTTTCAAAACCCGGGCCGATAAAACTTACTTAAGAATTAAAATCAGGCATATCCCGTCTTTTCCATAGACTACGACGTGTCTAATAAAACTCTCCTCAAAGAGTTCTAATTCCATATTAAATTAGTCCCGATACAAGATCCGTACTTTCCCAAAGAAATCACAAACACAAGAAAAACCGATGTTATTATCTGAGGAAATAATACCGAAGCCTCTCATTTCAAAAAACAAAAGCCTTATCATTTGTATTTACATCTTTCAAAAACAAACAAATCGGATCACGGAACACAAAGGTTTTCATCCCTTTCCCTATTTTCCCAAAATTGGGGTTTTGATTTAAGAAGTAGTAGACTGTCAGTAAAAGTATCCAAATTTTTCAACATAGAATAAACATATAAAAGACCACTAGAGACCGAAAGAACGGAACGGGTGCTTAACACCTTTTCAATCCGTAACATAGTTTTCGAACCCTATAAAATCCTAATTTCATAAACAAACATGTAAAGAAAGGCTTATCTATAGTCTTTCCTCTTACACAAATATTTTGTTCGTTTTCTCGTAAAACGTACTTGCGACTCTGAACGAATCCTCTTGCATCTAGAAATAGGATATAGGGACACCCGATATGAATTATCAACACATAGAAGCAAATGGAACAAAGGAATCATTTTCGATGTTTCAAACCCACACACATGGGAATGAGAACCCGGGGGGGGCGCATTTGCGGATTCTCACAGTCTTTTAAATTTGAATTTTGTGTAAAATGATTTTACAAAATACAACACCAGTTTACACTGTCACATCAGATTTATCTCTCCTCAATTATTTTTATAAGATTTTAAAATATAATGTAATAATTTTTAACACAAAACATAGACTTAAATAATTTTTAAAATCTTTTCATTCATCAAGATCAACAAATTAAGATACATTATCAAAATAATATTATGTAGCATAAATATATGAAAAAAATTAAAATTTGCATAAAATGATATCAAATATGTGTTGGGATCTAATTGGTTATTTCAAATTTTCCACAAATGTTTACAAAAGTACCATTGGAGTATAGTTTTTTTCAACTTCAAGTTTTGTGTACAAGTGAGTTGACACGTATGATTTACACTTCAATGTTTAAACAGCCATTTGAGGTGCTCCCACGTGGTGACATGCATCATTTTAAGTGAGGTTGGATTGGTTTCGTGAAGGTGAAACAAAACCAATTCAATGATTACTCGGTTTTTTAAAAGGCAAATCAATCCAATCCAAAAGCTCCATTGAATCCGATCAAAATTGGATTAGATTTTGAACGCCCCTTACATAACTAAATTACTCATCTTTTAAACTTTTCTTAAAAGTAATTATTTTTTTCTAGTTATTTTCCAATTTCATTATCGAATGGAGTCAAACTAGCTTCCATCAGAACTGATCCAACATTTTTAGTTTTTTTAAGAAAAGAATCCAGATTGAAACTAGATGAAGTCAAACCCAACTTCTAGCACATTTAAATTATTTCTTGCCATTGAGCCATCTTATAATTTTTTTTAATTCTTTTGTTTTAATATACTTGTATGTGAGTCCCGCGTGTATTTTGCATTTGCTTGTAATTCTAGTTATATATGTTGTATTATATTTTCTTACGATTTTAAGCACTGGATTTGAGACTCGAGCATCAAGGTTTGACTCTCACCTCCTCCATCCCCTCATTAGAAGCTCAGATAGGTCATTATTTGTATTAAACAAAATAAGCGCATTGGATTTAAAATATTTTGTAATTTAGAATTTTAATTTGTTCTTTTTGAAAAGTGATAATTAGATCCGTAAGTCAGAAAGAGATTTAACTTCTTAGTTCTTACAAATTATGGGAATCTATAAAAATGGTATGATTCTCACAATCCCAGGTAAAATTACTAAGTTAATTTTAATCAAATTATTTCTACTCCTTCGTCATCGTCAGTCAGTCAGCCACTCTCCAACTAAAATACATAAATGAACAGAATCGAGAAAAGTAGCACATCCACTACTCTTCTCTCACTCTCTCTCTAAATCTGTTGGAGTTTTTGTGTATTTAAAGAAAAATAAAACCAAGACAAGGTGATTTAATGAAATGTGATGTTATCCCAAGTCCTACATAGGAGAGATATAAAACCTTTCATGGGTTTTTATATAGAAGAATTTGCTTAAGGGCTTGAGCCCTTTGGGCATTACACTTTTGTGTTATTGGGTGAGGACTTGGATGAATGTGGTTCTCCACGCGCGCCGACCGACCCGGTCCGGTCCGGTCTCGGGCTTTGGGCTTGCGTAGTGTATTATCTAAATAAATAAAAATACTAGAAGATGCTCCATCATTTTTTACCCCGACATGTTCCCACATTTTCCTCCCACGCTCCCTTTATTCCCTCCGCGTTTTCCTCCACTTTTGCGGATTTTCCTCAAAGCTGTTTTTTGGTCTCCAATTTATCTTTTTAAACGGTTCAAAATATTTTCAAAAGATACACACCCAAGAAAAGAAAAAAAAGAGAGAGAGAGACCATCTATCTATAAAAATTATTTTTCCGGCAGAAAAATTTTTAGCCTCCGGCAGTAAATTATTTTCCGATCCCGAGCAATTAAAAAGAGTGTTATTGTCGAGCGATCGAAAAAAGGTGCAAATCGATCGTACAGAGAGTTTCTGGGCTGTTTCATCCTGGGGACGGCGTGGCATAATCAGAACTGCTAGTACAATTCCGGGCAAAGCCGCGAAACGTCTTAAAGAGAGCGACTTAGTCCGCGACTCAACCCGGTGTACTCTCTACCTTGTCTATTTCATTTCTGCAGTTCATATTTCCCAACAAAATCCGAGCCCCCTCTCTCTTCTCTTCTCTCTACGAGCCCCTCTCTCTCTAACCTCACTCTCTTCGCACAACACCAACCACCGCCGCCGGAAAAGGGAAATCTAGTATATTCACCGCCGGAATCAGGGAACGTAGTAGACCCACCACTCTTCTCTCACTATCTACGACATACCCCCCTCTCTCTCTAAAACCGGACCCTCACAATACTCGAAATTGACCCCCAACACACACAACCCAGCAAACCAATTTCCTTTGCGAAGCTTTCTCTCTCTCACTGAAATTGTAAACTTTCTTTCCACTTGATTTCCATTGCTTGAGTTTCGGTTTGGCCAAATAATTTTAAGCTTAATTTCAAGCATTGCAGTCGGTGTTGGTTTGATTGTGAAATTCTTGTAGAAAATTGGTTTGATTGAATATTGCTTCAGTTTCAGTTTCGGTGGTTGGTGTTGTGCGGCGAAGAGAGTGAAGTTAGAGATAGAGGGGCTCGTAGAGAGAAGAGAAGAGAAAATTCGCTTTTTGACCAAAGGGGGCTGAATACAAGTGTTTCTCTCTCTCAAATAAAAGTGGGTCCCAGCAAATTTTGAGAGGAAAGCAATTTACTCACAAATGCATACGCATTTGTGCGTACAAGAAGCGCACTGCATAAATGAATAACAATTTTCTCAAACTCGACTTATATTATGAAATTTTGATGATTAGAAAATTAAATAATTGTAAGAACTACAAAATTAAAATCACAAGATTCTAAAATTCTTATGCTTTATCGATTTAAATGAATTAAAATTTTTGGTGAAAATAATGTAATTTTATAGACCAAATAAGTTTCTTTTTAACACAAGCGCTGATCTAGAAAACCCCTGCATATTGAGAGAAGTAGGATCTCGAATAAATAAAATTCTTTAGAATTGAGACCACACGTCCATATCGAATCCAAAACCCTTTTTTTTGTTATAAATACCATGAAAAGTTTTGAAGATGATTATCGAAAGTGTAAAGGTAGACATGCAAGCAAGGAAAATCCAATCTCTTGTATGAAAAGCTAATACTATTTTAACGGGCATGTGATATTGTGTCATATTTATTAATGCTTATTTTGTTCGATATCTTTCTTTTTTATAAAAGAGATGCATACTACAAAATTTAAATTCTTATTGACTATGACCATTAAATTTTAACTTTTGTTTAGTATTTATTAAGTTTCTTATATTGAAATTGCACATACATCAAATGTGCATTGTTGCGATTAGTTAAGTGGCTCGTGATAGCTATGGTAATTAAGTGGTTATGGGATTCTTGTCAAATTAAGTTGGGGAAAGATTAATGTTGGTACGGCTGAGCTTCAGGCGATTAAAGTTGGCATGAAAATGGTGGAAAAAAAACTCGCAGAAAATCACAAGCGGATCTAAGAGGGCACAACTGGTAAGAGGGCACAACTAGGCTGTAGTCCACCCCAAGGAAAATCAAACATTGGTAATAGTAGCCTAGGTTAAATAATAAGCTTAGCCTTCTTAAAGCTTTTCTGGCCCAACGTTGTACACGTTGCTAATTTTTCTCTTCATTGTTTGACAAACTACGCCTACCTATTTGAAATAATTAAAAGTAAAGTAATTCTACCAAACAATTAACTTTGAAAACCATTTATGATATTAGTATAAGTACATAAGTATCTCCATTGATGTTTGCTATGCTTGAGTGAAAAATTTCGTAAGACAATAATAATAAAAAAATATATATTTATTTTTGGTCGTTAAAATTTTAGATGGTCTTCTCACTCACTTTTAAATTGAATCTTCTGATGAAATTTTGCGGAAGTGATTTACCCATCATAAAAATCATCTTTACCAAATTTCATGAAAAAATGCATCTATTTATTTCTCGAACTATACCCCATCGGACGAAATTGGACCAAATAGTAATGGAGAGGAGCCAAGTCAGGTTGGTTAGGACTTAGGAGGCCATGGGAGTGCAAATTAAATATCATTAAGGGGTTGTTTGTCGTGTATAATTAAAAATTATTTTGTGTTTGTTGTCAAAAAGGAAATGATAGTTAAATCATATCCCGTGTTTGGTGTAAGCGCGCGCAAATATAATTTCTTTATTCTATCATGTGTTTGGTGCAATACTTAATAAAGAAACATATTGAATTAATTTATCTTGACAGTTACTTTTATCTCACAAGAACCAGATAAAAACTATACCATTCTTATAAGTGATATTCTTTTTTCCCACCATTGCTAGATAACTAAACAAATACAAAATTAAAATTTTAGTTCCTTTATTTTATTTTTGATCTTTTTTATTGTGTCCTTTAAATAATTGAACTGATTAACTAAGGTGTCGTTTGATAAACGAACTAAAAACTAAAACTAAAAAAAATTGTTTGTTTAGGTAGCGTTTAGTAAAAAAATTAAAAATTGAAAATTGAAAACTGAAAAAGTTATTTGTTTAGTTCTAAAAAATGTATCTAAAAAAATGTTGTTTGTTTAAATATAAAATATTTGAAAACTGAATTTTTTTAATATGACAATTTTGCCCTTATTATTTTATAAAGTTCTATGAATATATATAATATATGTATGCATATGCGTCTATGTGTATATGCGTCTGTGTGTGGTGGTAGTAATGAAGGAAAGAAGGATGGTGAAGAAGAAAAGGAGATGGGTGAGATTGATCACGACAACAAGGATAAAGAAGGAAAGGAAAACGTCCAATATAAGGCCCATGATTGTTGCTGTGGTGATTATCCGTGGGATGAGGTCTTCTACAGCTGCTTCGGCAATTATTACAGTGGAGAATGTGGTAATGGTGGAGGAGAAGGAGGAGGTGGTGGTGGATGTAGTGGTTGTGGTGGTGTAGGTGGTAGTGGTTGTGGCAGTGTGGGGGCTGCTATGTATTTTTGTTGAAAGAAAGAGGGTAAAATGGACATTTTACACTCTTTAAAATTAAGTTTAAGATTTTAGTGGCAAAGTTGCTACTTAAAATTTTGGATGAAAATTTTAAGTTAAGTGATAAAAATTAAGTGGCAACTTCATTTTTTGAGTTACCGAACAACTTTTTAAACCACTTAAATCTGAAAATTTTAAGTTTTCATATTTAAGTGGCATTTTAAGTGTCAAATGAACACCCTTCAGTTCTAAAAACTGTATTTAAAAAAAAGTTATTTTTTTTGAATATAACATATCTACAAGCTGAATTTTGTTTAGTATGACAATTTTACACTTATTAGTTTATTTGAATCACATAATTCTAAAATGTAAAAAGGTAATCTAGGTATTTTACACTATTTAAAGTTAAGTTTTCAGTTTTAAGTGATAAATTTACCACCTAAAATTTTTGATGAAAATTTTCAGTTTTAAGTGGCAAAAATTAAATTGGTATTTAATTTTTTTGATTAACAAATAATTTTGAAACCACTTAAATCTGAAAACTACTCTAAGTTTTTAGATGTAAGTGGTACAAACAAACAACTCTTAAGATACGTGATCACCCAAAATCATGTTGACTTAACTCATAAAGTTTATTTTTCAATATAATATAGTATTGTATTTTTATTTTTCTTTCATTAAAAGGAATTTATATGAAACTTTACTTGAACCTTATAAATAAAATAAAAATTACATTAAAAGTAACTAAAATCAAATGCATCTTCTACGAATAAAAATGAATCGCAATGCGCAAAAGTTTGTTCGAATTAACAAACCTCTTTGAAACAAAACAAAAAGCACCGTGAAACTTACGGATTTTTACCCCTCAAAATTAAATAAAGGTGGGCTTCAATGGAAATTAGTTTCTCCCTCTCTCTCGCGCGCGCTCTCTCCCTCTCTCTCTCTCTCACATAGTCGTTACTTCTTCTTTGGAATTGGCGGTGGGTACTGTTTGAATTGAAGCTGATCTTCTTCTTCTCGTTCAAGAAGAGTAATAATGGCCGTAAGTAGTAATTCACTTCTATTTCTGCTTGGAATTTATAAACAATTCTCTGTCTATATATATGCATATATTGTGATGAATTGGTTTTAATTTTTGGGCTAAAGGGAAGAAGAAATTTCTCTGGTTTCTCCTTTTCTTCCGATTGTTTTTATTTCATTTGATTTGTTATTGTTCTTTATATACCAGGCTTTCCTAATTTATATTTCTCAATGTATAATTGTATATATGTGTATGGATCAAGAATAGGAGCATTATTAGGTTTTCATTTCTTGGCGATTCACAGTTAGGGTTTTCTTAGGGAAAATTTATTCATAATTTAGTGTTTTTAATTGCTTCAGCATAAGTGTTCATAATTTAGGGTTTTGTTTGGTGTATTACATAACCATTTAGGGAAAATTTGTTCATTATTTTGGGTTCTTAATTGCTTCTACAGAAAGTGTGATCATAATTTAGGGGTCTTGTGTGGTGTATTACATTACTTTTGGTGGTGTTATGGGATTATTGACATGTGATTTATGCAACTGATCGATATGCAGTTTATCGTAAGCAAATGAATATAAACTTTGTGCAGTATTTTTTTCGAACTTGATTTTATATATATATATATATATATATATTTATTTATTAAAGAAACTAAAGTCCCCAACTCTTTTATGGACCATCTCTTTCATTTGACTTCATTCCTATTTATTTGTTGATCTTCTATGTCAATCTATGCCTAAGGATGAAAATGGAACTCATATCTGGTAATTGATGATGTTAACCGATCTGGTCCTCACTTAATCAATCTATATTAAGAGTAATTGCTGCAGTATTTATCTTATCTTGCTTGAGAAGAGTAGCATTTAAGATAGTCTAATTAAGAGTTAATTACTAGTGGTCTAAGAGTTTACTGGTGTTAAGCTCTAGATTCCATTTTAGATAGCTTCTCATGCCTCGCACAATTTAAGTGAAGTAAGATTTCCTTTTATATATGCAAAAAGTTCTCAAACGGACGAATGGGATGTAGACTCTATAGAATCAGATGTTACTCTCTCTCTCTCTCTCTCTCACTCTTTGCAGGCTGGAAATCTGAATGTTGTGTTACTTATGAAATAAACTTTCTATACTCATCAATTATTTTTAACCTTTTCAGGCTGTTAACTCTATGCCCAATACTTGTTACATGCAAATTGACTTAACACCTACAATCACTACCAAAGCATTCGTTACTTATTTAGAAAGCTCTAATAGTGTGCTCCATTGCTTTTCTTTTCCTTGGGAAAATCCTAAAGTTCCACTTTGTTCATCTTTATTGGTATTTGATTACATTAAATTTCCAAGAATTCAGTTTCATGCATCAACTTGTTTTAGCTAAATTCCACAACCCCCCACCCAAAAGAATTCAATGCTATATCTTGTTAACCTATTAAATTCATCCTAGTTCCTTCCCCATTTTCCCAATTCATTCACTTAAGGTGTACCCGGTTTTGGTTTACACCGGAAATAATTGAGTTGCTTGGAATTGTTTTACATAGTAAACAAAAGCTTAAGAGAGAGATGGTTTCTGGATTGCTGTAGAACAAGTTGTACCTGGGAATTGAAATTTATGCAATCAAACACTACGAAAGGAGAAAAGTATGGAGTGTTGGAAATTTATGTGGTAAGTGTAATCCAGAAGGATGGTCTTTCACAAAAAGTTTACACCAGAAAATGTTTTTAGCATCAAGGATATCAAGGTACAAGTTTTAGATGGCACGGACTGCAAGCTCTCTTCTGCCAAAGTTTTCGTTCCTGTTTCCGTATTAAGCTATTGATTGACAAATGGTTGTAGTATAAAACCAAGAAAGTAGACCATGTCTATTGAATGCACTAATAGGGAAAAAAACAAGTTTTGTACTAACAAGTTTTTTTCACTTTGCTCCTTATTCTTGTAACAGGAGGAGGAGAATGCACCGAATGCCGGGTGCTCAGAAATTAAAGAAGTAGATGATGACTCGGAAATCAATAAAGCCGATCCTAGCAAAGCTGTAATTTTTTTCTATCTCATATCTTTGATGCGAAATTTGCTTAAGATGCTATAAGCACGCACCAATACCCAATTACTCATCGCTGCTTAGTGGGAAAAACAGCTATTGGATCACCTATGGAATTTGGCTAAAGCTGAAGTAATAGCATACATTCTTCCAATTTTGATGGTCCTAATGGGTCCATGAGATGAGGTTCAAGGATAAATAAACTCAAGGTAGAATATATAGATATAGCATGTTATAGCTGTTACCTTTCTTGTTTACTCAAATTGTGACGTCTTTCATGTTTTTTATTACAACTTATTTTGTATTGACTTCTTTATTTAGTAAGTAAGGTGTTTATTTAAACCATTTTCTTGTGTTTTGTATTGATTATAAGTTGGGCCATGGCGTTCAGAATGTTAGAAATTAATTAGTTAAAATGGCAGCATTAAAAGTTTGGCATGAACTAAGCTTTGTTTGGTTGTTAAGGGAGGCATAAACTTAGTGACTAATTAGTACTTCGATAAAGATTGTCTTATGAATAATCTGTAATATCTGAAAGTTTTGAATTATTTGCACAAATTAAACTTGCACAGATATCACTTCCAGTTATATTTCGGGTTTGATGTAGATGCTTTCTAGCTTTGACTCATGAAATGCTATTGACATTTTCAGGTAGTTAATTATGTGCCGAAGACTTGTTACATGCACATTGACTTGACACCTACAAACACTAACAAAGTGTTGCACGCTTGTTTAGAAAGCTCTAAGAGTGTGTTTGGTTGTACTTCATATCCATGACAAATGCCCAATATCCCTTTTTTTCCATCTTTAGTTGTTTTTGATTACATTAGTTTTTAAGGGGAACATTTTTTACTAGTTGTTATAATCAAATTATGTTCTTTTTTATGGAATCCATTAGCCACCTCCGCCTAAACTTTTGGTTTCATGAAGTCATTTTCAATGTAAAACAATTCCGAGGATTTTATTTTTTTTGGTCTTTCTCCGAGTTGCCCTTGCACCACATTGTATGTGAGATTCATACACCGCATCGGAAGGAACTCAATTCTTTACGATGTTAACCAATCAAATGCACCATATTTCATCTCCATTTTCTCTATACATTCCCTTTATGGCACGCCTGGTTTTGGTATACACTCAAAAGATTGAGTCCCTTGGAATTGTTTTACATGGAAAACAAAACCTTAGGGTGGAGAGATGGTTTTTATATTTTATGGAAAATAGAAAAAAAGTAAATAATTTTAAAATAGATTGTAGAATGGCAATTGATTTCTTGAAATTTTTTATGCAATCAAACAACACAGAACATGAAAAATATGGATTCTTGGGTGTTTTCTATGGAATCAAGTGTAATCAAATGCATCCTTATTGTTTCAATGTAAAACAATTTTTAGATGGCCTGGACAGCAAGCCCTCCTCAGTCCTCATCCAAATGATCAAGCACCCTGATATACTACTTTGAACTTGTTTTTATTGAATTGGCTCCTTATCCTTGCAGTGGCATAAAATTATCCAGCTCAGCCCGCTTAGACTTGCTTTCCCTTTTTCCAATTTTTAATCCTAAATGCTAATAGTTGGCAAATGAATGACATAAATTTAGCTGCAAACTATACTCTATGGAACTATTAAAATTTTTAAGCTACCTAATATGTCCATGCTTAAAATGTTCAGGAATGCATATAGCTCATTGATTATATATATAATTATATATATATATATATATATATATGCGTGTGTGCGTGCGTGCATTTGTAAATTAATTTGACGAGAGGGCTCCAATCAAATAAATATTGTTCTAATTTGGGCAGCGTTCTACCATTCTGAGATATCAAAACCGTCAACAAGATGGAAGGTCCAATCTCTCACATGAAAGAGTACTTGAAGATGAAAGGCCAGAGGTATTATTTATTTATAGATCTATCTGGGTTTTATTTGTTGTAATTATAATGGCTGGTGATAGTGCCATTTGTTGGACCATGGCCTGTGTGCTCAAAAGAATGGAAACTAACATAATAAGATATTTTGATGATGACAAAATGGCATATATTCGTGTGCATAAAAGCAACCAAGAAAGAAAGTTGTTTCTTTGATTCTTTTGGATATATAGAACAGGAAAAAGAAAGGAAAACTATTTTGACTACAAATAGTTTTTTGGTTTTTGTGCATACCTCTGTTTTTTTTTATTGGCTCCTAATTCTTATGCTTGCAGGAGCAACAAGAGCAAGAAGCACCAAAGTTTGGCAAGTCAGAAAAAGAATCTGAAACTGCACACCAACGCTATCCGAGGAAGGGAAAATCTTCCTCAATTGACTTCTCCAAGTCTGAGCAACATGAGGAGGAGGATTGTATGGGAACCCCGAAGTCAGTTGATGAAATTTTATCCGATCAAATGAGGCTGTATGGGGAAATTAACCATCTCCTAGCTGAAGTCAATGGCCTTATTTCCCAAGCCCTTCACCTATCCAAGGCAACAATATGCCACGAGGTGATATTTTTCTTAAACTACGTTGCGTATATTCCCTTTTTTTAATATAAGATGTTGGCAACAAAGGGATCTACTAATGTTATTTTTGAGTTCACATAATATGTATTGTAGTACTTTTTATTTACTTGGCTTCTTATTCTTGCAGCAAGCACCAACATTTCCCAACATAGTAGAGGAATTAAAAAGATTGGGGTTGACTAATACCATTGAGCCTCAAAGTCTTTTCCGGACAAATTTGGACTTAGCTGATAAATTTAACCTTCTCCAGACCCAAGTTATGGCCCTCAATTCCCTAGTCGCCAACCCCAAATCCCCACTTAGAACTGTAATACTCTCTCCCACTGTCTAGTTCTATCTTTAAATCCCATTGAAACTGTTGGCACATGCAAATTATACGATAAAACAAGTCAAGCTATTAAGTTGCCTGTGGGCCCATGTATTGATGTTCTAAAAATGGAAAACTCAATCAGGAAGAATATTGTTCACCACCCCAAGTAGAGATAATTGTCCTAGATATGTAGGCTGTTACTACTCTCTTTCTCTCTCTCTTTGACACACAAATACGCACATCTGCTTTAACTTTGTGTTCTCATTTGGCAGCATGCTGGTGGTTGGATATCTGGATACTTCCAACAAGGTGGAAGATCGAGTCCCACACTTGGAAGAACATGTGAAGCCGAGTCTTCTTCCTCGGCTGCTGCTCGGGAGTGACGTCGTGGAAAAGAAATTCTAAAGGTACTAACTACTAATACCACTACTACAGTACTACTAATATTAATAGATACGGATTGTCTTGTAATCGTTTATAATATAATAGATATGGGTTGTTGTATTACTTATTTACAAGGCTAATGAGGGTATGTGGCTCATATGTGCTTCTCTGAGAAATATTTGGTTTTCAATGATGAAGGGGTGAATGTATTTTGACTGACCTCCGTTGGTTTTTCTTGTGCAGGGCTGTGGCTTTTCATTTCTACAGAAGAAAAAGTGAGCTATCTCGGAGGTGTAGTAGTATACATGGGTGACTGGGAACTGTGTGAATATTGCATAGGAAGTTTGTTTGATGATGTATAGAGAGAGAGTTTATAGTAAGCCCCCATTCTTTGTTTACACTTAACACTCATTCATTTCAATCATACCAATACAGATACTAGAAGTTTTGTTGGGAAAACATTTTCCCAAACATATTCGAAGATCGCAAAAGCGTACTCTTTGATCCAAGGAGAAAGAAAGTGTATAGATGTTTGCTGTGTAATTCTTTTAGATTATTTCTAATTTTTATATTACTTCAATGATGTTTTGCTTTTGGTATTTCTGTAAATATGCATTCTCATGTTTCAGATACAACCACTTAACATTGTTCTTGAAAGCTTGGGAGGAGAGGAGAGAAAATATAACAGAGGAGAGATTAGAATTGTGAAGAAAAGGAAAATGATTTTCAATGATTTTTTTATATGCAGGAGAAACCTTCTATCCTTTGAACTTTATTCTTAAACTCACCAAGGTTCTGCATTTTAAGAATTGTCTTTCAACCATCTATACCCTTTTATGTGAATTATTTGCACTCTAAGGATCCGTTTGATAACAATATGGAAAAATAAAATAAGAATAGTTGATTTTTTTTTTGATAAGTTAGAAAATTAGTTGAGATGTCTTGTACTTTGTGCATTTTTAATGGAATTTTTTTTTTTTTGTGGTTGAGGAAAATTTTGTTTTCCACAAAAAAGTATTAATGATGGATAACATATACTCATAAAATAAGTATGAGACAGAGAGAATCTTATCACTTGTCTTAACTTATTTTTCAATTTTTTATCCAAATCAAGTATATTTTTTTTTCATATTATATATCAAACAGAACCCAAATTTAATGAAAACAATTTCAAAAGAGTAAGACTATTTATTTTGCCCTAATTTTCTAGGGAAAACATATATATTCTTTGATTGGCTACTTACATGGACTCATGAGGAGTTCACCATGCCTATGTGTCCGATTAAGTGAATTCCCCCCCCCCCCCCCCCCCCCCCCCCCCCCCCGCATTTTTGGTGCTAATATTTAAATTAGTTAACTTTAATGAATTCTTAATTTAATGCTATCCCTAATTTTTTTATACATTAGCTATTGATATAGTCTAATCTCGACGGGGAGTAATTTTTTTTATCCACGACATTTTATTTTATCTATATTTTATATATAAAAGTACGAATAATTTTAAGTATTTTTCCCTTTTTTTGTATAGACAAATATAACCTTTTATTCAAAAATTAAATCTCCTACTCAAAATAAAAATCATGTTGTACTAAAAATAAAATTATGTATTTTATGTCTTCTACTCAAAATGGAATTCACAATAGTATCAAATTACTCTACTAATAATAAAATTATGTATTTATGTCTTCTACTCAAAATGAAATTCACAATAGTATCAAATTACTCTACTAATAATAAAATTATGTATTTATGTCTTCTACGCAAAATAAAATTCACAATAGTATCAAATTACTCTATTAATGAAAATCTTTAAAAAAATTCAAATTATTCTACTAACGAAAATCAAGTTGTACTACCCAAAATGAAATTATGTATTTTATGTCTTTTACTCAAAATGTAATTCACAATGATATTAAATTACTCAACTAATGAAAAAATTTATATATTTTATGTCTTCTACTCAAAATGAAATTAACAATAGTATCAAATTATTCTACTAATGAAAATCACATTGTACTACTCAAAATAAAATTAAAACAAAATTATGTCTTTTACTCCTTTTATTCTACTCAAAATAAAATTAAAATCTTCTACTCAAAATCAAATTCACGATGATATTATATTAATTAATTTGGTTTAAACTCTACTTATTTTATCTTCTCTACTCTTCCAATGATATTAAATCTTATTATGGTCGACAATAGTTCTCTCTTTGCGTAAATGAATTTTGTTTTACTATTTTATTGGTTAGTGTTTTTTTTTGGTTAATGGTCGACAACGGTGTTTTTATTGGTTCGTGTTTTTTATTAATATTGGTTGCGTACACCTTAAATTTAATTAACTTCCTTCTCTATTGGTTAAATCAAAATTACAATTAATTTAATTAACTTCAATACAGGTTTATACTTCGCCACCTGCGAAAATTCAGCGCAACAATTTTAGACTTTTTAGTACACCTAATTGATTATACCATTCTCTTACAATTTTAAATTACCTTCCACAATTGATATTATTGTTTTTGGTTTATTTGTTATATATTTATCAAGCTTTTGCTTTGGATAGAACTTCTTTTTTTTTTACCAATTCTTTTTACATATTTATTACTAAGACTAATAACATTTGTCAAACACTAAAGCCACGTGCAACGCACGTACCCAAGAGCTAGTTTTTTTAAAAAAGGTCTTTATAAATACGCTTGATAAACTTATATTCTTGCCTATGTATATATGTAAATTTGGTGTTTTCTTTTCCTATTTTGCAGTTTGGGTTCATTGTCATGACTCTGAATTATAAGTATATTTTTTTTTATTCTGCCTATGCGTTAAATTTTATTTATCGAAAATCATTTGATTAGGTTCGCACGTGGGATATAATAGAAGGCACCATGCTATTTAACTACTTTTTAATTTATTAAATTAAATAATCTTCACGTTAATTTAGATATCCGAATAGAGAAAATAAGCGTGCAAACGAATCATGTGTGTTAAGTGTGTGGTTTCTTTGTATTGAAAGCGCGCTTATTACATGTTTTGAGAAACAAGTATAACATTTAAAAAAAACTAGATTATCTTCCACATGTATGACTCGATTGCATACACACACATATATAAAATTTGAACATTTTTTTTAATAAGAATGTAGATGGCCCAATGATAAACGCATAATATTGTCATATCTAAGCTCTTTCCAGGAGTCGCTTGACGCGTTTGTTGCTTTAACTCTGCTCAATTATCCGCTTATCTCGAAATTAGTGCCTTGGCGAGTGTTGTATCTAACATTACCCAAGTTGGTGTATATTTTATAGTATTGCATATTTTTGTAGGATTGGAATACAATGGCATTGCATGAGGTAATCAAGAGCAAGCCTAGATAGCTTGGAAGTGTGCTGAGTGAAAAGTTCCAGACCCATGATCGATCATGGGCAAAGCCATGATCGATCATGGCTTGCAAAATTTCTGGCAGAGCACTTCTATGATCGATCATGGGCATAACCATGATCGATCATGGCCTGGCGAGTACACCAACTACCTGCTCCTTTCACCTGTTTTGAGGGATTATTGTCTCTAGATATTTTCCCTTATTTATTTTATTATTTCTTAGACTTTTGTGGCTAGTTTTAGGCCAAGCAAAGGGGTAGATGAGATTATCTAGTTTTACACCCTTACAAGTTCTAGAGAGAAGGGGGAGCTCATTGTTTTATTGTTCTTCATTTCTCCATTGTAAGTGCTTAATTTGTAAGAATGATTTCTTCTTCTATAATATTTGTTCTTTCATTTATTATGGAGTAGTCTATTACTAAGGTTACAGAGGTGAATCGCGATATAATTTTTGGTGATTAATGGCTCAATCCATGTTTAAAGTTTGATAAATATTTGTGAATCCTTTTCTTCAT
Source organism: Lonicera japonica (assembly GCA_021464415.1). Lineage (NCBI taxonomy): Eukaryota > Viridiplantae > Streptophyta > Magnoliopsida > Dipsacales > Caprifoliaceae > Lonicera > Lonicera japonica. The sequence goes on along the minus strand of JAKCWG010000829.1, from coordinate 231,580 downwards.
CATATCCTCCATTATTTCAAGCTTTCTAGGTATTTTCATATTAAGTTAAGACTTTATATGCCTTGTATATTGAGTTCTTGGTTGTTAATGAACATACAACATATTTATATGGTTCTAGAAAGCTTGTAGCCTTTTTCCCCCATTCATGGAGTTTTTTTTTGTCCTTTTTGTAGAGATTATAAATAGTTCATAAAACTCCATAGATGGATTATAAATTTGTTTAGCTTATCTTTGATTCATTTATTGATATATTGAGTGCTTCTTACACTTTATGTGATACTTAGACTCTTTATTTTCTACCATAAGTGATAAATGATGAGATGACAAATTTATCCTATAAACTTCATTCCGTTTCATTGTTAGGATTCACTTTCTAATTTTCATTCTTTAAATCATGAGATTTCATACACTTGCTTTATTTTAAATCTTTTTATGATGAGTTTGTCATATTTATCTCGGATTAGCTTCATCGGGAATGGGTTTCCTTGCTTCACACCCGTAGCTAAGAGGTAGGAATGATAACCTCGTCTTTGGTGGAATGTCGTTTGTATCTTTCTTGATATAGCTTCAATCCGGGAATGAGCCGCCTAGCGTCGCACCCTTTGCTATTGAGAGATACACCAACATTCCCCATCTCTCGAGAAACCTTGTGTTGAAATCTTTGTATGAGCTAGTGATCACCGTCTCTTAAATCGTAACTAACCTCCATTTACCTTAGTGCTTTCTTATTAATTTTCAAACCATTTTACATTTCCGTTGTTTCACAACAAATCCAACTTACAAAATCTAAAAACCTTTTAATCCGTAATCCATTCCATTCCTTTTCACTTATCCCTGTGGTTCGACACTCGGACTTCTGAGACTATATTACAACTTGACGTGCCTGCACTTGGGCCATATCAAAGCGCGTTATTTAAGTTGCGTCACCCAACGGTTAGGTGCTTTCTTATATTGCTTAAGGGGCCGACAATGGTTCAAGCATCGTTATAAGAAAAAAAATTACGCAAAAGAAGTTCGTAGGGATAAAACTAGAAGTCAAAAAGTCTGACACTATTAGGTAGTTGAAATTAGGAGTGTTGTGGGTAATCTGGAAACTGAATTTCACAAATTATGTTGTTTTGAGCCAGTAATTATCGCTTTTAAGGACTGAAATTAAAAATAGTAATTACAGTGGCTATTGATTGGTACTTAATTGATACTCAAGTTGGGTATTAATAATATTTTAAACACAATCAATTGCCACTTGTGCAGGAATAGTGCTAATAATAAAGTGCTTGTCGTGTATATAGATCAGTAGTTTTGTAAAATAAAATAAAAATATGTAACCACTTTAGATATGTAATATGTAATTATTTATATTGAATCAATTTTAAAAAATATATATCTAAATCAAATAAACTCAAACCGAAAATTTTGGTTTGTATTTGAGTTTAGAAGTTTAACTAAAACCAAAATTTCAAATTCGATTTAGGTTTAGCGCCAGTCCTCTGATTTGGAGGGTCCTGTGCGATAGTTTAAAATGAGCCCCTTTTTTACTTAATTATGTACATAATTATAGCAAAAAAAATTATATAGCATTTTTTCTAAGATTAAAAAAAATGTAACAAAAAATGAAATAGCATATAATGAATCCAAATAAATGAAGAGAGAAAGAATTGTTTTTCTTCTAAAAAAGAATTAACACGTATTCAACAATAAGTGGGGAGAGAGAAAGTGGGAGAAGTGTAAGGGACAATAATGGACTAGCGTGAAATTGTTATAGTTAACTTAAAAAGATCAATACTAATTTTAGTACTAATAAGATTTCAGGTTAAAAATAAATGGATAAACATTTTTAAAGGGTGGTGTTATTTATAAGTCACAAACACTAACATCCAAAATTTAACTAAAAACACATTTTAACACCACCTTATTTGTTACAAACACTCATTTATTTTTGTTAGCAAAAAGTAAGCCAAAATGTACACTCACCTCTTATGATAATCAACTATCTGATGTTAGGCTTACAAACAAACTCTTTTAAGTTGGATAAACTTATGAAGTGTTATTGAAAAATTTGGTAGATAGATTTAAAATCACCCTTAAAAGAACATAGAAATAAAAGCTTGGCTAATATAGAACTTCACATCTTTTATTAGTTGGACCTTACCATTCTAACTTTAAATTTGGGCCTTTTTATTGTTAACAAACAAAGATAAAAACTAAAACTTGGGCCCCAAATTTCATTAAAACTGATCACTATTTAGGCCTTAAGCCCTATGCGATTGCCCCATTTTATACAACCCTCAAGTCCGGCCATCTTTAAGTTTGGGTCTACCTGATACCTACTTTGATTGCAATCGATCACCGGGAAAAAAGAGGGAAAAGGGGAACCCAAATTCTATTCCAGCTTTATTAACACCTCAAGTATCCATTTATTATTTTGTTCTCAAAATAAAATTTACTTGTGTGACTGATAATTTGTAATTCGTCACAAGTTAGTATAGTTAATTTGTTTCCTACATGTAAACCACAAGGCATTTGAATTTTTGTTTTTAAATACAGTATGTGTTCGCATGTACTTTGTTATCTAACATTTTATTAGATATAATTAACTTTTTGTTAAATGAGTTCGGTTTAAGTAAGGACCATTTTTTCAGTCTTTAAATAAAAATTAACTATTTTGAGAAGTTAAAAATTTAATTTTTTAACGAAATTTAGTAAAGTTAATCCTATGATTAATAGATCATATCTACCATGTCTCAACGGAAACACTACACCAAAACTCGCTAACTGGCACGGTTCTACTCCGTGCCTGACCACCTTTGGCACGGTTCCGTGCTGTGCTAAATATGGCCGTACCAATTTATTTAGCACGGCTTCACACCGTGCTTAATTCGTACATTTTCTTGGTCAAAGGGTACCAATTTTCCCAAATTTGATACCACTATAGCACGGATACATACCGTGCCAATATTATGACACGTGTCATTTCGATGGCTTTTCATGTGTCATCATGTTTGATATAGTGATATCATTGGTGACACTGCATTGGCACCCTTTTGGAACGGTAATGGCACTGCGTAGGCACCCTTTTGGAACAGTTTTGGCACAGTTCTTTGCCGTGCCAAAATGACCAGTATTATGTTGCTACTGCTTTTTTTTTTTTTCCCATTTTTTTCGTATTTTATTTGCTTTTCATTTTTTCCCCTATTGTATATTATTCAAACAGCCAGCAAAAAACTGTAAAAAGTACATTTGCACCACAACAAATACAATCACCCAATTAAACTCAAAAGACCCATCAATTATACAAGCTAAAAAGTTTTCATGTTGTAGTATAACTAGTATTAAATTTAATTTTAGTATAATAATGAGTATTATAAAATAGCATTTTTGAAAATTATAATTAGAAATTTAAAAAATATACATTACGTACTTTATTCCTCAAAAAAAAATTAATAGTAGAATCATTAAGTTATTGAATTTTAATTATCAAAAGGTTTAATTGTACATGCATGTTTCTAAAATGAAAGTAGTATATTTAAAATAAAATATAATATAACATATAAAATTTTCAAAATAATAATTCATAAGAGTCAAAATAGAATTATTTCGTGAAAAATGGGATCCAAGTACTAGACATAATTTTCATTTAAATTTCAATTTTTTTCATAAAAAGTTAAAAAATAAAAAACAATTTATTTCCTTATGATTTTTCTTTTTCAAAAAAATTGAATTGAATTTTAAATTTTTTTTCAAAAAGTTTACAAAATTATGGCAGGAAGTTTCAAATAATTCAAAATTCACTTTTCAAGTGGGTGGGAGATTTGGTCAAAGGGTTGGAAAGAGAAGATGCAGATCGGTACGCTTTTGCCACTGTAATGAGCAGTACCAAATTAGTACAGCCTTAATCCGTGCCAAATGCGTGTCAAAATCTACCAAAATTTGGCACGGTAACCAACCGTGCCAAATTAGCGTGCCAGTTAGCTAGAAATGGTGTAGTGAAAATGGAAACTAGAAAGTGAGCTAATTAAATATCTAAAATTTCAACAATCAAAATGTTTAATTGCATATATATATACTAGCACAGGGGTATATTCTACGTGTGTGCAATATGATAATGTGTTATCTTGCATGTTATAAATATAATCACATTTGGTCTGTGATAATTGATAGTGTTTTCATGATAAAGGTTGGTATGTTTTGATTATGGGACTATCAATTTGGGCTGGGATTTTCCTTTGAACTAAATTTCTTAATATTAATTAATATAATATGAATTATTTAAATATTTATTTAAAAAGAGCTGTTTAATTTTTCAAATTTTTGACCCCGTTAACACAAATATACGCTTTCATTTTTAATGGTATTTAGGACATTTGCTTATTATACATTGATTTTTACCAAAAATTCAATAAATAATATTTTTTTAAATCCAATTTTTACTATTTTGTTTTATATTTTAAATGAATGTATTTGAATAAATTTAAATATCTTATAAGTTATATATTACCTAAATTACCCCTTCTTTTAACAAAAAATATGAATATTGAAGTGAAAAAGTAGTCATGTGGTCTGTGTATGAGTATATGACCATTTTTAATGGTATTTAGATTTAACTATGAAAAATAACATATTTACCCACTATGAACGAGCCAAAAAAAAATTGAAGATAATAATGGAAAAAAGAGAGAAAAAAACAACATTTATAAATATAGATTTTATGGTATAAATAAGATGTTTATTTCGTCTCTTTTTTGATCACTTCTGGCTTTTTCTTCTTTTTTCTTTTTCTATAGAAGTAAATGTTAGTTTTCAATATAAAAAGATCTTTAAAATGAATGATTATGTCCAATGTACATGACTTTTTTTTTTTCTATCATCTTTAATCGTCAAAATAAAACTCACTAAATAATTTAAAAAATTTAAAGGACGCTTTTAAAATAGAGAGGCCGACAAAGGATATACGTACAATTTTGCAATCTTATGCTAAACTGCTATAGTGGTTAAGAAGAATGGTTATATTTTCAAGAACTAAGGTTTGATTCTCTTTGTCTATCCATACTCTATCCTATCGAACACAGATGTATTTCAAAGAAAAAAAAATGTATTCCAATTAATAATAATATTAAGCCATTGAATTTACGCGCTAATTAGTTAGTTTATTAAACTACTAGGTATAGGCTATGCTGGATGGCATGGTTAAATAAAACATTGGTACTTAACTAATAATATACTATGCAAAATTAAAATAAAATTACTACCTATAACTTAATTTAATGCATAAAGAAATGCATATGGAATTAATAATTAATAATTATTGTATGACATTAATAATAGTTTTTAAATTTAATATACAATGATTTTTTAAGTTCGCAATGAATTTTACGACATAGATATTCTAAAAATATTTAAGTTTTTACTAATATTCAATTTTTTAAACTAAAAATAAAAAAATGTTGATACAACTATAAAGTATAAAGAAGCACTTCAAATTTCAAATGGGTGGGAGAGGCGGAGATTGGGGTGGGGTACTGTGTTGAGTGTATATCTTTGGTGTGAATATTATTATGTTTGATTTTATGTTTCAATGAGAGGGAAAATAATATTTAAAGGTTAAAAATAGGGCAATGTTAATTACAAATACTACATTACTTGGTAACATTTTAATTTATCTCATTTATTCGGTTCTATTGCACTGAGTATATATGTGTACATTATCTCGATGTAATAGGTTGAGCTATTGTTGGAAAAAAAAAATATTGGCTCGGCTCTATAAGACCGAGGTCATGTGCACATACTCGGTACTATAAATCCGAGTATATGCACATTATTTGATCTTATATGGCCGAGCTAATATTGAAATGTTATAAACTGTTTTAATGTGTGTAATTAATGCTACCCTAAAAATAATCATATACGAATAAATTGAATGCGGGACTTTAGATTAGATGACTTTTCAATAGGAAAACTTGATCAACTTTTATATCTAGTAATAATAAATATACATATATATATATATATATATGTTTGTTTGGGCCGAGTCCAGCCCATTTTTTCTCCTGTTGTGCCTAAATCTTCAAGCTGACTTAAGTAACGGTCTTGTAGTTCGCAAGTGCCCTCTTTTTTCTCGTAATAAGGGAATCATTTACTCAATTTACATGGATATAAATATATAATTGTAAGAGCACTTTTCTTGTGTCCATATTTATCACGATATTTGTATGTCCACCCATTAATATTATGGTGGATGTGGAGTAAAGAAAGTTGAGTTGTGAAATTATTGTATTTCCGTATAAACGAAAATTGCGTTGTGAAAGAACTATTGTATTTAAGATGAAACTAGATTGTATTAATAACCCAAATACTTAAAACACAATCACTAAATTGTTTCATAATTAAAGTTTCAAAAAGCATACATAAACTAAATTGTTCCATAGAATGATATAAAACAAAAGGGGGAATATGAAAATTGGCCTAGTTGCCTCATCCTCAGTTGATGTTGCAGTAAAGAAACACTAGGAGTAATAGCAATCTATATCAATTATCAAGTATTAGAGACTATAATTAAATCCAGGTGTTGTAGAGTGTCATAGTGTCCGACATGTGGCCTCTAAGAGAGTGTATGTGCTTCATAGGTTATAACTAACAAGCTGATGTAGGACTTGCTTGCTTCAAAGTAAAGTATTATTCACCTAGGTAAAAATAAAACAGTAAAATGTATTTTCACTTATTTCACATAAAGTTTTGGATATGAGGGAGGAAAAACTTCTTTACCTTCTGCTTGTCTTCTACACATGCTCTCGCCATTTAACTTTTCACCTGGTCACCTAGAACCAAACAGACCCTTAAGGGTATGAGGGAGGAAAAACTTCTTTACCTTCTGCTTGTCTTCTACACATGCTCTTGACTTCTCCTTTCATGTTTTGACGACAACATTAGAAATGGAGCTGAAGTACCGGAACTCTTATTTGTGGGGTTTCTAATAGTAATGACCGAATTATAATTTCATGGTATAATCTTCTTGGAGTGCCCAATTGCCAGTTTCTCACCATTTGAACTGGAATGTGGAAAAGTGATGGCAAGAAGCTGTTGACATCAGTTAATTAAGTTTTCTCTTAACAGATGATTCTTGAGACTTGAACTAGATGAAACTAATAAAGAAGTATAATTGTGCTCTATATTTCTAAGTTCCTCAGGAATCAATTGCCATGTCCCCAAAGCAAGAAAAATAACAAAAACAGACAAATCCTAAAGCACGTATTACTCTTCAAGTATGCAATTGAAACAGGTGAATTGTTATTGTTGAACTAGAAAAACTAAAATGAAGCCTAGTTGCACTCTAACAATCAAGGTTCCATGAGAATAAAATGCCAAAAAGTAGAATAAGATTTCTCTGCAATTGCCACCGGCTCCAATTATTTAATAAGGAGTGAGTCTCCTATAGAACCACATGCATTCACTCTGCCTGTAAGGCACTAAGGCCTACAACCCACATAATTGTTTTTCCTTCTAAAATATCAAAAAAAAGGTACCTGGCTACCTGGTACTTGAGTGGTTTCAGATATTTTCTCTGCTTCATCAGAGTTTGCAATGATGAGTGATGACTTTTGAGTCATCGGGAGGTCTGCAGGAGTCAAAATATGTTCAATGGCTTCCACTTCTTTACCTTTTTTGTTTATCAACGTTGCTCAACGTATTTGCCAGCTGCTTATTACAGAAGAAAAACTCATGTTAAAGAATAAAATCAGAAAACTCAGGGAGGGGGGGGTCCTATGATAACAAGACAAGACACTCTTAGACAATCCACAATGGCTAGTCTAGGTAGGATAAGTAGGTTATGTGTGTCCTGCAAGCACACAAAACAGGTAGTATTGGTAGGATATAACACTGTTCCATAGTATAAGCGTATGTTAAAATTGAGATTGGCTAAGTTTCTTATCATACACAAAACAGTTTAGCCCAAGGAGGGGGACATTATATGTTTAGCATTACAGGGTTCAAACACTACACTGTTTAGCTTCTGAGCTCTTTCTCTGTCCTCCTTTTATTCTCTCTCTACACTCCTCCTTCACTCTTTCTCTCTACATTCTCTCAAAATAACTACACAATATTTATTTTATCTATTTTATCGAACCACTATTTCAACACCCAAGTAAGATAAACATGCCCTACTTACCATACCATTAAGTTTTCCATTGTGGATGCTCTTAGGGCCCATATGGTTTCAGCAAACAATAGTCACATAGGGGAAAGATAAGAGTGGTGAAAAGTACTTTCACCCATTTCAAATAAATATTTTGTTCATATGAACTCAAGATTATATGAGCATATTACATTAATGCAGTTTTAAACCAAAATAGTAAACAAATTTCAATGCCGAATAGGCTAAATATATTTCACCATCTTAGTGTACCTAGGTGAAAGTATTACACCTCAAACCATGCCAGCCCTTGAACATAAATCATCATACATGAAGCCGCATCCCGTTCAGTCAGGTGCAAAGTGAAGATAATAAACTTAAATCATCATTTATAGAGAGTGAGAATATGCTGATACATGAATGGAGTCATGCAGAAAGTATATTATAAAGTGGTGATAAGCAAAAATATATGCAATTTAGCTGTATAATGTTGTCTACACTCTACACCAACCAAATGACAAGAAAAAGGGCACCTAAACATGTTAAGTTCGAGACTAGTAAAACATTAAGAGTACACTTTCTTCAATAATCTACTCTTTAGGAAGAAAATAAAATATCTTCAGGGCCTCCGGCAATATACACACCTACAAGGTTCATTCCTTAGCCTAATTTGCACAAGCTCATTCTCCCATTCTATCTATTGAAATACATTCAGTAGCTGCCATCAATTTTGTGATTTGACATTTACTTAAAGGGACTAGTACTAGGAGATTATAAATATGCCACTAAATGCTTCTAACATCGTTTAGTTTACAAAGCTACCAGGGAGTTCAAATCTTGGATGCCCATAATTTTATAAATTACTGAGAGTCCAATACTTAATGAGGATAAATGAACTTTAAAAGATGTTTCAACTTTCAATACAGTAAAACATAATATTCAACCAGACCCTTAGGTAGACAATTTGGCAACAATGTAGCTCTCAAACCCTTGATTATTTGTTATCTATTATCAGAATTTTGAAGTAGTTATATAATCATGAGTAAAAGCAATAAGAGGATTGAACTTCACTGACCTCAGCGGATCCAGAAGAAATTGTTTTCTTTCCTGGAGATCTCAATAGGTTCTTTGAGATCACATGTTTTTCAGCAGAAGTGATAACAAATTCCTTGACTTGCAAGTTTCTAATAGTATTTGATTACATAACTTATAAATTATTCCTAAGAAATCAAATTGTTTTGTATTACATTCATCGTCAGGGTCTAACAAGGAATAATAAGGTCAGTGACTTGGGATCTGTGGTCGGTGACTTGGAATCTGATACAGGAGTAATTTATTATCTAACTGATTTTTTCCACGAACAAATTTATCACCTAGATCCAATCTTTCACGAAAATTTGACTAGCTATCTCCAATCTTCTTATGGCATACCTCAGTCTCAGCACCTAGATCCAATCTTTCACGAAAATTTGATTAGCTATCTCCAATCTTCTTATGGCATACCTCAGTCTCAGCGCATCTTCAGATACCCTGTTATCAATAAGGAACCGGGTTAATACAAGTACAAACATATGCATATGAAGATGTTTTGACAATTAAACTCAACATAGCTCAGAATATAGTCGGTTTGATCTTGTAACAAATGAGTACCAAGCTGCATTGTAATTATGTTTACACTCAACGAGAATGTAACCATGCAACACATTTCGGGGCAACATGGCGTTGTTGGGTTTTCTTTGTCAGTGCATAGTACTGCATACAGCATTATCCAAAAGAATCAAAAAAGCAACATCCTTGGTTCTATACGCAAACCATGCATCATCAATATCAAATATAGAAAGGCGAAAATGCGAAATGAGAAACTTCACAAGAAAAAAACCACCTTGTAACGTTGAAACCATGGGATTCAAGCTCATGTACCTGTGTTATGAGCTCAAAGACTTCAGCTTTGAGGTCAGCAATTTGGGATTTGCAGTCAAGGACTTCGACTTTGAGGCCATGGACTTGGGATTCAAGGTCAGTCTTACTTTGAGGTCAAGGACTTGGGATCTGAAGTCATGAACTTGGATCGAAACCTTAATTTGATGGGCATTTTTTTTTTAACATGATAAAAAAAAATAATAAATAAATTTGGATTCCTTGGTTAGGAAATAAAATTAGGCTAAAACAAGTAGTAGCATCAGAATAATTTCTTGGAAATCAAACACCAATAAAGATGGAATATATGGAATTTTAGGCTTTTCCATGGAACCTCCCATAGAAAAGAAGTGCAATATAAAAACACATTCGTAGAGCTCAACCTCGTAAGGGAATGCAAGTTCAGTGATTAATAATCATAATGACATTCCGTTTCTTAGAATTTATCAGCAACCAATCTGGCCATTCAAAGAAATGTATGTAGTAAACTAGTAATTAAATCAAGTTTAGCGATCCAAAGCATTTGTAGGTCATAGTGCGTGCTTCTATGTTTTCTTTGTGAGTATATGTCAGCACATTCTCAATAAAGATAGCAAGATGTGTGTGTGTGTGTGTGTGATAGAGAGAGAGAGGGAGAGAGAGAGAGAGAGATTACGCTTTGTTCACCATGAAGGGAGGGGAACATAGATCTTTGTGAGGATTTGAATTGGGCAACTTTATCAGCTTTTTCTGAACATAAATCTGGAGGCGAGTTTTGAAGGGATTGCTATAATTATGAGGTGCCACGTAAGTCGATAAAAGTACAAAATTACAAAGACAAATGTGTTATCAAATTCATCACAGCTCAGACTTTTTTCAGTTTTTGATCCAGGAAATAGATAAAAATGTGGAGCGGTTGAGAATATCACTTATGTGCAAAACTTGTTCCTAAAGACTAAATTGCATAGCAAATGCATACTCAAGGTGCTATGACAAAAAGATTAAAAGTTGATGAGAAACACTGCCAAAATAAATGGGAAGTTGGAAAAGAAATGTTCAGGTACTTTTTCAGTTTACCCTGGATTCCAACGGTGGACACACAACCACCACAAACGGGTGGACTACAGCCACCACAATGTGTGGGCACAACACCACAAACAGGTGGACTACAACAACCACAATGTGTGGACACTACAAAGGACTCAATGCCACATCCATGCGGATCAAACCTATGACCTCCTTCACCTCATTTATTTCTTCTTTTATTAAAAACAAAATAATAATAATAATAATAATAACAGACAGCTTTATTGGTTTTATGCACTTCCCTGTTGTAATCAAGGTCTTATATGTTCTCCCTTGTGTTTGGGGTGTAGTATGGTACTGTAGGCCCATGCCCGCCTTGACACTACATGTCATGCCACCCCAGTACTTACATGGCATTTTTCACATTTGAAGGGACGTATGCCTGAATGTGACATCCCCTCAAGTTCACATGACTATCAGCCTACATTATGCCCAGGGGCACCAACCCCTTGGACTCACACTACCATATAAAGTTGAAACCATGGGAAGCGAGGTCGCAAAATGAGAAACTTCAGAACCAAACAAGAAATTGTAACGTTAAAACCATGGATTCAAGGTCATGGACCTGGGTTCTAAGGTCAGGGACTTCAGCTTTGAGGTCGGGTCCTTATGCCCAGTCGATCTGTTGCTGTAGAGTCCTTGGCAACTCATCTTTGATGGAGCCAAAACTCGGACTTCCTCACAGCTTTTCCCACCATACTTAAAGTCAAAAAGGCTGTCTTCGGCATGGGAGCCTGCCCCTGGTCGGCGTCAGTGTCTTTTCTTTCATTTTCTGTTCCGTTGTACGGCATGCCCGAAGTAGTCAAGACTGAGAAATGAGATCTTTGAAGAAAGGAAAGGGGGAGTCATCCTCGCTCCAAGGCCCGGGCGCCGAAGTGGGAGTCCAGGCCGTGTCTCAGTCCCAGTGTGGCTGATCAGTGATCATCTCCTACTCGGGGGGTTGGTTGAGATCGATAGGCCGGATTTAGCCAAGGAGGAGTTCGATTTTGCTCACGCTAGGATCGCGCTCCTCCCCGAGAAGCAAAAAAGGTCAGCTGAAAGACGGGATTTCTCTTAATTTGGGATTTGCGATCAAGGATTTCAAATTTAGGCCATGGACTTGGAATATGAGGTCAAAGACTAAGACTTTAAGGCCGGGGACTTGGGGTCTGCGGTCATGGACTTAGGATTTGAGAGGTCAACGACTTAGGCTTTTGAGCTCAGGGACTTCAGAGGTGAGTATTAGAATTTTAAGCATGCTTGAATTACTCTAGGGTGGTGTGGTGCATTGTGTGTACAGAGATGTAAAGCTATGGAGCTATACAGAGCTCCTCCAAAAATGCTTACAATAAAGACTATTCTGCATAGAACCTTTCCTATTTCTCTTCTTTCTTAATCACACAATGAAAAATGCAACTATTTATAGGGTACAAAAGAACTTTCTAGATTCCTAGATATTTTCATAGACTAGATTCTCCTATATATAGACCTTAATTCAAGTACAAGATAATTCCGAGGAGCATTCTAGAACCTTACTACAACAAAATATTTGCTAGATCTTTTCATGACACAATGCACCTAGACCACTCAACAGTTTTCTAGCTCAAAATATCAAACACCCCGCTTTAATTGTGAATTACATTTTTCAACACTGAGCTCAGGGAGTTAGGATTTGAGGTCAATGGCTCCGACTTTGAGGTCAAGGCTTGGGAGTTGAGGTCACAGACTTTGCATTTCAGGTCATGGGATATGAGGTCATGGAATTCGGATTTAAGGTCAAGGAATTTAGATCGAACCCTTAATGTTTTAGGCATTTTTTTTGACATGATAAACAAGTGAATTCCAAGGATGAGAAATAAAATTAGACTATATACAATTACATCAAAATGATTTCTTGGAAAAGTAATGCAATCAAACACAAATGACAATGTGGAATTTAGGCTTTTCCCACGGAAAAGAAGTTCAATAGAACACATTTGCAGAGCTTAACTTTGTCAGGTAGTGCAAGTTCAGTGATTAGCATTCATAATAACATTCCGTTTCTTACAATTTCTCAGCAACCAATCTGACCATTCAAAGAAATATATGCAGTAAACTAGTAATTACATCAAGTTTAGCAATCCCAACAAGCATTAATAGGTCATAGAACGTGCTTGTTTGCTTTGTTTGACATTATATGTCAGCAAATTGTCAACAAAGATTAGATGTGTGTGTATGTGAGAGAGAGAGAGAGGGGTTACACTTTGGTCACCACAAAGAGAGGGAAATAGATCTTCGCATGGATTCTATATACTCAAGTTTGGATTCGAGACAGTCAATTGGGGATTTGAATTGGGCAACTTTATCAGCTTTTTCCAAAAATATATCTGGAGGCGAGTTATTATTTTGGCGCGAATCCAACCCCTACTTTAACCATGCATTTTCTTGGTCAAAGAACACTGATTTCATTAAATTTGGCACGGTAATTGCACAGCTACGTACCGTGCCAAACTAATAACACATGTCACTTTATTACTTGCCAGATTTGATGCAAGCGGCAGTCCATCATCTGTCCACATATCACCTGAAATGGCCAATTGAGTACGTTTTTGCCACTGCTTAGAGTAGTGCAAGATTATTTTTAGATAATAATAATAATTAAAAAAAAAAAAAAAGAGGTTACAGAACCAATATAAATTTTATATGCATCGCCACAAAAAAAAATTCCACCAGATTATAATTAAGATATAACCTTCACTCATAAAAAAGCACAGGTAACAAAAAAACGAGAGTACTTTTGTCATTTAGGAATTAGGATCTTATACAAAGTTTAATCATTTAGGATCTTATACAACATATCAAGTTTTAATTACAAAACTCAATATACAATAGAGTACTTTAGTCCTCCTCAAATGATCTTCCACCCTGTGAAGTTGTAAGCACCAAAATTCTTGAACGCAGTTTTTGCAACCTAAATATTCATAAAAGGTAAGGGTAGCAAAAAAAAGATCAAATAGACCAAATACTTATTTCTATATTCAGGAGGCAATTGCAAACTACTCATGCACTAAAAAAGTTGACTTGTATGCAGGGTACCCCAAGCAACATCTTTGATATTAAGCAAATTCAAATAATTGAACCTCTAGCTTTTATCTTCTCAGAAACACTTCAGATTATACTTTACCCGCGCATAGAAATCACAAAAGAAAATCGAAGCACATACACAAAATTAGCCAAACTTATACCTAGTTTGCTTGTTTCAATCTTTTAGCAAGTTGCACAGAATTGGAAGAAGACGCACACCACATGTAATGGACATATACAATATGAAAGAACACATAACAAACTATACATTTTTCTTTTCAAGAATTTTCTCAAATCAAGAGTCCCACGTTTGTTTCCAAAATGCCTCTATTTAAGAGCCCATTTCCTTTTTTGGACACAATCAAATGGAACTCTTAATTTGAGACAAATGATGTATATGCTTTACACTAAACAACATAACTATCAGACCAACCGCAAAAATTCATCATATGAAAGAAATATCACCATTTGAGATGAAGTTCAAATAGAATCCTGAGCACTATATCTAGTCATCAAGGACAAGCACCAAAATCAAGGACAAAATCATATAAACAAAGACCAACTAGAACCATGTCAAAAACCAATTAAATGAAACTATACGGACATTGTACTAGTTTCTAATCAAGAATCTATGAGTGGAAGCTGGACATTTATACCCATAATATTTCAATAAGTTCATGCTCCGTTTTATAAACCTACAAACAAAATTGAACGAGGTTATTTGTATGTAGTATATCTTGAACTACATAACTGAAATATTAGAAAAGCTACTTGTTATCTCTAGGCAGTGAGATAAAAGCACAATCTACACAACTTGTAAGCCCAAAATAAAAAGGTATTAAGCATGATACATAAATTGAAATTAGCACAACAATGGCTTACTAGAACATAAAACACAATATAGTTAGATGCATATTTGCACACACATATATTAGTGCTTTCACAGATCCAAACCCCCGTGTAAATTTCATAGAAAATTTCAACTGATAAGGTGAAAGATTACCTTTGAAAATAAATCAACTCTCTAGTTCTAATCCACAATAGCAGCTGATACAAAAATCATAAAAATCCTTTGACCCCTTTTCCCCTAATAAGACATGCATAAAGTATAGTTAGGGCACAATACAATAATCCATACATTAAATTAAAGATCAGCAATTCATATATAAAGGAACAAGATTAAATTTAATTTACAAGCAATTGCTTACATTTAGGAGTCTAAAAGCCCGCTCAAAATGAAAATCACAAGATGGAGAACTCACACTTGCAAATCATTGAAGAGGGAACCACAAAAGGAAAAGAGGAAGCCTTTATATTTTAAACTGTGTCTACAACTTTCTGAACATACATATGATTTAGCATCACCAAATAGAGGTATTGAAGCTTGAAGGTAAAGAGATAATACCAAAGAGTGAGCTATATCATTATTTAGGCTCAATTGTTCATGGGAAGGGAGAAATCCCTGTGGCCTATGTTACCTATATAAAAAATGACAACATTAGTAGATGAAAAGAAGAAAACAAAGTTTCAACCTACTTACCCAAATGCAAAATAGAATTGGCAAACAAACTAATGAGACAGTGTAAACCAAACGATATAATGTTGTCTAAGCGGGACATACCACAAGTTCAGGCTGAGTAGATATCGCAAAATTCCAAAACAACGCATCAAGTTACTTGCAATCCAAAGCATGAATGTCGATATATCTAGCTTAATTGAAGAAAGTGCCATGTAAAGTAAGTAGATATGATTGTAGTTCAATACAAAACAAGTTATCAGGAGGGCAATTAGCACATATAATGGGATAAAAAGACATACAGATCAAAGCACAGGAAAACAGAAACAAATGAAAAGCAATAAACTAGTACCATACATTATGAAGAAAACATCACAAATAATAATCAACAGAAAAAAGGAAAAAAAATGATTTAAGAGTGTATCTGTGGATTTCCCACAAAAACATACATAACTTCAAGATCTTCGATCACCAAATAGAGCCTTCAGACCATTTTGCATCATTAATAAAATAATCAATAGATATAAGTGGTGTTGGTGTAGCAAGTTCTCTAGCATATAGCCATAGATACAAAACTGAACCTATAAGTCTGAATCAACTCAATGTTTGTTTACCTGTTTTCTTCAAATTCGTACCAATCCAATCCGTATATACACCGTGAGAATAACCCCTAAATCAATTTAAACAAGTACATCTTGATTCAAATAACATGAAATTAAAGACTAAAAGTAATAATAGGAGGCTAATTCAGAACATTGGAACATCTTTACAGAACCTGACAGAATGTTCGAATACTAAAGGAATCCGAGGGCTGGGGAACACACCAGAAAATACCCGAGTTTCGCAACCTGGCCCGCCTCAACCGTCGCGCAGCCTCCTCCGAGTCCGTCTAGGTATCCACATTGCCGGTGGTAGAGCGAGGAGGGAGTTAGGGTGGGTACTGGCATTTGGCGAGGAACAAAATTTATTAAAGTTTTGTTCGATAACACCTAAATAACGATCCGTTTGGATGGAAAGGGCGAGCGGAAAGGAAAGGCACGAAGGTAAAAATGCAAAACAATGGAATAAAGTGAGTTTAATTTTATTATTATTCGGATAGTTATAGAAAGAAAGGAAATGAATAAAAATAATTCTATTATAATAGAAATAATGTAACTTTTTAAAAATATAAATTATTTATTAAAAATATTTTCCTTCTTTCCTAATCTTTCAAATATTGGAAGGGAATAAAGTAAGAGAATAGAGAGGAATGAAACTCTCTCCTATTCCTTCTATTTTTATTTTATTTTTTTAAAATATTCTATCCAAATAAAAGAAATGTAATCATTCGTCCTCTTTTCTTTTCTTTTCCTTCTCATTCCTTTCATTCAAACAAACCTAAATCTTAAAACTTTAAGATACGGTGGGGTTCGACAAAACTACTTCAAATTGAAAATTGAAAATAAAAATATTGTTTGTTAGTTTTAAAAATTGCATTTAAAAAAATATTGTTTGTTTAAATATAATATATTTAAAAATTGAATTTTTTTTAATATGATAATTTTGTATTTATTATTTTATTTGAATTACATGATTCTTGGTACCAGGGGAGTAAAATAAATATTTTACATTTTTTAAAATTAAGTTTTCAGTTTTAAGTAGTAAATTTACCACTTAAAAATTTTGATAAAAAATTTCAATTTTAAGTGGTAAAAATTAAGTTTTCAGATTTAAGTTTCGATTAACAAACAACTTTGAAATCACTTAAATCTAAAAACTGTTTTCAGATTTAAGTGATGTAAGCAAACAAACCATAAGGTTAATTTAATTTTTTTCACTTAAAATTAAAAAAAAAATTATCTAAAATTTTAAGGGGTAAATTATTCACTTAAAATTAAAAATTTAATTTTAAATAGTGTAAAACACATATTTTATCTTATTATATTTAAATAAATTACCATACTATCTGGCAGTCCTTAAACTTCACTTTTAACTCTTTAAGTTATAGTATAATTAACTTGTGCCCTTAGGCTTCGTTTGATTCGGGTATTAAAAAGTGGGATGGGATTATTAATACCACTTTTTTTATAATACCTTGTTTGATTCGCACAAATGTGCTGGGATTACTAATACCGGTACTAACTTAATACCACTCTTTGTGCTATAATTTAATACCAGGGGGGAGGTGGTATTGTTTATCCAGAATTAATAAAAATGAACCATATATTTTCAAAAATGCCATTACTACTATAATATTTTCAAAAATCCCACTACTACTACTATATTATTATTATTTTATAAAAAAAAATTTAATTTTTTTTATTTTAAAATTTTTTTTTTGGAAATTTTTTTTTTAAAAAAAAATTGTTTTTTTTAAAAAAAAAAATTAAAATATATTTTTTTTTAAATATATTTTTTTTAAAAAATTTGTTAGTCCAAAATATAATTCCGTATACAAGTTACAGAACCAAACATGGTATTAATATTAGCATGAGATATCCCAGTATTAATACTACATGAATCAAACAGGGTATTGGTATTAAATTAATACCAGGATTAATAGTCCAGTACTATTAATACTGGTATTATTAATCCCACTGATCCTAATACATGAATCAAACGAGGCCTTAGAGTATATATTAAGATTTTTTTTATCATACATAATTCGGTTCGGTTCGGTTTACTTCGGTTTTGGACTAGCTTGCTCCAAACCCGAACCAAACTTTTCGATTCGGTTTTCTTATTTTCGATTTTGATTTTTTTTAGTTTAGGGTTTTACGGGTTTATTCGGTCGGTTTTCGGATTGGTCTTAACATCCCTGCTGCCATACCCACATGCCATTTCTTGGTTAAAAAGTTTAAATTATATGATTTTTTTTATTTTCATTTAAAATCATGTAATCCAAATAAATTAATACGTGCAAAATTGTCATACTAAAAAAAATCAGTTTTCAGATGTGTTATATTCAAATAAATAACATTTTTTTAGATACAATTTTCAGAAACTAAACAAACAATTTTTTCAGTTTTAAGGGTTGTTTGTTTTCACCACTTAAATCTGAAAACTTATTTTTTTTTTAAATTAAGGGAAGTCTAAGTCTCTCCCTTAATCCCACAAATAAAGAAACCCCCCTACCCACCCCAATGAGTCGAACACTTGACCTCAAGACAATGATGAAGGTTGCCTACCATTGGGCCAACCTCTCTCCTCTTATTTGCTTTGTTTTTGTCTTTATGTTTTCAAATTTTGTTTGTTTTGTTTTTGTCTTTAGGACTTTGTTTATGTTTTTATGTTATCAAATTTTGTCAAGTTTACAAATTTTATTTTATGAATTTTGCATTTAGCAAAGTAATGGTGATTTTTAATTTTCATAAATGGAATGGGTGAACTTGGTTGAAAAATATAAATTATATGGTATTTTTTATTTTCATTTAGAATAATGTGATCCAAATAAATTAATAAGAGCAAAGTTGTCATACTAAAAAAAATCAGTTTTCAGATGTATTATATTCAAACAAATAACATTTTTTTTTACATATAGTTTTCAGAATTAAACAAACAGTTTTCTCAGTTTCAGTTTTCAGTTTTTTTATCAAGTGTCACCTAAAAATCGAGAAGATTGTGTTTGAATAGAAGAAAAAAAAATGAGATTTCAAATAAAAGTCAGACTTGAAGTGAAATAGAAAAGTAAAAATTCATTATTTGGTAAAATTAGAGAATAATTTAAAACTTTTACAAACGGTAAATTTGCCACGTTTTGGCATTTAAAAATTGCAACTTAAAATTCCATGTAAGAAGATGTTAGTTTTCAAATTCTAACTTAAAACTAGTGATATTAAAATTAATGCAATTTTTAAACTCTACGTATAGGACATCCAATGATCCAAACATTAGAAGTTACAATTTAAAAAAATTTAAACAATGAAACTTAAGTTCTATCGATTACAAATTCGATGAATTTTAGAATTATTTCGTCAGAACACAAAAAAGATTGTTTGGTTCTAGTTTTATGTAATAGAAGAGGCATCCTAAATTTTTGAAAAGCTTTTCACTTTGAATTTAGGATGCCTTACCAATGTTTGATTCGGATACTAATTATTCTTTCACAAAACGTTGAATTACATCTATATAATTTGTTTAAACAAGAATAGTGTGAATTATATACTAAATTTATAAAATTTAAGGGTAAGTCCTAACAATTTTCTAAAGGCATATTAAAAATTTTATTATTGAGAAATACGGAAAGTTGTTGCACATATTTAATATAAAAGAAAAAGCTTAATAACACAAAATTTTAGAGGATGAGTCCATGTCTGAAGGATGCAATGGTAATTTAGGGGCAGTCTCATTCAATTTCAATATAAAGGTCCTGGTACTTCTTGGAGTAAGCCACTAAGCCCTGAGAGATTCCTTTCATTTCTGCATGAAAACCAGCCAAGGTCTCGGGACTTGGCAGGTTGGGAATTGGCAATGATCTCGGCACAAGGCTAGTCTAGAGGCAACTGGTAGTATCATTTCATAAGCTAGCGGGGAAAGACCCGCATAGTAAAGCTCATTCTCTTTTCAAACACTCATGATTTGATCATAAAATCGGACGTGAAAAATCTAAAAGTGAATATTTAGAGTAATTATTTATTCGTATTTTTTTAAGAGGCAAACCTTTGAAGGAATACCCAATTTTTAATAATGGAATATAGTATTTCGGGAATGATTTAAAAATTGAACCAAACAAGTCAAAAAAAATAAAAAATCTATAGCACTAAAATAAAAAGGTCCCGTGTTCAAAATAATAATAATAATAATAATAATAATAATAATAATAAGGTCCCAAATGACAAATCTAATTAAAGGTGTCAAAATACTATCCAAAAAAATAAAAAATAAATTAAGGGTGTTAAAGCATACTCTATGTTTCGTCTGGTTCTTGTTTTCAATATATATTAATAGTATAGATTTTACAAAATAAAATTTAATAAAATTAATTTCCCATTCTCCTCTTTCAATATGTTATTGGGTAAGCTAGGAAACATCAAGAGTGAAAATTCTATAATGTTTTTATTCGTTAGTTGAGTATATTTAATTTTCATGTGAATTTGGAGTGTGAAAAATGTAGGACAAGTGAAACGATTCACAATGTTAAATTAGTAACTTAAAAGATATATCTTACGTGCTAGCTTGAACTATAAATCGATATTTATTTTTGCCTTTTCTTTCTCAATGATAATATATCCCAATGTTGATTTATCTTATTTTTTTATTCCATTACAAATTATAAATGTAATTATCAATTTGTATTTCTGTCCATGTCTAAAAATGTCCAATTTCTTCCACAAGCTCCTCTTTTATTTATGATTTTTTTGATTTTTTTTTTTAGTTTATTTTTAAATCATCTAGTAATTCATTTTTATTGTTTTTAATTTAGTGATCTACTCTTCACCGTCATCAATAAAAATTCTTATTTATTATATATATATATATATATATATTTATGGCAGTAAGTCATATACTCATATACATATTGTAACGCCTTGACCCATGGGTTAAAAAAAGAATTTTAAAACAATAAATTCGAATCAATTTCATTTTTATATCAAGATAATTTGTAAAAATACAATTTACAATATCTCTACTTTGCATAATTAATAAAATAATACATTATTTCTCTTCGATAAAAAATAATTAGACCGCACCTGACCTGTTAATCCAATCCAACACCATCTTTCAATCTTGCACCATGTAAATTAAAAGGGGCAGTAATACACATGAATGAAAGCATTAAATTCAAATATTTTATATAGATAAAAAATACCTCAATCTCAACCAATTCAACAAATTCAACCAACTATCACCCGGTCTCATATACCGGTCCTTCTTGATAACATGTTAAAAACTACCTACCTCACCTTTACCACATTGAAACTTCTTCCTCTAAACTTATACAATTAGCTTATTAGGCATTTGGGTGAGTAAACTTAACCATGTACTAATAAGTCAAACAGCAATTTAACCATAAAAAATAATCAACACAAATGCCAGAAGTCAAACAATTATCATGATATTAAAAGGAGTACAATAAATAAGATAATAAATAATTACTCTAGAGATTTAAATGCATGTTATGTACATAACCTTATCTCAAGAATAACACCATACAAATATCATCATAATTATGCTTACTTCATTTGCTATTCAATAACTCATAGCAACCCTTTGTTCCTCCTTTTTCAAATTCTTTCCATATACATTATAAACTCCACCATTTAAATTTGGGGTGGGGGTTGTGATATTTGCACCCCTCTTTTTTGTCACTAACACCCCTTGAAAAATTTTGGCTCAAACAAATTAAATTTATCTCTACCACCCTCCTCTTCACCCCTTCACTGACTTATTAATTAACTTAATTAATTAATCATTTATCACAACAAAATAATTACACCATCTTTCATCACCCCATTCACCACCCTCTTCATTCTTATTGAAAACATATATATACACACACATATATATATTCAAAACATACATATATACACACACATATATATATTCTAAAATGAAAGAAACAAATGAAAAATGCATATATAAATAGATCTTTTCTAAAAAAAGGAAAAAAATTCATATCCCCATGTCTGTTCAAGCACCTGATGCTCAATATCTAGCGAGTACTGTAGACACCCCGATCCGTGACCCCTGCAAGAACCCTAATGACCTACGAGACTACTATTTTTTGGAGTCCAGGACACACCCGAGCACCCGAAACTACTCCGGGGGGGGTTTGTTACGCGACAAACCTATTTTTATGAAGGATTGTCGCACGACATATCACATTGTCGCGCGACAATCATTGGAATGTCGCGCGACAATCCCACTATGTCGCGCGACAATTCCTCTCTGCACCCGACCAACCACTTTCTGACACATCACAGTGTCAGGACCCATCACTTCAGCCGTTTGTCGCACGACATACAGGAATGTCGCACGACAAACAGATATGTCGCGCGACACTTGCCTTTTTTGGGGAAATGTCGCGCGACAATCTTCCCCGAGCAGTATAAATAGGCCAACACCCCCAAGGGTTCAGGGCAGCGACTTGGATCTGGAAAATCCGGAGCTTTAGTCTGATTTTTGCATTTTATATTATCATCTTATCTCTGAAGAATTATCGAATCTATTCCCGATACTCGACGTGTTCCGTCTCTGGAATCGAATTCTCGGAAATATCTGAAGAAGGAGAAAATTGTTATCGCCGGAGATCTCTCTGCCGTGTTATATTCTCTTTCTTATTATTATTATTCTCGTCGGGAAGGTAAATAAAGTTTCTTCTGGTAATTAAACAGGTCTATCTGTGTACTTGTTTTATTTCTGTTGTTTTGTCCACATTTTATTTGAATAAACTTATTGCCAAGTTATAAATAGTCTACCATTTTCAAAACAAAAGACCCTGATAAAACTATTTTCAAAACCAGAAGAGTAAGTACGTTATCGTCCGGATAAAATTCTGTTTTTAAAACCCGGACTGATAAGACTTATCTAGGAATTAAAAATCAACATATCCTATCTTCTCTATAGACTGCGATGTGTCTGATAATTCTCCTCTCAAGAGTCATGATTCCATATTAAATCAGTCCCGACATAAATCCGAACTTTTACAAAAGTAAACGCAACACGAGAAAACCGTCATTATCTGAGGAAATAATACGGGATACTCTTTCAAAAATAGAAGATTTTTGTCATTTGTATTTACATCTTTCAATAATAAAACATCGGATCTCGGAACACAAAGGTTTTCATCCCTTTCCCGTCTTCCCCCAGAAATTAGGGTTTTCATTTGAAAAGTAGTAGACTGTCAGTAAAAGCATCCAAGTTTTTCAACATAAAAATAAACATATAAGTCCACTAGAGACCGAAAGGGCGGAATGGGTGCTTAACACCTTCCCAAATCGTAATATAGTTCCCGAACCTTATAGAATCCTGGTTTCGCAGACAAACGTGTAAAGAAAGGCTTATCTGTAGCCTTTCCCCTTACACACCCCTTTTTTTGTCCGTTTTCTCGTAAAACGTACTGGCGACTCTGAACAAACCCCTTTGCATCTAGAATAGACGTAGGGACACCCGATAAGAATCATCAAACAAACTCCAAGCAAATGGAGCGACGGAATCCCTTCCGACGCTTCAGACGCCCAACGAACGGGGACGAGACCCGGGGGTCGCATTTGCGGATTCTCACAGTGGCGACTCTGCTGGGGACGCTAGAGAACTAGACTCTTATATGTGGACTTTTGTTTATTTGAATACTCGCTTTTTTCTGCTTTCCCTACTTATGTTAATTGATTGAGAAGAAACATTTTTTCAGAAAAAGGGAATTTTTCAAAAATACGTAATCAAGATAATAATATTTGTAAACCCAACCTTTTTCACACGCACTATCACAAATCATGCATTGGTTCTACGAGTGTGAATTTACCCCAAACCCTCGGAAGTATTATAAGTGAGTAGGGAGTTGGCTTGCTTGGGCCAACATAAACCGAAAGCATTTACTTCCACTCTCCTTGGCCAAGTACGCCCCCGAGGTATATCGAGTAACGAGAACACTCACGTACCCGGGAAGTATATCAAAAGGCTCTTGCACGTACCCGCCCCTGGGGTATATCGCAAGGTCTTGCCAAAAAGGAGGGAGCCTGAAGCCTTAACCGTTCGTACACCTGCGCTGCATATAAGATCGAGTCAAGTTAAAACACTTGTCAAACAGCCGTAGGGGATGTACCACCTTACGGCTTACTTTTGGACGCCCTTTTAAATCCGAGGCTCTTCTCGGCAATTTTTAGTGGTTCTTTTGGCAAAAATCGAGTCGCATCACAGTCTTCCTTCATCTTCGTCACGTGGTTTCGTCTACAGTCGTGAAGCAACAAACAGACTGGAAGGTTGGGCCGGCCGTGATCACACCGGAAGACTAGTAAGACCAAGCACACCTGAAATGGCCGATGAACGTGATAATCGAGAGACAGATCAGAGCCTAGCCGAGGCATCATCAGCTCAGCCAACCCAAGCCGAAATGCACCGTTTACTCATGACCGTCAGCAGGGATCTGGCAAACCTCACGAACGAGCAACAGGGTACCCGGATCCGAATAGAAGAATTATCAGCCGAACGAACTGCACCACCGGGGTTTGATCGACTACCACCGAATCGAGATCCGAACCAAGGACAGTCTTCACAAGTACTCCCCCCAGTTCAAGGAACCAATCCACCCCAAACGGGCCCTATCGTAGTTGGTCCCGTTCAAACCGACCCCAACAATCAGAACCAATGGGCCCCGGATTCAGGCCCCACTTACCAACAGCAGGAGCCACCCATAGTCTGGCCGCAACCCCAAGTACAACCCGGTTTTGACCCCCAATACCAACCATGGCCACAAGTTCCCGCAAAACCCATTCCACCACCGGCCCCAGCAGCCCTCCCTAATGAATACCCAGACATCAACCGACTTCGGGCAGTGTATGCAGAATCGGTAATAGCGCGGGAACAGCCCAACGAGGTGTCAAGAGAGAGTGAGGAAATGAAGAAGCTAAAAGAGCAGATGAGGGTCCTACAGAAGGGGGTGTCCCTAATAAAAGGTGCAGACGAGATCACGGATATGAATGCCTTCTCTCTCTACCCAGAAGCGAGATTACCCCAGGGATTCAAACTCCCTTCCATCACCAAGTTCACTGGAACCACGCCCCCTAAAACTCACCTACAGTCCTACATCAGATCCATGCAAGTGTCCAGTTGTGGAGAGCCAGAATTAGCATAAGCCTTTCACATGACTCTCACGGGAGCCGCCCTGAGATGGTTATTTGGTCTAGAAAGGCATCACACGCAGACTTGGGGAGATATCGTCAATGAATTTATGACCAAATACGGGTCCAACGAGGATTTGGAAATTACCCGTAAACACCTGGAAATGGCCAAACAGGGCGAGAAAGAAAGCTTCAGCGACTTTGTCACCCGCTGGAGGGAGATGGCCTCCCAAATGTCCAAACGACCCGATGAAGAAGAACAGCTGGAAATCATTCAGAAGAACTTCACTCCAGCCGTACTAAGTTGCATGGGAAAGCACGTATTCCCACACTTCAGAGCCCTGTTGAGTATGGGGTCACAAGTAGAGGAAGAACTGGCCAAGAAAGTTGAAACCGATACCAAGAAAGCCGCATACACCGGGAGAAAGACAGCCACTATAGCCGTGAATCAAATAAGCTCATACCCCTATCAACAGAACCCCTTTCAACAACCACAACAGCCACCTCCGATGAGTTGGCCCGCACAAGGAGGCCCTTCGAACACCGAGGACAAGAAAAGGAGAAACTTTTGCACCCTCCCCACTACACTGGTAAAAAGTCTGGAGCTGCTCCAAAAGGCCGGACTAATCACTCCACTCAACCCGCGCCCCCACCAAACCCTATTCCAAATACCTGGAGAATGAATGAGAATTGTGCGTATCATCAAGCTGCAGGACACGACACGGAGCGTTGTTTGGCCTTTCGTCATCATATTCAAGACCTCATTGAAGCCGGAACCATCCCCGCGCCCGGCGGGCCCAATGTTACTAACAATCCACTTCCTAACCATGCTCCACCTGCAGGGATTAATGCCTTGACCACTGATGAAGAAGGCTTCGATCCCGTGGGGCTCATTCGAGATGACCCAACCTACAGGGCACCCATTGTACTGCCAGCAAAGGCTCAAGTTACCCCAGGCCTCAATCCAATAATCGACCAATGGATGGCCAAAATGAACTTCCTACCCGGGCAGGGTTTAGGAAAAACAAATCAGGGGATCTCACAACCACTCACAATCAAAACCAATCCCGGAAAATCTGGGATAGGATGGACCCAGAATAAGAAGAAACAATCATGAAAATCCCAAAACCCCCCCAGGGAGACAATCTGTATGACAAAAACCTCTCCCGGGACTTTCAGTTGGTCGACAGAGCCAGAATCGTCAGAAACTTCAGAGGAATCAAACCCGGCATCCCTTTGGATCCAATAAATCACCCGTTCAGGAAGGGTATACCAACCACCACCGGATGCTGAGAAAACACCGCCACCTAAGGAAATAGGAGAAGATAGAGTGCTTGAGCAGTTGAAGAAGACCCAGGCACACATCACCATTTGGGGCCTCTTGGTTGCCTCCAAACCCCACAGGACCGCTTTCATCAAACTTCTGGACGAAGCCGTGATATCACCGGACTCCACACCCGAACAACTGCCAAACATGATTGGGTCACTTACAGTCCAAAGAAGTCTGTCATTTTCAGATGAGGACCTGTCTCCATTGGGGAGGAAACACAGCCTGGCTCTCCATATCACCGTCCGAACCCGAGGAAAGATTTTGCCACAAGTCCTTATCAACAACGGGTCAACCATAAACGTCTGCCCCTTGAAAACCGCTAGATGCCTGGGTATCTTGGATTCAGAACTTTCTCCATCCGCCGTGACTGCCAGGGCCTACGACAATACCAGAAGGGCCGTTCTGGGTTTTCTAAAGCTAGATCTCAGGGTCGGTCCCGGAATTTTTCCGGCCGATTTCCAAATCATAG
Source organism: Lonicera japonica (assembly GCA_021464415.1). Classification (NCBI taxonomy): domain Eukaryota; kingdom Viridiplantae; phylum Streptophyta; class Magnoliopsida; order Dipsacales; family Caprifoliaceae; genus Lonicera; species Lonicera japonica. The sequence goes on along the minus strand of JAKCWG010000829.1, from coordinate 204,361 downwards.
ACATTCCCTCCAGTTTCAACCTCCTGCTGGGAAGAGCGTGGCTACACGACATAGGAGCACTCCCCTCCTCCTTGCACCAAAAGATCAAGATACCGTTTGAAGGGAACATAATTACCATCCAAGGAGATCCTGAAAGGACCTTGGCAGATCTGGAGTTACCTGTTTTGGGAATCGGGAGCCAGAGCATATAGTTAGGAGGCTTTTCTTATGAGCCTCAAGTACAAACTCTCAGCACTCAGATAATCGAATATCTTCCCCCAGACAATATCCCCGGTCTCAGCACCAAGATTACAAATATGCTAAGAATGATGAAATACTTACCTGGAGCCGGCCTAGGAATGGGACAACCAGGATTACTTCAAGTCTTGGAACCAGTAACGAGGTACGAAAGGGAAGGTTTGGGGTACCAACACACTGAAGAAGACGATCAGCAAAAAAGGGGCCGAGGGCATCAGTATCCGAGTTTCAGCTCTTTGAACGGGTTTTTTGTCAAAGAAGGAGAGGACTTCCCCTTTTGCGGTTTTCAGGAACCTTGGAGAAACAGCGACGGAGAGAACCTGCCGGGATGGGAAATCTTCTATGAAGAGGAACTATATGTCAAAGAAAGCATTGAACACAGTTTCTCCACCAAATTAACGATCGGGTTGAAAGAAAGAAATGAAGACAAGACAGGCAAGGAGGAAGAAATGATCGGAGATCTTTTCGACATCATGGTTCTAGGGGATGACGATCCGAGGGATGACCCCGTACACCTGATATACGCTGATCCAGACTACCAAAGGGAAAGGGAAAAGAGTGAAATTGTAAAGGTGAGAGGTGATAGGGAAAGTAAGGCTAGGAAAGAGCCACTCCTAGATTTACTCTTTAAACTTGTACCTGTAAACACTATTATCAATGAAGAAAACTCCGTGTTACGTTATCCTGTTATTTGTAATTCTGTAATAGCTTATAAGGAGTTAGAAAGACTGAACGAACACCCGGAACGGGAGGAACAGCGTATACAGAGTGAGGAAGGAGACACTCTCGAAATTAACCTCGGAACAGAAAAGGAAAGAAAGGAGGTCCGCATTGGGACAAGTCTGAGTGAAACAGAAAAAGAGAGTTTCACACAAACTCTGAAAGAGTACGTGGATGTCTTCGCATGGTCTTATGCGGATATGCCAGGATTGAACAGTCAGATAGTCATGCACGAGATACATACCAAGCCGGAGTTCAGACCTGTCAAGCAAAAGTTAAGAAAACTTACGCCAGAATGGTCCCTAAAGGTAAAGGAAGAAGTGATGAAACAACTGAGTGTAGGGTTTTTACGGGTGATCGATTACCCTTCATGATTAGCCAACATTGTGCCCGTTCCAAAGGCAAATGGGAAGGTCCGCATGTGTGTGGATTACCGGGATCTTAACAAAGCTTGTCCGAAGGACGATTTCCCATTGCCCAACATCGATTTGATAATAGATAACACTGCCAATCATGCCCTAAAGTCATTTGTGGATGGTTTTGCCGGGTATAACCAGATTAAAATGCACCCGGATCACCAGGAAAAAACGGCTTTCATCACACCATGGGGAACATACTGCTACACAGTTATGCCATTTGGGCTGAAGAACGCCGGGGCAACCTATTAGAGAGCAGCCACCGCTATTTTCCACGACATGATCCACAAAGAAGTAGAGGTGTATGTAGACGACATGATAATCAAATCAAAGGAGAGGGAAGGTCACATACCAGCCCTGCGAACTTTCTTCGACCGGCTCCGCCAGTATCAGATGAGACTCAATCCGCAGAAATGTGTGTTCGGGGTGACCAAAGGAAAACTCCTAGGTTATATTGTCAGTAAGAGAGGAATCGAGGTAGACCCCGCCAAGGTTCAAGCTATCCAAGAAATGCCTAAACCTCGTACTGAGAAAGAAGTCCGGGGATTTTTGGGTAATCTGCAGTACATCAGTAGGTTCATCTCTCAGCTCACTCAGACTTGCGAGCCCATCTTCAAACTCCTGAGGAAATCTTCACCGGGAGAGTAGAACGATCAGTGCCAAGAAGCTTTTGATAGGATCAAAGAATATCTCTCCAACCCCCCAGTATTAGCCCCACCACAAACCGGACTACCTTTAATTTTATACCTAACCGTCACTGATTCAGCCGCAGGAGCAATGCTAGCCTAGCACCTGACTAATACCCGAAAAGAGCAGGCTATCTATTTCCTCAGCAAGAAACTGTCCCCGTTTGAAATGAACTACACACCATTGGAGAAATCATGCACCGCTCTCATCTGGGTAACACAGAAACTACGGCACTACATGCTAATTTTCTCAGTCATCTTGGCATCACGGATTGATCCGTTGAAATACCTCTTCGAGAAACCGGCTCTCTCGAACCGAATGGCGAAATGGCTATTTCTACTCTCCGAATTTGACATCACCTACATGACCCAGAAGGCAGTTAAAGGCAAGATCATAGCTGATTACCTGGCCCGCAATCCAATATTGGGAGATGTGCTAGAAGAAGCCGAGTTCCCAGACGAAACCATCATGAATGTTGAGATCGATGAAGACTGGAAATTGTACTTTGACGGGGCTGCCAATCGGAATGGAAACGGGATAGGTATCCTGTTAGTCTCTCCAAACCAAACTCACTCCCCGGTATCATATCGCCTGGACTTCTTCTGCACCAACAACATGGCTGAATATGAAGCCTGCATACTCGGGTTAGAGATCGCTCTTCAAAGGGGTATAAAGAGGATACAGGTATACGGAGATTCAGCACTAGTGGTCCACCAGGTTCTGAAAGAATGGAAAATCAGAGATGAGAAATTAGTCCCTTACCTCGCCCGACTGGAGGATATCGCGGAAAAGTTCAAGCATACGGAATTTTACTATCTCCCTAGGTCTCAGAACAGTTTTGCCGACGCACTGGCAACCCTGGCATCTATGATCGATATCCCGGAGGGGATGGAAGAAATAACCCTTACGGTACAAAAGAAGTCAGAACCAGCACATTGCACGGCCTTGGTGGTAGAGAATGAAGGGGAAGGGGATTCAACCACTTGGTTTTACGATATCTGGAACCTGCTGAAGAACCATCAGTATCCTGAGAAAACAGACAAGAAAACACGGGTCACGCTCAGAAAATTAGCATCAGGGTTCATACTTTGTGCCGGAAGACTGTATAAAAGAAACTACGACGGGACTCATCTTCAATGCCTCACCGAAGAAGAATCAGTCAGAGTAATGGATCAGATACATGGGGGCGATTGCGAACCTCATATGAGCGGACATACACTTGCCCGCAAAATCATCAGACAAGGTTATTTTTGGTCTACTCTGCAAATCGACTGCGCTAATCACGTACGCCGTTGTCACAAGTGCCAAATTTATGCTAAATCCCAGAAGCTTCCTCCAAAAGAGTTGTACACCATGACTGCTCCCTGGCCTTTCGCAACCTGGGGAATCGACGTCATTGGGAAGATCTCGCCCAAAGCCAGCAACGGCCATGAATTCATACTAGTGGCCATCGACTACTTCACCAAATGGGTAGAAGCCGAGTCTTACCAGACCCTCGATGCCAAAAAAGTAGCCCGATTCATCAAAAGGAATATTGTTTGCCGATATGGGGTCCCACACGAGATCATCTCAGATAACGGCACCCACTTCGAAGGAGAAGCTAATACCATCATGGAAGAATACGGTATTACCAGACACAGGTCTTCGCCATACAGGCCACAAACCAATGGGGCAGTTGAAGCCACCAACAAAAATCTGAAGAATATCCTAAGCAAAATGACCGACACCTGTCGAGACTGGCCAGAGAAGTTACCTTATGCATGTGGGGATATCGCACCACCGAGAGGGTCTCCACAGGGGCAACCCCGTTCTCTCTTACATACGGGATGGAAGCAGTCCTCCCTGTTGAATTAGAAGTCCCCTCCCTCAGGGTAATACTAGAAAATCAAGTCAATGAACTGGAATGGGTCCAGGCGCGTTATAACGAGCTAGCCCTACTAGATGAAAAGAGATTGAAAGCCGCATACCACCATCAGGGGTATCAGAAGAGAATCGCTCGAGCATTTAACCAGAAAGTGAGGACTCGGGGTATCAACGAGAACGATATTGTATTGAAAGAAATTCGAGAACCGGCCAGAGATCCGAGGGGTAAGTTCGGGCAGAAGTGGACAGGGCCATACATCGTCAAAGAAATCGATACATGAGGTGCCGCTATACTCACTGATTTGGATGGGTAGTTACTACATTCACCAGTCAACATGGATCGACTGAAGAAGTATTATCAATAGGTGTGGCATGTAATAAGAACTACGTAAACCTGAACCCCAACTCAAAACTTTTTGTTCTTTGTAAAAATCAAAAAGGGGAACGTAGGCAACCTGAGAAGTGACTTCAGGCCCGGTTTAAACTTTGTAAATAAATTTATTTCCCGCAAGCAGTCCCTTATATATTATTAAAAGGTGGTTCAGAACACCGAAGGTTATAAAGGAGACATAACAAATACGAAAGAAACTAATCCCTAGGGGTTGGCCACACTGGGTCCTCAATAGCCAAATCGATCCGAGCTTCGTCCAAAATCTGATATGCAAAGACAATGTTGTCATCAGTAGCTTCCGTATCCATGAACCGGAACCACTCCATTTGAAAGGGGTCGTCGATCAGTTCTCCTTCCAGAGATTGCCAGCAAGAGCGGATGATATCAGCCCGGAGGGGCCGGGTAATACCAAAATGGGCATAGTTGAACTGACGAGTCAGTCGAGCACGCCACATCCTCTCTACCGATAAAGAAACATGTGGGGTCACAAATTTAGACTCAGAAGAGAAGTTGTTCAGACCAAGGGGAACCTCCTGAGGAATGTTAAACTGTCGAAAAAGACGCCCAGGGAGATAAAAGGAAGTGAACCAGAGCCCGCGGAGCCGAACGTAGTTCTGACCCCCAGTGCTAAGTACCATCGCCCTCAGCTTCCACCAAGGAATGTTCCACCGGATAGCCCGAAAGTTCTCCGAAAACCATACCGTCCAATCAGAGGAAGACATGGTCAAAGCACCAAAGAGAGGCCGATGGAAGAAATGAGTCGGATTGTCGAGCCGAGCTCCGTTGAAACCCACCGATCGAAAGCGCTCTAGCAGCCACATGTATAGCAGACGCGGACTCCCCCGGAAAAAGGGGGAGGCCCCCCGTTGAACATCATCAAGACCATTCAGGGTCTCTGCAAGAATGATCGGCACTATAGACTCCCCATTTCTAGCCTGGTAAATCAGACTCAGGATAGCCGGATCAACACGGGAAGAACTCGTCACCAGCAGAATATCAGAAACCAGGCAAATCAGGGCCGCTGCAGTACGCCCCACGCCGTAAGGGGCCCTATCTTCATAACGATGAAAGAACCTCACCATTTTATGGAGGTCAAGAAAACCATTGGCAATGAAACCATCACAGGCCGCCGGGGGGATGGCTAACAGAGCAATTAGCATGTCACGGGGACCGATTTCTTCTATGGGAACTGCCATCGGGAGACGAACATCAGAACGTAACAGCCAGGAGAACTCCTCATAGGTCGGGCAGAGCTCATCTAGTCCAAAACGGAAGAGATGGTCCGCAGGACTCCAGAAATACAAGGCACCTAACAGAAAGGAAAAATCGACGGGACGATGGCACCAACCCGCTAAAGGACTGAAGGCACCAAAGTTCAGACCATTTTCAGAAGATATCAAAGCATCTCTAGCATTGACATAAGAAAAATCAGATTTTGTGCGATAAGAAGACATTTTTTTGGAAGGTGTGGGGATGAAGGAAGGAAGATGGATGTATTTATAGCAAAAAAGAGGGACCTGTACCTGTTTGTCGCGCGACAAACCCATATCCAGGAGGGATTGTCGCGCGACAAACTCCTTTGGGGTCACCTTAATTTTGTTCTTTCTACACATAGCAGTCATGATTGCCAAAAGAATCATTTTTGGATGCTTTCTTGTTCTCACTTTGCTCTTTTTACAGGAAAAGTATCACTACACTACAAGGTATGACTTCTAAAAAACCGACTCTTATATATATATATATATGTGTATGTATATATCTTTTCACACCAGAGAATAAAAGTATAATCAAACACAGATAAAGATATTTTATAAATCCTATAAAAGAACAGTTTTTTTAAAAAATAAAAAAATAAAAAATAAATCTGTCTAAACATGTCTAAAATAAATACATATCTGTCCAAAACTAACACTAAATGCAGAAAGGGAAAACTAATCTACTCGGGCGCGTTTTGACACGCTCTCACTATCGCCCGAGCCCTCCTCGGGAGTAAGATCAACAACTGGGACGCCGGGAACAGGAGGAACTGCCGCCTGAGAAGGCCCCGTAGACTGGACCGGTGCCGTAGGATGGATCACCGACGATCGGGAACGCCTGGAAGTCCGACTACTGCTCCTCCGAGAATCCGTCCGGGCGTGAGAGGAAGTCAGGGGGTCGTCCGGCCGTAAGGAGATGTCAATGGCCCTCTGATAATCACGCATGTAGGCTGGAGGGTCTCGACCGACATACTGAAGCAGGTTCCAGCTGTAGAGGTACTGGGCGTGCCAAGCCCGTAGATCTGCCACCCGAACACTCACCCGCTGTAAAAAGACATAAGATAAAAGAATCAGCACAATCAAAATAGATAGATATAGATGTAAGGGTATCAAGAGAAGTTGAAGAAAGTACCTCGTCATCAGGGCGACCACCCAAATAGTCAAAAGTATCCTCAGGAAGAGGGTACTCCGGGACGGGATATCGACGTAATCCAGCGCCAACGTAAGAGATGTCCCTGGGGAGTGGGGGTAGATCTACCCACGGAATAGATAACCCCGCCGGAACACCAGCAGAAGTGGACCCGCCCTCCTCACGGATCGGAAACAAGGGAGGCCGGGATGAAGAACCCCCCAAACCTGGAGATCGGGTAGGAGGACCCATGACAGTCGCCGGAAGAGGAGTCAACGTGGCATAGGTACGGACCCCCGGAGGATCCACTATGGCCGTCGCCCTCAAAGGAGGTACCCCACTGGAAGGAGTAGCCACCACAGCTGGAGGAGTCCGCCCGAACTGCTCATAGTCTGCCCCAAGGTCCGCAGGCTCCCAGGACCTCTCAGACAATCCCGCTCTCCCCTCAGCAGCCTCAGCAGCAGCAAAAAGGACCCCCGGAGACACAGAAGGGCCGGTGGGAAACTCGAAACCCTCAGTACGCTGCTCCCTCACAGGTGTCGCCTGAGGCGACGGCTCCGGAACAGCTGTCGCATCACCTCCCTTGCCCTCTGGCCGACCACCGTCCTCGGCCGCAGCAGGAACATCCCTCTCTCCCTCAGGATCCTCGTCCTCAGAATCCGGAATGTTGTCCCTCTGATCGGGGACAGGTGGCAAGTGACCCAGAACCGCCCTAGCTAAATGGGTCTGTCCCCGTATGTAGTTGGGATCACCTCCCAGTGCCCGGTACCTCTCATAGAAGACCCGTCCCCGAGTCCCCTTTGGCTCCCTCATCAGATAACGGGCAGCAAAAACGGGGTAGTCTCCCTCCTCGACGAACGTCTGGAAGCCGAGTCCGTCGACCAAGGCCTGCACCGTCACCGGATCGATCTCGCCCGTCCGCCTCATCAGAACAGGAGGGAATAATGGAACACGAGGCCACTGGGACGGCGTGTGCTGGCGAATGACCTTCTCACCCAAGTAGAAGAGAAGGCCGTACTCATCCCGGATAAGCCGCCTAATCCTCGAGGCGGTCAGGGCGCGGCCATACCCGTAATGGGGACTCAGATCACCCCAAGGGGCCCACTCAACCTGAAAAGAAAACAAGTTTTTTTATTCTCAATAATTTATATATTCTATCTAAACTATCAAAGAGCAAAAGAACTAAAATATTTACCTGCTCCTCCAACAGGTCGTGAACGGCAGCAGCTCCGGTCTCCCGAGTCCGGTATACATAGGGAGCCCGGTAGTTCCCCGCAATGAATCGGCGGAGAAAAGGAAACTGGTCCTCGTTCTCAACGAGGAGATCCACCTGGGCACGACCCAGGCGGGTATAAGCAACAAACCAGCTCTGAAAAGGAAAGATAAAAGAAATCAGCAATGATCAACAGGTAATATGTAAAGAACTGAAGCAAGGACAAAAGGACTAAAGTATGTACCTCCCACAGCAGAGAAAAGCCCTTGAGGTTCAGGGCTAAATGGCGAGAGACCTGGTCCATGGCATCATAGAGGACTGCAAGAATGAAGCCTCCCCAGTCATAGTCAAACATGAGGCTGAAGTCCCGAAGATAGGGCAACCACCAAAGATGAGCCGTGTCCCCACCACGAGCCTCGAATAAATCATGGAGTGTCAACAGAAGAAGGACGCGGGCATACTGGCGCGCCTCCTGACGGGTCATAGGAACCCCTGAAGCAACTAGCCGAGCTCTCTCTGTGGCTAGCCGCGTAACTAGGACACCCCGAGGAATCGTATCACCGGAACTCCGTCGCTCCGGGAACCATCCAAGCGCACTAACAATACCCTCTGCCGTCAGACGCAAAGGGACATCGATCTGAATGGGGACCCCCCCCGAAGGAATCCCGGTCAGAGCAAAAAGATCGAGGGGTGTCATCGTCATCTCACCCCAGCTCCAATGGAAGGTATGAGTAGTATCCCACCAATGGCAAGCCAGTGCTGACACCAAAACTGCCGCCCTAGAAACCCGCTCTGGGAGGGCGTCGAAGAGGGAGCCAAAAGGAGTCGCAAGAATCAACTCCTGGACAGGGGACGGTGCCCGTCGCCACTCCGAAGATATAGTGTTGGGAGAACCCCAACCCCGGCCAACCCACTGCAGACAAGAGAAAGAGATATTGGGTTATAGGGGTAAATTATGTAATTTTCCAAAACTTGAGGGTACTTTGGTGTAATTATGAGAGTTATAGGGCTATAAGGGTAAATTATGTAATTTTCCAAAACCTGAGGGTACTTTGGTGTAATTATGAGAGTTATAGGGCTATAAGGGTAAATTATGTAATTTTCCAAAACCTGAGGGTACTTTGGTGTAATTATGAGAGTTATAGGGCTATAAGGGTAATTTTCCAAAACCTGAGGGTATTTTGGTGTAATTATAAGAGTTGTAGGGCTATAGGGGTAAATTATGTGATTTTCCAAACCTGAGGGTACTTTGGTGTAATTATGAGAGTTATAGGGCTATAGGGGTAAATTATGTAATTTTCCAAAACCTGAGGGTACTTCGGTGTAGATATGAGAGTTATAGGGCTATAAGGGTAAAATATATAATTTTCCAAAACCTGAGGGTATTTTGGTGTAATTATAAGAGTTGTAGGGTTATAGGGGTAAATTATGTAATTTTCCAAACCTGAGGGTACTTTGGTGTAATTATGAGAGTTATAGGGCTATAGGAGTAAATTATGTAATTTTCCAAAACCTGAGGGTACTTTGGTGTAATTATGAGAGATATGGGGTTATAGGGGTAAATTATGTAATTTTCCAAAACCTGAGGGTACTTTGGTGTAATTATGAGAGTTATAGGGCTATAAGGGTAAATTATGTAATTTTTCGAACCTGAGGGTACTTTGGTGTAATTATGAGATATAGGGTTATAAGGGTAAATTATGTAATTTTCTGAACCTGAGGGTACTTTGGTGTAATTAAGAGAATTATAGAGTTATAGGGGTAGATTATGTTTTTTCCTAAAAACTAAGAGGTATCACCGGTAAAAGTATGTGTTCGCTAAAAAATCGGGCGTTATTCAAGGCAGACATGCATACTAACATTATTGAAAATGAAATACAGGAAACGACAAGAAACAGAACAGACAAAGAAGACATACCAGAGATCGACGGCGAATCTCGTGAGAGACAGGCTCCATCAAGAGCCACGGGACATCCGGGACTGGAGCAGCTCGGATAGCATCTCAATAAACCACCGCCCGGCCGCGGTCTATCCCATCCTCATCATACCAATCCAAATCCGTCCAGTCGTCATGATGAGGGCTGCAGCGGAGAACGCCCTGAGCGTCAGTGAAAGTAACCTCCTCCTGGTCGCCCTCCAGTCTGTCGGGATGAGCAGGGTCCATCAGGTATAGGTAGGATATATGAAGAAGGCCGGAAAAGTCGAAAACGCGACAGAGCTTCCGCGCTAGGAACAAGAGAGAAGGAGAGTTAGAGAGAGAAAGATAAAGGAGAGAATGAGGTGGAATGAGCTCAGCAGGAGGGTTATATAGTTGGTCAGTTTGTCGCGCGACAAATGGCCACATTGTCGCGCGACAAAGAGCTCCCCACCGAAGTGTCGCGCGACAATCTCCCATCTCCCCTGATTTTTTGACCTCTTTCTCATTTTTTACCTCCTGCAGGAGGACTTCCGAGGGGCAGTTTTCGAAAAGATTGCTAAAACCGCACACCCATGATAAAGATTTCAACGAGCAAACTTCCAAATCATCTCCCCGAAAAATGCGAGAGCGGAATGCCACGATTAAAAATAGTCTCTGATCTCACAGAAGGACCGAGACCATCAAATAAGAAAAGGCAGAATAGCAAGATAAGACGGGGATAGAAAAAATTGAAAAAGTAGAAAAGAGAAATAACCCGTATGAACGCCCAAAGCGAGCGAGAGAAACAGAAATGCAGAGTGGCAGGGAGAGCCACACCAAAAGTGACAGCTAGGCCAAATCGGCTCAGGGCTTCGTTTTGGGTGAGTAAGGCTCCTGATCACGACAAAGGGATGAAAAGACTCCTGGTCAAAAACAGAGAGGGCTAGGAAAAGTCTTTCCCAAAAGAGGGAGAAATAAGGGCATCGAAAAACAGAAAACGATGTTGGGCCCACCAAAAAGAGAAACTGAGAAAAGAACAGAGATCAGAGATTGGACTTTCAGACAAATTTTCTTTTCAGCACGATACAGAAGAGATGGTTTGGAAAATCCTCGAATCATCACGCTGCGGAAAGCAAAAGAAAATCGAAAACTGCCTTCTGAGAAAAGTATCCTCACTCGAGGAAAACATGAGAACAAAATTCAAGAAAGATACAGGAAAGCGGACATTCGGATAAGATTAGACCTCGAGGAGCTCTTTTCACCCTCACAAAAACTTCTCTCTCTCACTCTAGCAGTCTAAAGAGAGACAAATTAAATTTTAACAAAAATCACAAACACAAGCCCTCTTCAGAGGCAAAATCACAAGCCCTCTCCAGAGGCAAAAGTTACTCATGAAAGTCCTCCCAGAGGCATTTTTTCCTTCTTCTTACAGATCTAGAAGCCCTCCCAGAGAGGCACAACGGTAGTCCTCCCACCTGAGGCGAAGCCCTCCCAGAGAGGCACAACGGTAGTCCTCCCACCTGAGGCGAAGCCCTCCCAGAGAGGCACAACGGTAGTCCTCCCACCTGAGGCGAAGCCCTCCCAGAGAGGCACAACGGTAGTCCTCCCACCTGAGGCGAAGCCCTCCCAGAGAGGCACAAACGGTAGTCCTCCCACCTGAGGCGAAGCCCTCCCAGAGAGGCACAACGGTAGTCCTCCCATCTGAGGCGCAAATGGTAGTCCTCCCATCTGAGGCGCAAAGAAGATCAATGGTAGTCCTCCCATCTGAGGCAAGTGGAACAAGTCAAAGCCCTCGAGAGAGGCAATGAGGTAACAAAAGCCCTCTCCGGAGGCAAAACCAAACACGAAGCCCTCTCCGGAGGCACTCACAAGCACTTTTTTCATAAACACTTCTTTAGAGTTCATGCGGGAGCCATGGATCATGATCTCTTCCAGTCGCCTCAATTCCTTGCAAGTAAGGAGCTTGAGTCGAGAGGGTCTGTAGACACCCCGATCCGTGACCCCCTCAAGAACCCTAACGACCTACGAGACTACTATTTTTTGGAGTCCAGGACACACCCGAGCACCCGAAACTACTCCGGGGGGGTTTGTTGCGCGACAAACCTATTTTTATGAAGGATTGTCGCACGACATATCACATTGTCGCGCGACAATCATTGGAATGTCGCGCGACAATCCCACTATGTCGCGCGACAATCCCTCTCTGCACCCGACCAACCACTTTCTGACACATCACAGTGTCAGGACCCATCACTTCAGCCGTTTGTCGCACGACATACAGGAATGTCGCGCGACAAACAGATATGTCGCGCGACACTTGCCTTTTTTTGGGAAATGTCGCGCGACAATCTTCCCCGAGCAGTATAAATAGGCCAACACCCCCAAGGGTTCAGGGCAGCGACTTGGATCTGGAAAATCCGGAGCTTTAGTCTGATTTTTGCATTTTATATTATCATCTTATCTCTGAAGAATTATCGAATCTATTCCCGACACTCGACGTGTTCCGTCTCTGGAATCGAATTCTCGGAAATATTTGAAGAAGGAGAAAATTGTTATCGCCGGAGATCTCTCTGCCGTGTTATATTCTCTTTTTTATTATTATTATTCTCGTCGGGAAGGTAAATAAAGTTTCTTCTGGTAATTAAACAGGTCTATCTGTGTACTTGTTTTATTTCTGTTGTTTTGTCCACATTTTATTTGAATAAACTTATTGCCAAGTTATAAATAGTCTACCATTTTCAAAACAAAAGACCCTGATAAAACTATTTTCAAAACCAGAAGAGTAAGTACGTTATCGTCCGGATAAAATTCTGTTTTCAAAACCCGGACTGATAAGACTTATCTAGGAATTAAAAATCAACATATCCTGTCTTCTCTATAGACTGCGATGTGTCTAATAATTCTCCTCTCAAGAGTCATGATTCCATATTAAATCAGTCCCGACATAGATCCGAACTTTTACAAAAGTAAACGCAACACGAGAAAACTGTCATTATCTGAGGAAATAATACGGGATACTCTTTCAAAAATAGAAGATTTTTGTCATTTGTATTTACATCTTTCAATAATAAAACATCGGATCTCGGAACACAAAGGTTTTCATCCCTTTCCCGTCTTCCCCCAGAAATTAGGGTTTTCATTTGAAAAGTAGTAGACTGTCAGTAAAAGCATCCAAGTTTTTCAACATAAAAACAAACATATAAGTCCACTAGAGACCGAAAGGGCGGAATGGGTGCTTAACACCTTCCCAAATCGTAATATAGTTCCCGAACCTTATAGAATCCTGGTTTCGCAGACAAACGTGTAAAGAAAGGCTTATCTGTAGCCTTTCCCCTTACACACCCCCTTTTTGTCCGTTTTTTCGTAAAACGTACTGGCGACTCTGAACAAACCCCTTTGCATCTAGAATAGACGTAGGGACACCCGATAAGAATCATCAAACAAACTCCAAGCAAATGGAGCGACGGAATCCCTTCCGACGCTTCAGACGCCCAACGAACGGGGACGAGACCCGAGGGTCGCATTTGCGGATTCTCACAAGTACCAATGAAGATACTCACCCAATGACAGCCGAGTATTATAACACTCGCTCACCATAAATTAAACGAGTATATCTAAAAAAATGGGAAGGGGCTTTAGTTATTATTCAAGTACCAGATACTCAATGTCAAGCGAGTATCAATGAAAATATTCTCCCAATGATGGGAGAGTATTACTACATTTGCTCATCATAAATTGGACGAGTATATCTCAAAAAAAGAACCGTAACTTAAGTTATTGATAAAATTTAAAATACTCAATGTCAAGCGAGTATTAATGAAAATACTCTCTCAATGACAAAATAGTACTAACATAATTATGTTTCTTAACTTAAGGTGTAGTAAAGTAGAGTGTTTATGATAAAAATTATAAAAGTAGAAGGTATAAGGTAAAAAAGGTGTTAATGATAAAATAAAAAAGTGCATTTATCATCGCCCTTTAAATATAAGGTTATAAAACAAGAATTAAGTAAGTGGGCCCAATTGGCCCTAAATTGCCACATCGTGACATTAAGCCCAATTTTAATATGGCCAGCTCATAACATACCCACACATTTACACCTTCATTTACATGTACACATATTCAAAACCCCATACACGCACACATAGATATCGATATAATTATATAAATATATAATTTTTCTTTCAGTGGCATATTTTTTTTTATTAATTAGGATGTAGATGCATATATCATTTTAAGATTGCCAAAAGATCGAAAAAGGAAGATTGAACGGAAGATGGCGTAACATTAATGTTTTTGTTGGGTGGGGGATTAAAACCTAACCGAATCTATTTAAGAAGAAATCAATTTAGATGGGCGGTGTTATTTACACCCCACATTTTTATCATAAACATTCATTTTATCACAAACACCCCCCAAAGGTAAATTTTTAATCACTAACACCCCTTAAGACTCGTTTAATGAGAGGTGAGTACAAATGCACATACTCGTCCTACTTTTGGAGAGTTTGTTTGTAATAACTCGCCTAATATCAACTAATAGATTACTGGAGTGTTTTTCAAATAAGGCTCGCTTAATGAGAAGTGAGCGCACTTATATAAACTCGGCTTATATGAGGAGAGTGTGTTGTTAAGTACTGACCTAACATCAGGCAATGAACGAGAATGTTTGTGACAAATAAGGTAGTGTTAAAATAAGTTTTTAGTTAAATTTTGGATAGGGTGTTTATAACATATTTGGGGGGTGTAAATAACACCACCTATTCAAATTGAGTTGTTTGGACCAAAAAACTTAGGTGATGATGATGAACGGTAAAAACAATAAACATAAAGAAAACCATATTTGTTTTGGGTAAGTTCTTCCGGTTGCATTAATTCCCAATCTGATAGTACATCATTCCTTGTATGTATGTGTTTGTTTCACTAGCTCAAAGGTTTAAATAAAATAGATACAGTTGTTAGGGTTTTTGCTTTAAGATGAAGAAGAGAATATGTGTGGAAGTGAGTGTAAGGATTGATTATAATTGATTCTCAAACTGTGGGTTCCCTTCCTATTTATATGTATAGGATAAGGTTACATTAGAGTTTTGGGTGAATGGAAATTACTATAAAGGGTAAACTTGTGTACTATTCCAAGATTCTAGATGTTCATAATGTTGTTCAAATTTGTAAAAATAGTTATTTTTATCACTTATCCTCCAAATACATATTAGTCGACCAAATAATTGCTTACTAGAGATAAAGTTGGGCCTTTAGGCTTTAATTGTAGACCGACTAATAATTTGTGTTCCTAAGCCTGGCCTTGGTGAAAAGGCCATATCCAATTTTTACCTCCCACATTTCCAATATTGTTTTGGGTATGACTACATTAGTGATAACATGTGCTAAAGATACGATTTTTTATTGTTGAAAAAACATCTTGTGATTTCAACTAGGTGTGTTGTGGTGAATCTTAAAATTGAATAATTAAACTGTATTGATCTATTAAAACCCGAAATGAAAAACAATCGAAATTGAATTAAAGAAACCGAATATAAATGTAAAGCTCGGGTTTGAATTGTGCAAGTGCAAAACCAAGCTGAACCAAACGTGTTGTCTTACGATTTATTTCTTGTCAAAGCATATATATGAAAACCAAATAAAACCAAACCGAGATGGAATGTGCATCTTAAATTCCTAAAAAGCTTTTCTCCTGGCATCTAAGATGCTTTGCCTAAGCTTGGTTCAAACATGAATTCTTCTTTCTTAAAACGTTAAATTACCTCTCTATATTTGGTTCGAACGAGAATATGAGTGAAATGCTTGTGAATTACCAAAATATTTTTAATTTTATAAATTAAAAGATAAGTTCTAACAATTTTATAAAGATAAAGACAAATATTTTTTTTTATTGTTAAAAAATGTGAAAATCGTTGTATGTATTTAATAATAAAAATAAAAAGTTCAATAACAATTTTTTTTTTTAGTTTTTTATAAAATATAAATGAAAAAAAATTGTCTTGATAAGCAAAGGGGATACGTTGATCTTAAGAGATAATATTATAAGAAAATTTTTAAAAAAATGGGCTTTTAGTTTTTAACCCTACGAATTTAAATTGTTTTGCTTTTAACCCACACCATTTGGGAAATTAGTCATTGCCCCAAAAGTGCATAATTACTAAATATATATTTTATAAATTTTTTATTGTGTTTTTTTTCCTTTATGTTTTTCCTACCTTATCCGTTTTTAATCGTTCAAACTAAAATAACATATTAGACATAGTTATTACACACAAGCAAAACTATCGATAAAATTATAGTAAAAAAGAGATTAAACAAGTAAAAATAGAAACTCAGGGATCGTTTGTTTTGCCACTTAAATAAGTTTTCAGATTTAAGTCATATGAAAGTTGTTTGTTTGGCAAAAAAATTAAGTAATTTGCCACTTAAATCTGAAAATTTGCATCCAAAATTTTAAGTGACAAGTTTTCTACTTAAATTTGAAAACTTATAACTCCTCATTACAAAATGCCTATTTTACCCTTATTAAAGCCTTAATCATGTGATCTACATACACTAATAAGGGAAAATTTATCATATTAAAAACAATCAGTTTTTAAATGTGTTATATTCAAACAAATAACATTTTTTCAGATACAGTTTTCAAAAGTAAACAAACAATTTTTTCAGTTTCAGTTTTCAGTTTTCAGTTTTCAGATATTTTATCAAACGCTACCTTAGTCATATTAAAATATCAAACATTAAAACTCGAGGCATCTTGCTATTTGCCGACGTGGCACGCTAATTACAAAATTGCGCATGTAAAATACACGAAATAGATTATTGCGTATGCTATTTGAGCAGAGGAAGAAGAAGTAGAAACTAGAGGAAGAGCGGAGGAAGAAGAACAAGGGAAGTGTTGGAAAAAATTGGTTTTAATGCCTTTTTTAGGGTAATTTTAAATGGGGTTTCACACTCGGATGTGAAAGAAAATTATAGATTCGTGTTCTCCTCCGTGAGTACATCGAGATCGTGTATTTGTTTGCTCAAAACGGATTTGGGGTGAATGAGAAATTGTCACCCAAAGTGAGCTACTTGAGATGGAAAATAAAGTGGGAAATGTTAGTCCCACATTGGAACTTTGGAAAAACTTTTATGAGTTTATAAAGGATGACCTTTCACTAACTCATAAGATTTTAAGAAATATAAGGCTCTCTCTCGCGCACCTAGGCGCAGGGGGGGTGCAAATCACGGACCGAATTTGGCTTGACACAGGCTTGGCTTGTGTGCGCCCGCACCTGCGGACACGAATGTCGCTCCGAAAATGGCCAGCCGCGCGGGGTCATGTTTTGTACTTAGAGTTTTTCAGTTCATTTATTTTCTTTAATGTCACCCATTTAAATTTTGAATTACTCTTAATTAAGAGATTTCAATTTCAAATTTATTTATAAAAACCGTTTTGTTTAATTGTCTTAATTAAGGGGTTTTTTAAAATTCAAATTTTTGAATTAATTCTTATTAATTTATAAAAAACATTTTGTTTAATTGAGGTAATTAACACTAAACGTTTTTTTTATTAATAAGATATTAACTCTAGAGATCTCCCCTTTGTATAAATTGGAGGCTTAGAGACCTCATTCCACACTAGTCTACACACACCTCTATTCACTTTATTCTCTCTTGCTCTCTAGAATAGTTTTTGTATTTGTTGGTGATCAAGTTCATACACAATTTAGTTCGTTTTCTGAGTGACACCAAAGTGCTAAAGGTAGACACTCTTTACCGTTTCATCCTGGGAGACAAATGCCGTAACAAACCTCAAAAGCACCGCGGGAGGCGGCGTAATTGTTTTAAGGAGATCGTGTGATACACGAGACTCGGTTTACTTTTTGTTTAAATTGTTAATTTCTAAATTATTGGCTAACAGGAAGAAGAACAGGGGAAGAGGAAGAAGCATAAAAAAGAGGAGAAGAGAGAAAAACAAACCTTAGTAATTCTCTTCTTACCTACAAATTTGGTTAGAAAAAATAGTCATTGGGGAGGCCTATATTGTTAACTTTAACAATTCATTAAATGGATAATCAAAAGTCATTTTGATTATTCTATTGGAAATACTCTTATAGGATAATGATACTATTACTGAATGTGAGGGTATTCTTATTTGAAGTTAAATATATTCTAATATATACGAGGAACCCCAGCTTTTTAATTGCAAAGTGAATGGAATAGATCTTTTAACTTCTTGCGATGAGAGATCTTAGGAAAAATGCCGCATTTAATAGTGTCGGAGGTATGGCCATCTCGTAAGTAGGGGTGTTTTTGATTTCGGTCAAGATAAAATTATGAAACCCAAATTGAATTTGAAAGTACGGCCAGTTCGATGTCGGTTTCTAAATCTTCTAAACCTAGACACAAACCAAAATTTTAGGTTCGATCTTGTTCGGTTTTATTCAATTTATATATATATACTTTAAGCCAGCACTTATTTTAGTCAGAAAATTTAGCAACTCTGGTTGCTCCTTATTTATTTTGGGCAAAAAAAATATGAATTCTTACATTTATGATAGAATAAATAGCTCAAATAGCCACTAAAATTCTAATACAATATTACTTTGGCCATCAAATTATAAAACAAATCACTTTAGGCATCAAATTATAAAATGCACCACTTTTTTCATTTAACTTTAGAGCGAGTACCGCTGAGAATAATTTTGTCATATTGTAACAAAACAACAATTTCCTTCAACTAACACAATTCTCTCAAATAAATTACTCCAAAATGAGTCTCATATAACATAGTAATATTTCCAACAAACAGAGCAAGTTGGGTTCTTTATGATCAAAAAACCCTTAAGTGAAGCATTTGGCCAATTTAACGGCCAAATTAAACAGAACAACCAAAATGGTACTCACTTTAAGTTGGATGGCAAAAGCAATTTGTTTTAAAGTTCGACGATCAAAGTGGTAATAGATCGAAAGTTTAGTGCTCCTTTAGATTGTTTATTCTTTATAATATAATTAAAGTATTTATAATAACTTAAAGAGTCAAGTTCTCATTAGAGATAGTAAAATTTTAACAATATGTAATTATACACAGTGAAGTAATTTTGTTTTAGAGTCATATATGCACATGCAATTGTTTAATTTAGTTCATGTCGGTTTAATTTTACACTATTACACCCCAAATTCAAATCAAACATATTCGATTTCGATTTTGATTTCAATTTCATTATTTAAGTTATTTTTATTCAAATTTTAATGAATCAGTTTAAATCTGTACGGTTGTCTTTCGATTTTTAAGGTTCATCATAACACATATAACACCCTATTAGTAAGTAATAAAATTAAAGAAAAAGGAAAGAAATTGAGAGACTAAACAAAAGGCGGCAATTGAAAATACATGCAATGGCTTAGTGACCAGGAATGGCAACGGTTTGGGTTTGGCCAAACCCGAACCCAACCCGCCCATAAATAACCCTGCTTCAAACTTATGATGAGATTATTTTTTTATGAAGCCAAACCTCCTTCGCATTAATTTCCCAAAACCTGAACCCATCTTGCCTCACCCTGAATAAGTTGGCCTCAGGGTGGATCGGGTAGGGTCACACCTATTTCACATAATCAAAATCTCAGTTTCTAAAGAAAAATATTGAGTGAAATTAACCTAAGTTTTAATTTAAAAGACACCTATGTTTATATTAAATTAAAAATATATTTATATATATATATATATACGGAGCGGGGGTTTTAATTGGAGAACACTAACCCACCCCAAACCCAATTTAGGTGGCGTTTAGTAAAAAAACTGAAAACTGAAATCTGAAAACTGAAAACTGAAACTGAAAACTGAAAAAACTGTTTGTTTAGTTCTGAAAATTGTATCTGAAAAGATGTTGTTTGTTTGAATATAACACATCTGAAAACTGAAATTTTTTTATTATGACAATTTTGCCCTTATTATGAAAATTGAATATAACACATCTGAAAATTACCATCTACTATAAATTTCTCATCTACTATAAAATATACCCCTAATTATCCTTTCAAACCACCTAAGGTAATTAAATATAATACATTTAATTAATTTCTAGCTTAATTATTTAAATACCTTGTCTTCAATCTGCATCAAAAATTTTCAATCGGCAGCTTATATATATAAAAATTTCCAGCTTATACATATATATATATATAAATTTCCAGCTTATACATATATATATATATAGGGTCCGGTTCACCTACGGACCACTATTCACGGACCGTCCGTACGGACCGGACCGTTTGGCACGCTTCCCGATGGAATTTTTTGATGAAATTTTGTGGGGATGTTCTTCATCGTGTGTAGAACATTTCCACCAAATTTCATCAAAAAATTCAACCGGGAAGTAGGTTAACCACATGATTGAAAAAAACTAGTCCAGAAATAGATATATAAAATCCAATATTTTTCAATCATGTAGTTAGCCTACTTCCCGGTTGAATTTTTTGATAAAATTTGGTGGAGATGTTCTACACACGATGAAAAACATCCCCACAAAATTTCATCAAAAAATTCCATCGGGAAGCGTGCCAAACGGGCCGGTCCGTATGGACGGTCCTTGAATAGTGGTCCGTAGGTGAACCGGACCGTATATATATATATATAAATTTCCAGCTTATACATATATATAATCAACGATTGGGCGTTGATGGAGAGGGTCATTACACATAGCGTTGATAAATGTTTGGGTTAGCATTGATAAATGTTTGGGTGAGGAAGATAAATGTTTGGGTGAGGGTCATTTCGAGAGGGTCATTACATATAAATTTCCAACTTACACAGTTACACATAACGATTGGGCGTTGATCGAAGGGGTTTGGGTGAGGAAGATAAATGTGAGATGGACATTTTGAGAAAAGAATGAGGGTAAGATGGACATTTTATCCTTATTAAAATTAAGTTTCAGATTTAAGTGGCAACTTTGCCACTTAAAATTTTGGATGAAAATTTTAAGTTTTAAGTGGTAAAAATTAAGTAGTCACTTAATTTTTTTAGTTAGTGAACAACCTTGTCAACCACTTAAATCTGAAAATTTTAAATTTTCAGATTTAAGTGGACAATTAAGTGGCAAGTAAACAAGGCCTTAGTCTTTTTTTTTTTTTTCCCCAAAATCCAAACTCGTCCCGCCCTAAAATAAAAATAAACCACCCACCCGGGTCAGATCGGGTTGGGAACCCCTCCACCCCTACTAGCAAGTGACCTAATTTCTTCACGTTTCAGAAAAAAAGGTGGTCTTTCTGCATAAAAAATTAGAAAGAGAGAAGAGGGAGAAAATTAGGTCAAAGAAAATGACATCACCGGTGAAACTTGTAAACTGGTCAGTTGTTCGTTACAAATTATTCCCTCCAATTCTTCCTCTTCTTCTGATGATGACTAGTAGGTGTATAAATAGTGGTAGTAGTGTTTCTTTGAGTACTATTTGTAAGAATCAAAAGCTTCTTTATTCACTGAAGTTTCAATTTCTCTCTCAAGGGTTTTGTTCAAAGTTAATTCTTGAAGAATAATAATGGCAGTAAGTAATTCACTTCAAATTCCTGCTTACAATGAACATTTTCATTATGAATTATTTGTTTCTTTCCTTCTTTCTTTCATTTCGAATGCCTCTCTATTCAATTGCGACGGCGGATTTCAGTTTTGGGGTTAATGAGAAGTGAGTTCTGTTTTTCCTGTTAAGACTTGATTTATCATTCATTTCCCTTTCCATAAATGTCTAATTCATATTATTTCATTGTTTGAGTTGATTTAGTGTGTTAATTTTTCACCCCTTTCAATGTTCATATTGATTAGTATAGTTGAATTTTGGGTTCTTGGGTGTTACCATTGATTGTCTCTTTCAAGTAATTTCTGTTTCTTTATGTTTGGATTAAATGATTTTGTATATTTTTTTTTCACTTTTAGAGTTGATTGGTTTGTTTATTATAAATTATGTGTTTCTTTCTTTCTTTCTTTCTTTCTTTCTTTCTTTCTTTCATGCTTTTCTATTCAATTGCGACGACGGCTTTCAGTTTTGGGGTTAATGAGAAGTAATTTCTGTTTTTTCTGTTAGACTTGATTTATCATTCCTTTCCCTTTACATAATGCCTGAACAATCTTAAGTATTTTTTGTCCCTTTTTTTTTATTATGTTATCTAATGCTTTGAGTTGATTTTGTTAATTTTGCAGCCCCTTCACTGTTTGTATTAATTAGTATAGTTGAATTATGGGTTCTTGGGTGTTAATATTCATTGTTTCTTTCAAGTAATTTCTGTTCCCTAATGTTTGGATTGGGTTTAGAAATTACTCAAATTAGTTAAGACGTTCCGAACCTTCATTGTTTATATTCATTAGTACTTGATATGCATTGTAATTTTGAGCAAAAGAGGATTCATGTTCGAATCTTCCATATAATTTTGATTACAGGGGTTTTGGTATCTCTTAAAATTCTCTGTGGGTACCTTCTTGTTTCTTGCCTTTTTCTTTTTTTTTAATATTATTTATTCAAGAAACTGTTTGATACAGAGTACCATATCATTCCTTTGAATAGAATTGAGTTTCTTGATATGTTTATTAATAGAAAACAAAAAACCAGGAATAGGTATTTTTTGGATTCAAATATTTTAATCAAATACCACAAGTCCACCAGAGATGAAAGATATGGATTTTATGGCATATTCCATGGAAAACAAGTGTAATCTAAACACACAGTTAATGTCTTGAAATTCTTTATGGGGTACCTTCTTGTTTTTCTTGCTTGTTTAAATTATTTATTCAAGAAACCAAAGTCCTCATTTCACTTAACAGAGCATCATATATTCATACCTCTCTCATTTGAACATCATTCCTTTATGAGTCTCACTCTTTCATGGGGCTCCCTCATCCTGTTTTTCACGTGTCATTGCTAAAGAAAAAGGTTGGCAATGCTGTTGTACCTGAGGCCACCTTACCTCATTGCTAAAGTAAAAGGTTGGTCAATTTCTTGCGGAACCGGTAGCAATTCTAGATCAAAGATTGGTTCGTCGTGGCAATCATTCACAGGTGCAGCTCCTCATTCAATGGTTCAATATGCCACCTGGGAAGATTATGAGCCTTTTATGCAGAAGTACCCTCAAATCTCAATTCAATCCTTGAGGACAAGGATTTGCTGATGGGGGAGGCAATGTCAGGACTGGAAAAGGGGGAGTTAGTTGAACGGTGTCGTTGTAGTGCAAAGTAATTGGTAATTTTCTTTAAGAAAAAGGGTATGTTAGTCCTTTTATATAGGATAGTGCAATTGGTGTGATTGTGAAAGGAGTGGGTCGGTCAGTCTCGATATATATATTGGTATGGTTATGTAATAAAAAAATTTATGAAAAGAAATGCAATCTTTCTTTTATTCTCTTGTCTAAATAATTCTTCTTCTTCTTCTTCTTCTTCTTAATTTCCTTCCACAATTTCTGCTGTACTGATGGTCTGTTTTCAAGTGGGAATCGGGAATTGCACCTACTCAGTTCCTGAAATGTCGCAATCTGCACAAGAATCTAACGCCCATTTATATAGATAGACTGGACATTTGTGTTTGGTGTTACTTGCAAGTTATGATTGTTTGAACATTTGAGATGCTGTTATCTATAAGACTATAACTTATCAGATGTTATTGACATTTTCAGGCAGTTAAGTATCTTTACATGGGCACTGACTTCACACCGACAAACACTATCAAAGCGTTGTGTACATCTTTACAAAGCACTAAGAGTATGCTTGCTTAAATTTCGTTTCCATGAGAGAAATATCCAAGTTCTCTTATTTTCCATCTTTAGTGGTGTTTGATGGCAGTGGTTTTTATGAACCTAATCATTTTCTTTCCCATGGATTCCATAAACCAACTCCCCTAAAGTTTCTGCTTTGCATGAAGTCTTTTTCAATGTAAAACAATTCGAAGGAATTCAATTCTTTATCATGTAAACAAACGCACCCTAGTTTATCCCCATTCCCCTAATCCACATGATTTCAGTTCACACGGGATGGAATTGAGTTCCTTGATATTGTTTCTTAACAAAACACAAAAACTTAGGGGGAGGCTTTTTGGATTTGATTAATGTAATCAAACACATATACGGCATACCACAAGAGATGAAAATGATACTTCAGTATATTCGATGGAAAGCAAGTGTAATCCAAACACGCACTTAATGTCTTTTTTGGCATAAAAGGAAATTGTACTACAGGAGATTGTATGTGCCAATATGCTATTCACAATTGAAGTGCATTGAGGTTTGGACAATTTGAGAAATCACATATGCTCAGCTGGTGAGTAAGATTTTTGGACTTCGTATTTCAACTTACAGAGATACTGTATGTACATATAAAACCAATAAAATTAGTTGTTTCATTGTTGAATCTTTTGAGAGCTACAATTGAATTTGACAACCTTTGAATGTATTTGTTTTGTCCTCATTTCGTGTGCATTACTTATATATAGATATAACATTTTACAAAACCACGTGCATCTTGCATCCCAACCCATTCTCGTATCCCTTCTACATTATTTTTTGGATTCAAAACCCATTCTTTGACCATATATATAGTTGTACTGTAACAGCAGCAGAAGAAGGGGCAACGACCAAAGCATGGCACTTTGGAAATTGAAAAGGAAGAGGGATCAACAACATCAGCGAGACCTAGCAAGAGTTCAACTCTGGAAGATTTATTTAGCAAGTGTACTGGACAAAGATCAAATGATAGTGAAGAATTGTCATTGTCACCATTGAGGAGACCGCCTGGTCATTCTGCTGGTTCTCCCACTGTGGAGCTATATCACATAGCTAGGCATGAAAGGCCTTCCCGATTGAGGTACATTAACGCCGAAGGTGAACTTGTAAGTCTCTCTCTCTCTCTCTCTCTCTATCTCTATATATATTATTGCTAGTTGTTAGTTATTATATATGACTTAATGATCGGATCCATATAATAAGATTATGGTTTTTGAAGGACTACTACATTCCAACAAAAGCTGATTTGGAATCTCCTAGAAGGTTAGAGCTACTATGCCAGAGACTAAGAGATATTGATTTGATTTCTGAGTCTCCTCGTGAAACTGGCGGTGAGATCAGACATGGAAGTTCTTTCTCAAAGGTATATCTTTCTATGGATCCTTAATTCCATCGGTTAAACTGATCGTAAGAGTTACGTGTATATATTAAATTGCCATTTTTTCTGATTTGGCAGCCTGACCTCCTTGTGGAATTAGCTGGATTGACAACAACCGAGAAAACAGGAAGTGGAAAATTATTTTTCCTGAAGGTATGTATGTAGGCGGATACATCTTTCTTTCTACCTACTGACCTGAACAGATTCCTTGTTTATGTACTTGTTGCAATTTATAGTAGTCATTGCACTAAAAGATTAATTTTTTTTAGTAAAAATAAAATAAAGAAGTTCGCCCAAAACGCGGTCAATGTTTTTGATAATTTTATATCTGATAATTAGAATGTCCACAATAGGTGGGCATTATTTTCAACTTTTATGTTTTGAAATAATTAAAGAATAGCTAGAAAGAGGAGAAGGTTTTGAGTATTAATTCACGAATCGTTATATAAATAGACACAATCAACAGAAATGGTAAAGAAGTTCAATGCCAAATAAAACAAGCCCTGAAGGTGGTGTTGTACTATATATAAGTTTATTATTATATAGTAAATCAACTTCTCGTTTTTCCTGCAGGGCTGCTTTTGCTTTCCATGGGGCAGAACACGAGCTTCTTCCTCTTCTTCTTCAACGGCTCAGGAGCGATGTGGGGAAAAAAATAAACGTCCAAAGGTACATACAGATTCTAATATTATAAAGGTCATTCTACTAAATATTGTTCTAACTTAAGAACCCATTTTCCCTTGCGTACTTCTTGGTGTTGCGATTTATAGAAAAGTCACTGCACTAAAAGAATAATATACTATAAAGGGTGACACAACAAGATTCTATACTATTGTCTTGTTTTTCAAAAACAAAAAAGTAATAATATAAGAAGGTTCACCCAAAATGTCTACAAAGTTGTAATTTCATTTTCATGTTTCATGTTGTAAAATAACCAAAGAGAAGAGGGAGTTGCTTATAACAGAAATAGTAAAGTGGCCCTCTCCCCGTATCAGCAGTATAAAATACTGCACAAGTTCAATGCCAAGCTGCGCGTAAATGCCACTGTTTTACTGTAACTTGTTCTTTTCTTTTCCTTTCTTTTTTCAGAGTGGCTGCTTTAGCTCTCTGTGGGCAAGAAAATGTGCTGATAAAGCAGAACTTGAGGATGAACTTACAGACATGGAGATTTCCTCCCCGAAGATGGCAAGAATAAGAGGGCCCCACCAGTATTTACTTGTTTATATATAGGAATATGTTCTAATTTATGGCTAGAAAGAGAGTATGTATTATACATGTGTTTGTTTTCTCATTTGGCTGGCAGCCTGGAGACGTACCGTCCGCTAAATCGAGTGGCAGACTAAGAGAGGCTACAAGGCCTATGCATCCAAAGGTATAGCAATAAAAAAAAATCATTTTTCTGGAAATAGAAACTAATAAAGATCATTTTCAAATTTGATGTTTTTAATAATTTGTTACTTTCTGTTTTGTATTTGCAGGTCTCCTCGTGCTTTCCCTTCCACTTTCCATGGGGCAAAAGCAAAACAGATTGATTTCTCTTGGTAGTATATATACACATACGTGGATGAATGTATAACTGCCTGAATATACAATCTGTGCCTTATACTTTGCATAGCTCGGAAGGCTGTTTCTGGTCTGATGTATAGAAAGAGAAACCCTATAGTAAGCGCCCACATTCTTTTTACACTTGCACTGTTCAATCATACCGATAAAAAAATAGTAGAGAAGGAAACACTGAAAGTTTTTATCGGTAGATACATATTCTTTTCCTTTATATAGCTTTGTTAGAATCTCTTTGATGGGATGACGAGAAAACATATTCTTGGATGGAATGCTATTATATAGCTCTGTTAGTATCTTCTTAGATATGCAATTCATGTATTATTAGAACAGGTTGTTTACGGGATCACTTAATAGTGCTTTTGAAAGTTTAGTAGAGGAGAAAACTTCTTTTGAGTGGAAAGAAAAGGAAAATTATTTTCAGTTATTACTTATGCTGATTTTTTTTTGAGGAGAGAAAACTTCTATTGCTATATCTCAATCTTTAACAAATCACCACTAAATAGAACTCTTAATTAGGGACATCTCAAAACGGAAAGTCTTTATTTTCTTGTGATCTTGAGAAATAAAGAGAGGATCAAGAATTCAAATGGCGTTAACTGATAATTACAGCCAAGTATTCATTTTCAAAAGGTGTTACTGTTACATCATATGCATGGGAACAAATTTTTGTTACCTGAAATATGTGAAAACACAGTTTTAACTTTTACAAAACAGGGACAGCTTAACTGATCACTAGTACTTTTTTGAGAAAATGGAGTTAAAGGGATCCTCTCAAAATCTGTACCGTTGCACGACATCTTGCTTCTACCCAACACATATTGGGCTTTCTTCAAAATGTGTTTTAGTCATGTGGACATTTTGCAGTGTTTGTTTATCACAAGGACACTATCATTTGTAATTCCTTCTCATCCATGGTGATCGCTGGGCCTCACCAACTGCCACCACCGGAGCTCTGGTGGTGGTCCAGCAGTTGGGTGGCTGCAGTTAAGTCATTTCATCAAATAGGTTTATTATTTTCACGTTTTACTGAGAAACAAGTGACAACCATAGTCATTGAGATTGCCCTCCCAAGAAAAAGAGAGGCTACGGGCTTCTTTTTTCATTAGCTAGCTCGCAGTTTGTGGAATTACTAGTGTGGTGGTATAAGTGAATAATTTAAAGGGCCACGTTTGGTTCAGGGTGAAACACTATTTCCCCAAGTAAAAAATGAACGGGCGAAAAGTATTTTCACCTATTTTGGGTAAATATCATAAAACTGAGTACCCCTCTTAATAATTTGTTACATTTTGTTTCAATTTTCAGGACTGTTCGAGCTTTCCCTTTTGTTTTCCATGGAGCAAAAACAAAAAAGATTGATTTCTTTTGGGGGTATATACATACACGGATGAATGGAAAACTGTTTGAATATGCGCTCTGCAACGCATCATATACTGTAGAGATCTCAGTAGGCTGTTTTTGGTGGTGTATATATATAGAGAAACTTTATAGTAGGCACCCACATTCTCTTTTACACTTAACACTCATTCAATAGTGGTGATAGAAAAAATAATAGAGAAGCAAAAATTGAAGTTTTGATGGGGTAAATACATATTCTTTTTTGGGATAGCGAAGAAATAAAACAATTCTTTCCCTTTCTTTAATTTATATAGCTCTGTGAGAATCTCTTTGATGGGATGACAAGAAAGAAAAATGTATAGCTCTGTTAGAATGCTATTATATAGCTCTGTTAGAATCTCGTCAAACAGGTGTTTTTTTTTTCTCCTTTTACTGAGAAACGAGTTATGATAATCATTGAACATTGCCCTCCCAAGAAAAAGAAAGGGTTTTAACTGATGTAGAATCATTTATCTTCTTGTCTTTTTTTCTTTATCTTATTTTACGCATGATGTGGTATTTGGCTCATCCCTCATACACTAATCCGAAGTATGCACTGGTTATGTTGTGTCATTCATTGTAACATGTCCTATGTCGATCACATGGCATTGGATGTTATCACTTCAGGTGAATTCTTGAACTTCAAATCGTAGTCTTATCATCATAAAATTCGTGATTTCTATTTTATGAATTTCTTAATATGTAGGCAATATTTTGGACAAACCATCAGACATGCTTTTTGCAAGACTCGTCTATTAAGAGGCGTTTTTATGCCACATAGGAAAGATATATCTCCATGATTTGAAATTATACAATCCATTTTTACATTGGAGATGCTTATAAATTTTTGCTGACTGATTAATGGATTAAGAAACATCATTCATTTAATGTCTTTGAAGATACTGCATATATATTTACATACACAGCGTATGTGAATGCACTGCACATTTAAGACACTTGCATGATGCGTTTAGGCGTTTAATTCATTATAGATCGAGCTTCTCTACTTAATGTCTTCACTCATTTGAATGAGAATTCCAGGTTAGGACTTCAACCCCCCGAACAACCTACCTCTGATAACATGTTAAGAAAATCTCTCTCTCTCAAAAGTTTAAGCTATTGAGGAGAGGAATCAAAGTGAATATCATGCTTAACAGATTCCTGTACGCAAGAATCACATGTTAGAGATCTCCTTTGAGTTGTACAGTAATCATCCTAATAAAACCAAGTTTGAAGACACTTTTAGCTCTTGAGCTGTAGATCTCGATCCAGAACCCCAGTCCATGGCCGTAGATCTAAATCCAGAATCCTAGTACGTGGCCATAGATTTTGATCAGTTACTCTTTGAATCTCAACACTAGTTGTTGTCTGTGAGCACGGATACTTCTTAAAGGGCTAAGAATTTGTATCCGATACGTATCGGAAACAAATACACTTCCGATGTGTATCAGATACGCATTTTAGAGTATCCTTTTAAAAAAAAATTATAATTCAGATTTTGTAATTCAAATATGTGGGGTTACATTTGGTTTGGAGGTTTAATTTGTAATTTAGAACTTGAAATTAAATGATCAGTTTGCACTTTTAAATTATAGGAGAGGCCAACATAAGATCAAACTCTGATATAATTTGGCTCCTTATTCTTGCATTGGCATGGTGTGGTGCCATAGCCAGTAAATTTACCCACCCACGCTTCCAGATTTCCAACGTCACACGCCCAATAAGATCCCGATCAAAATCTGTAATTTCCCAGCTTGGATGCCTTACCAGATCCCGATTGAAATATCGTGGTTACCGAAGAATTGTAGTTTCCCAGCTCAGCTCCTTTTATTTGCTTTCCCTTTCCATTTTTCCAATTTCTAATCCAAAGAGGAAAATATAATGAAATCTAGCAAATGAGTGAAATACTAAAAGGAGTGAATCGAAAGCCAATTATTTAATTTGATGATGAGGCCTTCAACCATATGTACGTGTTCTGATTTGGCAGCGTTCTACTAGTCGGAGATTTGGATACCGTAAACAAACTCGAAGGTTCAGTCCCACACTTGAAGATGAAGAAATGCCAGAGGTGCTTGTAACTACTACTGTATCTACCACTACTACTATTTGTTTTATAAACTATTTATATGATCTCTCTGGTTGGTTTGTTTCATTATAAAGGCAAGCCAAGACTGGTGAGAGTGGCATTTGTTGGGCCATGGCAGGTTCTTCAAAAGGAAGGAAACTAACATAATAAGATATATTGATGATGAATGGCTATTTGTGCGCATAAAACCAATCAAGAAAGTTATTTTGTTGATTATTTTGGATATATAAAGGAGGAAAGAGTAAGGAAAATTATTTGTGCATCTTTTAGTTTTTGTGGCTGGTTTTTATTTTTAATTAGCTCTTCTTATTCTTGCAGGAGCATGAGGAAGAAGCATCTAAGTCTGGCAACCTGGAAAAAGATGTCCCAGAAAGCAGCAATAAATCTGAATCTGAAACTGCAAACCAATGATATCTGGGGGAGGGAAAAGCTGCCGTAATTGATTCTTCCTTGCCTCAGCAATATCAGAGGTTCACTGGAGTTTGACGTTGACTCTCTCCTAACACAAGTCAGTGACCTCAATTACCAAGCTAGTGACCTCATAATCCAAGCCAGTGGTGGCAGGTCCCAAGCCCTTGACCTTATATCCCAAGCTGATGGTACAAGAGCCCAAGCCCTTGACCTCACATCCCAAATCGGTGATGCTAGATCCCAAAGCAGCAATACTAAATCCAAGGCCCCAATAAACTGCAAGGTGATGGCCCTTTTTAAAATTAATTTGCATTTTCGCCTTCTTTTACATGCAAGTTGTTGGTAACAAATGACTATCTACTAGTTTTATGTTTCATAACGCATGATATCTACATATGTAGTGCTTTTTATTGACAATTGGCTGCTTATACTTGCAGCAGCTGCAAACACTGATGCCTCGTGACATTGTAGCTGAAGAAGATTTAACTAAAACTGATTCGGGCCGTAGAAAGATTGGAGATAAGTAATAAAACTGACCCTGTAAGACCTGTCCGTAGAAATATTGAGTTACCTTATAAAGTTGTCCATATCCGATCCCAAGTCACCAACCTCAAATCCCTAGTCAAAGACCTCCAATCCCAACACAGATCCGATAATCCCGGTGATGAAACTGTAAATGATCTCTCTCTCTCTCTATATATATATATATGTACACATATATCTCATTATCTTTGTTGCAGAGTTTGCCTAAATGCAAATCACACACATGCATAGACAAACAAACAGACACTCCTAATATGATCTGTCCATGCTTGGTGAATGGTGTGATTGGTTGCTGAGAAATTGTAGGAAAAGAAAGGTGGACTTGGGTTATTATATGTACTTTTGAGGTTTCCTTTCTGAGATATCACAAATGAAAAGCAGTCTTCTAAAGGGTGGTGCCGAGGCACTATGAGATGCCTGGGGGCAGTGAACAGTGACTAAGTGCCGCATTATCGGGCTTTGTGGGGGGTGGGCTGATAGACTTAGTTTCTTTTCTTTTGGTTAAACTGCTACCCTTGCCTTTTCTTTTTTTGGTTAAAAAAACCATTTTAGAAAACAGTGGAAAACCAATCAACCATCATAAGCAAAACCCATCTTCGTTTCCTCCCCTTCACACCAAATCCAAGTGGGACTATCGATTTGAGACGGAGAACAAGAAAGCAGCACAAAGAAACTTTTTCTCAAGAATGGAAGACTAATTAAAGAAAAGAAATATATGCTCACCACCCCCGAGTAGAGAAAGTTGTCCCAAAGAAAGCCTGTTCCTTTAAACTCTTGCCTGATTTAATTTATTAGTGTAAACGTACTGTTACTTGAAATTCTCCCTGCTCTGCTTGTATTTCTAATGTTGTGTTCTGATTTGTCAGAGTGTTGGCAGTCTCAGACATCAATACTCTCAACGACCAGGAACTGGAAGGTCGAGTCCCACACTTGAAAGAATATGTGAAACCGAGCCCTCTTCTTCTTCTTCAGGTTCTCAGAAGCGACCTGGGACAGGAATTCTCATGGTACTAACTACTGCTACTTGTTTTGTAATCGTTTATAATATAATAGATCTGGGGGCTTGTATTTTTTTTTTTTACAAGACTAGTGAGAGCAGCGTTTGTTGAATGACTCATTCTCATATGTGTTTTGGGTAATTTTTGTTTTCTTGTAAAATTATGAATAGAACATATGCCCTAGAACTTTCCAATTTTAACGGAAAGCAGTGAACAAGTATAAACCAAAGATGTGAAAATGTTTTGACCTATCTTAGTTCCTTTTTCCAGTGTTGGCGCTGGCTTAAGCTGCATTGGAAAATTAGAAAGCCTGACTGATGATATATAGAGAGAGACAAATACTTTATAGTAATCCCACATTCTTTTTCACACTTACATGCATTCAATGCATGGATACTGAGAAAATTTGAAGTTTTGATGTGAAAAACATATTCTTTGATGGGAAAACATTTTCAATATATAACATGTTCAATGATGGCAAAAGCGTACTCTTTTACGCGAAGAGAAAGAAGTGTATAGAAGTTGTTGCATATATGGCTCTTATTACATTCTTTTGAGATTAGTTTGATGATGTTCTAGTTTTGTTATCATTGTAAATTGCATTTCCATGCTTCTTAGAAGAGGTAGATAGAACCGCGTAAACATTTGCTTTAGAAAGTTAGAAGAGGCGAGGATAGGAAAGAAAACTTTTGGTTTTTGAACTTTGTTAATAAACTTTGTAAGGTTTTACTTGAACCAGAAATTTATTTCGAGTAAACCCACTTACTTTGAAACTGCCGATTTTGCCTCAAAATTTTTGACGGGAAAACATAATATTGTATTGATGTAATGCAACACACATAAACCTTTCGACGACATCAAAACATGAAACTCAAAATATATCCTTAGAGTGTAGACCAAAATAAAATAAAATATATATATACATATCCTTAGAGTCATCGAAGTTATCTTTGTGTTAATCATATCATATATATTTTTAGGTTTGTGCTTGTGTTGATCATTGCTTGCACTTTACTATTTTTGTCTTTCAACTATCTTTACCCCTTTAAGCATGAAGTTTTAATTCTTATGCAAAAGTCGGTTAATTAAAAATATATTTTTATATGAATTATTTAAGCCATTCTAACAAAAAACAATTTTACAAGGATAAGTGGGTTTTAATCAGAGGATCAATGAAGCGTTTCTAATTATGGAAATACCTTGCCCCCGTAGTTTCAACAAAAAATATTTCGGAAAATAGCATAATCCTATTATGGAAAAGGAAAAAACTTGTTCATATATCATAAGGTGATATTTTTGTATTGAATGTTGCTACTTATTAGCCTTCATGAATGTGCAACTTATTTAATGTTGTTAGCCTTCATGAACGTACAACTCAATCCCACGATTTACCGACCAAGTGTACTCCAGAACCATGAAGATCGAGAAGTCGACAAAAGAGAACAAATGACTTTCTGCGTTTAATGTTTCTACTGAAAACCAAGAAATTAGATATTGGAAAAGAAGACAAGGATTATAACAAAAAAGAAGTGTATTGAGGAGATTTCGCATAAAATGCATAATCTCCTTGACGTGCTATACTTGATCAAAATCATCCCCTACGATTTAAAACATAAATTAATCCATAATAAAATTAGACAATGAAGAAAAGGGGTAAGAAATAACATTATAAAGAGTTTTTAACATTTTTGTCCCTTAAAGTTTGACCGAGTTGTCACATTTGTCCATGATATTCATTTCTTGACATTTCACACCTTAATGTAGATTTCGCCTGTCATTTTGGCCCCTCAAGCCATTTGCCGTCTGCTTTGTGGAGGGAAAACGTTTGATGGAGGGGTAAATTAGTCAACCTACTGTTATAAAGTAAGAAATAAAATAAATAGAGAAGGATGAGAGGAGAGACCCCGACCTTGCTCTTCCGGCGACGGAATCATGGGATGAACCTCCTCCTGAGCCGCCGTTGGCACCACTTGAAGACAAATCTCTTTCTCCTTAACCGCCACCACCACTTCCTCGATTCGATCCTGGCCAAATAGCCTGATTTTGCAGGCGAAGTACAAGCATCGTGGGGGAAAAGTGAGTGAGAGAGAGATTAGGGCTGGAAAAATGCAATCAATCACGATTGAGTCTGATCCTACTCTCGAATGATCCACTTCCTTATCTCTAAAGTGATTTTACAACAGAGCACGAAGAGTAAGCATGTATACACTATACACTAATCCAACTGAAAATGGAGATCGCTATATATATTTTTTCCCACTTTAATTTGAATGTGTTTATTTACATGGTTGTTTATCTGAAACCTCTGCTAGATAATCGACCTGTGCAACCTTAAGCCAGATGTGAAGAATAAAGTCCACTCCATCATTGATAAGTTTGCTGAACGTGGTCTATGTTCTCTGGTGTTGCTCAACAAGTAAGCTTTGTATTATGTATTTGTTGACCTTTAAGTCATTAATCTTGTTTTGATAATAACAATATATTTAATCTTGTGTAAATTAACAAAGTTGATGTTTTAAGTGATAGCCATTATAATTGATCTCATGAGGACAAAATCAAAAAGCCGGAATATAGATCATTCACCAACACAAGTGTATTCTCTCTATGCCTCATGCCTCACACAACTACATGATCAATGCTTTACCAAAAGGATCTCTACAAGAACAAAAGCCAAGGAAGAAAATAATCGAAGACACAAACAAAGCTTTCGAAGACTCATAAGATTATATTTGAGTGAGTAGTTTTGTTGTAAAGATTCATATTTGATTTCCAATTATTGCTCTTAAACTCTTTATTTCTTTATCCAAATAGATTGATCAAAATCATATTGAATTAAAGATCTTTGAAAAACAAACACCTTTCATAAACCATTTTTCAAATAAATTCATAATTAATTCAAATGATCATATTTTGTGTTTTCCCGAAAAATAGGTGTCTTAGGAACTTATTTTTGAAGTTCCCATAGCATTAAAATTGGTTTTGGAGTTAAAATACGAAAGTGTAAAAATTACATTTTTTGGACTGATGGGCAGTAGCCATTAGTCGACTAAGCAGTATGGCTCAGTCGACTGATGCTTTCTCAGTCGACTAAGGAGCCCTGCTCAGTCGACTGATGCTTCAAAAACTAGCCGTTGGATTTTTACTAATTATGCATTTTTGCCCCATTAATCTATTAATCCACTACAAACGGCTATAAGCTTTCTCAAGCTATATATATATGAGGTTTAAGACTAATTTTTATGTACTTGAATCATCTACATAATTCATTATCTATCTACATTCATTCTAAGATTCAAGAACATTGTTTTTGATCAATCATTCTTATTTTGAGCTAAAAATTGTTGATCAAATATTGATATCTCTTAGTGTGAGCTTCATTTGTAATTAGATATACACGAGAGCTATTGTACATTGGTGTTAGTCACCAAAATTTGTTTAAATCATTTTTGTGAGAGGTGTATCTCATAGAATTAGCAAGAGGGGATTCTTGTGAAAGTATTGAAAGTGTTTTCAATACTTATAAGAGTGTGTGAGAAGAATACACTTGTAGTGGTTTGGTCTTCACCTGGAAAGAGATCGATAATAGTGGAAATTCTCGGGAAACTAACCGAGCGCGGACTAGGGGGAACAAGCCGAACCGTGTGGACAAAATATCCTCGACTTTGATTGGTTCTATCTTTCTATCTCTTGCTTCATTAAATTGTGTTATTTGTTCATTGTGCTTGGAATTATCTTTGTTATTGATTGCTTGATATATATAGACATAATATTTTTTAAATTGATTTTAAAAATACAATTAAGTTTCAAAAACCCTATTCACCCCCTCTAGGGTATTTTCCGACCTACAGTATTAATGCTATTGTTGTGTTTGATCATTATGTTTGGATGATAAAGAACTGAACTTGATGGGGGCTATATTAACTCTATGTTGTTTCAGATGGTAAATAGAGCATATGGCTGGGTAATGGGAAGAAGCTCCATCCTTGTACTTGAAATTGGACATGTTCAGTATCACTTATAAATGATAGTTCCTTTTGTCACCCAAATCCACTTTATAAACTATAGTGATTAGTTTGGCTGCCTTGAATTCTCTTCCAACACTTTTTGTTCTTTAGCAATAATGCTAAAAAAATAGAGCATTAATTCTTCATTATGTACATCATCCTCTTCATTGGCAAAGCACCCACTCTTTCCTCTCTCTCTCTCTCTCTCTCTCTCTATAATTCTCTTTTTTTCTTTATCTGGTTTCCTCTATTTTGTTGTAATGGAGGGAAACACATATACATAGATATGTTATATCTCTGGAATTGGCGAAAAAATTAGAAGAGGGAATGATGTGGCCGGGCTGACTAATTTACCCCTCGATCAAACGTTTTCTGTCCACAAAACAAACGGCAGATGGCTTGAGGGACCAAAATGACAGGCGGAATCTACATCGAGGTGTGAAATGTCAAGAAATGAATTTCAAGGATGAATGTGACAATTCGGTCAAACTTTCAAAAGCATAACGTTATAAATTGTCATGATATATCAATGCAAAAATATTGTTTTTTGAAGCCACCAAAGTCAAATAATGTGGTTACTGACTTGTGATGGCTTTTGTGCAAAAAATATGGCAAAGTAGTTTACTTGCTCCTCTTGACTTTTGATTGTTTTATGCCAAAAATATGGAAAAGTGGTTTTCTTGCTCCCTACATGTTAGATATTTTCTTTTGCCTATATATGGATTGTACCAAGAGCAGAAAAAAAAAAAAGAATTTGGCTATCTCTCTACCGAGAGAGATGAATTAGTATGGGCAGAAGAAGAATTGGTAAGAGGAATTTGGCTCTCTCTACTAATAAATGAAATTTAGATTTGATTTCCTTCATTTGAATTTGCAAGTAGAAATTTGGAACAAGTCAATTTGTGTATTGTAAGGTACAATTTGTAAACTCAATATTTGGTTGATGGGTTTAGTTTCTTTGCATGAAAAATATATTGTATTTTTCATTTGAGTGTTCTTGGTAGAGCATTTTATAACCCATTTTGTATTTGTACATTTGAATATTTTGAGGAAGGAATGCCCGTGGACTAGGGGCGATTCGCCGATACCACGTAAGAATTGAAATTTCCCAACTCAGCTCACTTATACTTGCTTTTCCTTCCCATTTTTCCAATTTCTAATCCTACATGCTAAAAGTTGGCAAATGAATGAAATAAGTTTAGCTGCAAACTATACTTGATAGAACGACTAAAATTTCAATAGAATGACTAAAATTATTAAGCTACCTATTGGGGCCATGCTTAATGAAGTTAAAAATGGACAAAGCTCATTGATTGGATATATCTGTGTTTGTACATGAATTTGATGAGAGGCCTTCAATCAAATAAATGTTGTACTGATTTGGGCAGCGTTCTATCAGTTGTGAATATCGACACTATCAACAAGCTAGAAGGTCCAGTCCCTCACTTGAAGGATCACTCAAACATGAAAAGCCAGAGGTACTATTTATTTATAAAGAAGCACGAAAGTCTGGCAACTCGGAATATAAAAAAGTCCCAGAAAGCAATAATAAATCTGAATCTGAAAGTGCGCATGAACGCTATCTGATGAAGGGAAAAGCTGTTGTAACTGACTCCTCATCTAAGCAACATCAGGAGAAGGATTGTGTGGAACCCCAAAGTCAATTGATGAAATTACCGCTGATCAATTGATGCCATCTGAGGAAGTTGACTGTGTCAATGAAATTTCCGCTGATCAATCGATGCTATCTGAGGAAGTTGACCTTCTCCTAGACAAAGTTAGAAACCTCAAACACCAAGTCCTAGACCTATCCAAGGAGCCAATAAACTACGATGAGGCAATTTTTCTAATTTTATTTTATTTATTTATTTGTATTGGCCTTTATATATATATATATATATATATCATATAAGATGTTGGCAAAGGGATCTACTCGTGTTACAAATGCAAAATAATATATGTGTAGTACTTCTACTAACTTGATTGCTTATTCTTGCAGCGAGCACAAACGCGTCCTAATATGGTAGTTGAATGGTATAGATCGCGGATGACTAATACAATTGAGCCTCGAAGACTTTTCTTTAGGAATTTGGACATAGCTGATAAAGTTAACTATCTTCGATCTTATGTTGACGACCTCTAACTCGTAATCACCTACCTCCAATCCCAACTCAAAACTGTAACACACTCTTTCTCTCTATATATATATGAACACACTATATATATATGTATGTATATAAGTGTCTTTATTGCGGAATTTGCCTAAATGCAGGAACACAAAAAAAAATAAAAAAAATAGGCATGCACATGAGATGACCTATCCGTACTTTGTTTGATTGATTACTGAGAAACATTGTAGGAAAAAAAACAACCACAACTTCTGCTGAGATGGAGTAGTATATAGTTTCTAGCTTTAAAGCTCAATGGAACTTTTATTCACTTCAATAGTCTTTTGGCACTTGCTTTTCTTTCCATTTACTGAGTTTTTTTAGGCTGCCTATTGGGTCCATGTAGAGAAACTTTTCTTTCCATTTACTAGTCTCTCTCTCTCTCTCTCACACACACACACACGTGCACGCACACACATATACACACCTTTAACTTTATATTTTGATTGGCAGCGTTCTAGCGGTTGGAGACATGCATGCTTCAAGCAATTTGGAAGGTCGAGTCCACCATTTGGAAGAGTACGTGAAACTTTGTAGTAAGCCGGCATTCTTTTTTGAGACTTTGAACACTTTTATTTCAATCATATCGATACAACAACTAGAAGTTTGATGGGAAAAATTTACTAAGCAGATTATATAATGGCAAAAGCTTACTATGTGATGCAAGGAGAAAGAGAGCTTATAGATGTTAATGTGTGGCTACTTTAAATTAGTTCTATTTTAGTTTGATGGTGTTTTGCTTTAGTTATTACTGTAAATATGCATTTTCTGTGTTGCTGACAACATGTAGATAGAACCATTTAACATTGCTTTGAAAGTTTAGGAGAGGAGAGATTGAGAATAGAAAATAATAGAAAATGATTATCTTTTACAATTTATAGGAGAAACCTAATTTGTTATAATTTTCAAATCTAAAACTTTGTTCATGTTTTGAGATACACGTGTGGTTTAAGATTTTAAGGATGCAATGTGGGTGGGGGATTGAACCGTTGGCCTTGCAACACAACATGTGGAAGCAATACAATTTGAGTTGCATTGCATTGATGGTCTGTGATTATATTAGTTACATTGCCCTTGCAAAAACCTTTTTAATTGATTTGCATTACATAATGTGCACAAAAAGTTTGCATGCAAATGATATGTCAAATATGTAATTAGACAAGGGCATTGGTAGAACCCACCACATTTTACATATTTTAGTGTCCTCAAATCCAACCAATCGGCATTCATGTAGATTACACGTCATTTTTGTGAATATTTTATATATTTGAATCATTCTTTTATTATATATATATATATATATATGTGTGTGTGTGTGATTTCAATGGTTACCTTCTTTCTCTATTCATGAAAAATTATTGTAATATTAACTATTGGATCAAAAATCAAGATTGAGATCAAATGAGTAGTTGGTTAACATAATTAATGCACATTAAAGAAATACAAAACATTAAATGCAAGGTTAAGTGGATAACTTATTGTTATCCGATGACATGTTAATTTTTTTTTTCCATTCAATTTTAATGGATCTTAAATTAGAGATTCATTCTATGATTTTTTAATTCCAATCCACTATATCCCTACTCCTTATCATTATAAAATATGATCATCTCCAAATGTTTGACAAACACAACACATTGATTATTATTATTATTATTATTATTTGATTTCTTACCTCATTAAATTGGTGTTTGGGCACAACATTATTAAGGGGGAGAAGTCTTAATTTTAATAAATTACAACAGACTCTTAAGCTATTTTTATTTAAACCTTAGTGATTACAAAGAAGTCCTCTTATAGGTAACATAATTGCTAGTAAGGAAATAAATTCAAAATAACTCCTAAAAATAAAAAATTAGAAAGATCGTGGGATAATTATGCCAATTGGACCAAAGTCAAGTATGAAATTCATAACTCAATTTATTAGCAAATTCAAACATCCTGTAAATAGTAAATTTGCTGATTAAGATGCTTAAATGAAGGAATTTGGCCAAGAAATAGCGTCCATCAGCAGTGACATGAATTCTTTAGGCTATTTTGGGTCAAAAAATTGTAGTCCACATGACTCTGGTGTCGTCACTTTTTTGGCCTTGGTGTGCTTGCAATGGTCCACTGTGGCTCACAAATAGGCTTCTGCTACCTGTTTTAAATATATATATATATATATAATTTGATGAAGTAAAAAATATTTCGGGATATTAAAAAATAGGGTTTGTTAGAAAAAGTTATGTAAAAAAGAAATAGAGAATAATAATTTTGAAAACTAAGGGCCTATATTTGACCAAATTCCGAAATGAGTGCATAGTTAACTTTACGGTACATCTTTAAATTGTATTTTTTTTTATATAATCATGAAAAACTAAGTTTGCACTATATGTTTTTTAGCATATTGTTATAAATAAGTGTTTAATTGAGGGTGCTTTAGAATAATTTTAATAAATTACATATTTAAAACCTATTTATTAATAAAATGCATATAATATTTTTTTCGAAATTAAGTTTGCACTCCTTATTTTCTGAAGCATTACTATGTATTTATGTTTATTTGACATTATTTTAAAGTTTTACGAATGAAAAAATAAGAAAATACTTCTTAAAAAATATAAACACATCATGCAAAACAAACTTGCATTTAATTTTTTTTTTTTTTTGCAAAGTTAAATTTGTACAAAATACAATTTTGTACAAAGTTAAATTTAAAAAATTTGCACTCGGTTAAAGCCCTTATTTTAAAACACAATTGATAAATAAACTTTTATTTTGAAATGATAATAATATCTAGACACTTATTTCTCAAAAATATTATTCCTTAATTGTTTTACAAAAACCATTATCACAAAAAACTTACCTTATTTACAAAATTTATTTAAAAAGAAAAATTAGTTATAAGATGATTAAAAAAAGTAGTACCTGGTTCTTGCCTCTCCAATTCATCATTCATCCTCAAATTCAATTGGGACGGAAGGCACGTGCCGGATTATGTAAGAGTCTTCTACTCGAACCTTATTTCCGAATGCCTTGGGCATACTCCAAATATCCAATCTTTCAAGTTTAGTGAGAAATTTCAGTCCTTCAGGAAGTCTCTTCATTTCCTTGCAGCCATCAATACATAAATAAGAAAGAAGGGGTAAAGCTCCTTCATCCACTCGCCAATTCTCTAATTTCGTCAAACCCGACAAATACAGCTTTCGCAGTTGAGGGAAACCCCCAGCAGAACAAACCATTTCCTTTCCAACATACGCTTGACTCCATAATTTAAGAGATTTTAAGTTTGGGAGCTTCTCTAGTGTTGTCATTGGGTCTTCCGTAAGTCCAGATAACTCTAAGGATATTCTGGTGAGGCTCGCGGATGAATGGATCTGACGATATTCTGGTAACTTACCTATTGTCCCCCGTACCTCCAGCCACTCGAGTCTATGGATCGTAAACACTTTTCTAGAGATAAGAAAGGGCTCTTCTTCCTCAAAATCAAGTATAATTTCAAGGTATGTACATCGTAATTGGTGTGAAGTAGCATTTAGATAGTTGATGATTGTTTCCATCTTCTCCTTACACCCCACCCAAACTGTTGCTTTCAAATTTCGCAATTCGGGCAACGTAAAGAGATCTTTCAGGACATTATACGTACTTGTATCAAAATTCTCCAATATCTCTAGACGGCTCAAGCCATCCAATGTTAATTTTTTATTTCTATGAATAGTACTGTAAGGAAGATATAGATGTCTTAGGCTTTCCAACTTCCACAATACATTCGGTATAAGAACACGGCTACCACGTATATCAAGGATTTGCAAGAATTGCAAGTTGCCTATTGATGATGGCAACTTCCTCCCACCCCTGCAGTCTCTGAAACTCAAGTACTTCAAGTGGATTAGTTTCCCGATTCCCTCTGGTATCCCCTTTTCACGAAACCAAAAACCCTCAAAATCTAAAACTCTAAGCAATTTGAATTCCTTGAGATTGGATAAATCTATTCGCAATCCGAAATAAATTGCAAGTTTACGTGTTTTAGTGATACTTGTTGATGAAGAAGATGAATCACGTACATTTCCATGTGATTGAGAATCTTCCCCCTTTCTCTTTGAGAGGCATAGTTCTCGCATGAGGTCATGAAGTCGACAAGTTTCCTGCGGTTCCAATATTCCCCACCACGAGTTTTCATTTGATGATTTTACTTGGACCATGCTCCTTTGTGCTAGTTCACCCAAATACCGTCCTGCTACATCCATCATTGCTTCTCCTTCCGCTTTCTCTTTAGGATCTACCATTCCTTCAGCAATCCATAAAAGACATAGTTTTTCTGTGGCCACATTATAATCTTCTTGGAAATTCCCCATATAAAGAAAGCAAGACTTCAATTGATATGGCAAGTCGTCATAACTTAAAGTAAGCACTTGTTTAATTCTTTGGTCTGGTGTGTCCATGCCTTCCCCCATCAAATACCGACCAAGACTATGATGCACTCTCTCCCATTCATTTAAGGTATGTCTATTGGCCAATAGTCCCCCGAGCACAACAATAGCAAGTGGTACACCCCCGCATGGTTGTAGCATTTCCCTCCCTTTCTTCTCCATCTGAGTTTCAACTCTAGGCTCTGGATAACAAGAATGAATGACAACTTAAGAATAAAGTTGATGCACATTGTTTGTTTGTTAGGCAGCTAATGAGAATACGAGGTGATCGTAACCAATTACTCACGAAAAATGTTTTAGGGAATGTTTGTTTTTTAACCTCTGGATGTTGAAAACTGAATTACTCTGCATTCTTAATAGTGAACAAAACTTTGATAGAAGAAATATGTTTGATTTTATTTGGGTCCGAAGGTTGAATAGATCACATTTTATGATTTTAACCTTATCATTATGGTATACATCAATAATTGACGAATAGAAAGAACAGGGGCAACATTAGGAAAAAAATAATCATTAAAGTAAAAATTAAGCATTCAACATTTGGCTTGCTTCTTAATGTTGAATGGTAAATTTTAATTCAATCAAGCATTAAAAGGTAAGAAAACAAACACCAGTTTTACCGTTTAATGCTGAATATACTTCCATTGAGCATTAGAAGCTATAAACAAAAACCACCTTAAACTAATATTTTAACAGGATTATAAAAGTGTTACAAAAGGCGATGCCCAAGCGGCACCTAGGCTGTAGACTACGCTTAGGCACTTGATTAATCTCTGGATGAATTAGGAGGATTTAGGGGGGCCGCTTAATCGTGTTAGGCGGGCTACGCAAATAAACGAGTTTCTTTTCTTTTTCTCTCTTTATTTTAAGAGCAGCCATTTTTTATTTATGTTAAAAAAACCCATTGTGATTTAAGAGAACGGAAGGGAATAAACATTATTTGCTCAACCTTATCTTGAACTTTCTTTCATTTTTCTTTCTATTGTAGCTCGCTGCTTTCTTTCTTTCTTATTTTTTTCACAGGCTTTTTTATCGTTGCTCAAAATATTGAGAGTTTCGAATGAATGGGAACCTTTGCTCCAATCTTATTTTTTTTAGCGAATTGAAACTAATGACAATGTTTCATCTGATTTTGCATTACACTAGTATTACATATGTATAATTCAAAACAATGAGAGCCTGGTGCCTAGACGCTCAAATGATCAATGGTTGCCCTAGGTGCACCTATTGCCTTTTAGAAACATTGGGTTATGAACTTACCTGTATCTCTTCTTCCTGGGAATGCTTTCTTCACTAGCAACTGCCAACTCTCTTCTGTGTTTAGTAACCTCAGTGGATGCAGAAAAGCATTTGGATCAATGTGGCAAGCCACTTGCTTCATACGCGAGGTGAGCAATATTCTGCTACCAGTGTATCCATATGGGAAGGATTGTCGTAAGGCGTTCCAAACATCATTGTTCCAAATGTCATCAAGAACCACCAAACATTTTTTCTGCTGTTGGGTCTGACGAAGTTCCCTTGCTAATTCGTCTTCTATCATTTCTTTGATCTCCTTCTTCTTCTGTTCGTCTGGGCTAATTAGTTTGATTAGGATTCGCTTTAAAACATCCATATTATCCCACTTCTGGGAGATAAAAACCCAAGCAAAACTATCAAAATGGCGTCTAACATCGGGGTGATGATAAACTTTTGTAGCAAGAGTGGTCTTTCCCAAACCACCCATGCCAAAAATGGAAACAACTCGACGATCTGTGTCTTGATTGACCAATTCCCCTACCAGTGTCCTGATGTCTTCATCAAATCCCACAAAATCCTCTTCGATAAAATGGGAATAAATCCTCCTTACCTGATTTAGTCTTTCGTGACTAGAGCTCGGAACTTCTCTACCTTCCCTTACGGCTGTTATGCCAAAGTCTCGCAAACTTGCAGTGATTTTGCTGAATTTGATTTTGACACTGTCTATCTTTGAGCCAACCCTGTAGAGGGCGATTCCTTCGTTGAAGATGCAAGCAAATCTCAAGAGGACGTTTCTTCTCCTACTGGATGAGACTTTGAAGGCGTAAAGTTCAAGCACGTCCTCAGCATCGTAAGTGACTTTCCTTATTTCTATCACCAAGTCTTGGAGAGTCTTGCTCTCCTCTTGTCTTCCATCCACATCTTTTAAGAAGCCGCACATCAGCCTCATTTCCGCTTGAAGTTCTTCAAGTTGGACGGGCACTCTGCACATGAATCTTGCTTCATTGATCA
Organism: Lonicera japonica; assembly: GCA_021464415.1. Lineage (NCBI taxonomy): Eukaryota > Viridiplantae > Streptophyta > Magnoliopsida > Dipsacales > Caprifoliaceae > Lonicera > Lonicera japonica. The sequence goes on along the minus strand of JAKCWG010000829.1, from coordinate 159,626 downwards.
GCAGCTCCCCAATTTTTTCAACAACGAACGCAACAGCCTGCTCGACCATTTTTCTTTGTGAGAATTGAAATTATGATGAACTCTCAATTGTGTGTGATTTGATTTGATGCAATGTATGAGGAGGAGGAGCTCTATCTATATCATTTCTTTAAGTAATAATATGATATGTTTCTTTACTTGAGAATTGACATCTCTCTCCTTTTCATTTATTCACTTTTACCTTATTTTCTTGTTGTCGTACAAAAAGTTTCCGCGTATTTAACGCGTACTTGTTTTTGTTCCGATATTAAAAAATGTGATTTATTTTTGAAAATAAAAATCATAAAAGAATTAAAAATTAATATTTTTGTAAATTAAGAATTTATATTTGATTAAATTTTAAAAAGATTGGAAAGTTAACTTTATAGTATATTTTTAAATTATAATTTTTTATAAAATCGTGCAAAATTAAGTTTTTAGTACCATTTTTTAACATATTACTATAAATAAATAAGTATTTTAATTGACAGTATTTTATAATAATTTCAAAAAATTACATATTTTAAAATCATTTATTAATAAAATATACAAGAGTTTAACCAATGAGACGGTAAGACGAGCTGGGTTTAATTATAAAATCTATCCCAGTCGAGTCTAATAAAAAATTCATCAAATAGCTCAAATTTGAATTTACCAAATAAGTCCTATTTATGATAGATCATTTATATGATTTAGTAAAATACGGCTTATTGCCACCTCGAGAATAATAATTTTTAATTCATGACTTTGATATTTTATTGTATGATTTTTTTAAAATTTGTAATTTTTTAATGTATATTTTGAATTGATATTCAGACACATATTTTTTTCCCAATTTTAATAGTTTTATATCACTAATATCTTTTATATCATCATACCTTTTAATATATAATATAGCGGCTACTTATTTTTCAATAAAAGTGATATACGTTTTAAATTTTAAATAATAAAATAATTATTTTTTTCTTAAGAACTTCGACCACGGAACAAACTTTACACCTAGACAAATGAATAACTGACCTTAGCGTTGGCATTTATTGACCCTCTTTTATGACACCCTTCTGCACAATGTCCGGACAATAATGCAGCTAAACCACTATGCAACAAATGAATAATTGATATTTTACTACTCCCATTTCCTTTTTTAAAATTCTATTCATTTTATTTAAAATTTGAGTTGCACCTCTTTTTCCTTTTAACTTTGATGTTATGTCATTTTTTTAGAGTAATCTTATTTACGTTACTTATATTTATCTTATCATTAAAATTATTTTATGATAAATTTATTAGCACTAATAATTTTTAAGACTCGTCTAATAAAAGGTAAGTATAGTTACATACACTCGACTCACATGCTGAGAGTTTATTGATAAAAATTCGCCTAATATCAATCAATGAAATGTTAAAATATTTTTTTAAATAAGACTCATCTAATGAAAAGTGAATGCACTTACATTAACTCTTCTCAAATGGGGAGAATGTGTTGCTAAGTTTTCGCCTAACATCAGACAATAGAATTATGGAGTGTTTGTGATAAATAAGGGGTGTTATTTTACCAATTAAAGTTACTTCTAAAAATTACAAATATATGCATATTAGTTAACTTTGCCTCCCTTAAATTTTTAAAAGCTAACTACTAGTATTAATTGCCCCTTTAATATTGAAATAAAATGGTATTAGTACTAAACTTTCTTTGTTAATTTTGCAGAGAGTGTAGTAATTTAGTATTAAACTTGATAATCCACTAAATTTTCAAAAACTGTTAATTACTTTTAAAAATTACAAATATATGCAAACTAGTTAAGTTTGTCTTCCTTAAATTTTTAAAAGCTAACTACGAGGATTAATCATCCCTCTAATATTGAGAAAAAATAATATTAGTAATATTTTTTTTTCTTTATTGCTCTGTCCCAGAATGTGACCTATGGATATTTAGTTCAAGTAATGGATTTTTCGTTTGAAAAAGTGATGGGACATTTAAGTTAAAAAGAAAGTAAGACGCAACTTAAATTTTGAAAATTAAAATGAGATGATCTAATTTTAAAGATGAAATTGAGAAAGCTAGGAAACTTTAAACACGTAAAATGTCAATTGCCCATATGTAGCACAGTGGTTAGGACGAAGGTGCTTCATTGGGGTGTTCAATTTTAATTATTTAGATGCATTATTGCCTTGATGATTAATGACGCGGGTCTTTGATGTCTGTTTAAACTTTATGTTAATTTCATGCAGGGTGCATTATTAGGCCCGTCTTCATTTCGCTTTCGAATATCATATTAAGTCATAAAAAAAATTATTAACAAATAATGATATTAGTGTTTTATAACAAAAATATATATTTTAAAAATATTTTTAATGGAAAAAAATATTTAATAATTAAAAGATGTATAAATTTATAATATTAACATACACTTGCTTAAAAACACAACACAAGGAAACTAGAAGCCTGAAAATTCTATGGCTCAGCATGGCTTTCAAAGTTTTTGTAGTGTTTTGTTTGGCTGCCTCTGCGGTTTTGATGTTCAAAATAAAATGCACCAAGTAAAGCTTATCATATAGCAATCTAAAGCAGCCAATGAATGAACACTGGTCTATTCTATTATATTCGAACCACAACAAAATTCAAAGATGATTGTGAAAGGCACCTTTTGAATGAACATTATTCTACTCTCAAGCGCCAAGGGAATGGAGACCGTGTAATATATCATATATAATAATACTATATTTATTCGCTTTATTTACTGAATAATTAAACTGGATGTATCAATATATATATAGTTTGGACATTTCCAAATTTTAAAATTTATTAATACACCTAGTATAATTATTCGATAAATAAAGCAGGTAAGAATATCATTTTTACGATCCCTAAACATTCACCATTATATTCAAAAATTTAAATGGAATTTAGTTAAGTTCGCCTCCCTTAAATTTTTAAAAGCTAAATACTAGTATTATTCGTGTTCCTAATATTGAACAAAAATAATATTAGCACAAAATTAGTTTCTTTAATTTTGTAAAAAGTGACTTTTGTAATTTAGTATTAAACTTTCCCTTTTTAAACAAAAAAAAATGTATAGCTCCGCCCCTACATGTGGCACATGGATATTTATTACAAAAATAGATTTTTTGTTTTAAAAGATAACTTGACATCTCAATTAAAAAGAAAAAAATAAGCAACTCAAATTTTGAATACCAAAATAAAATAAATGAAATTTTTAAAGACCAAAATGATAATAAAAGCAAAGTTTATGTGGATAAATTGTGGATTACCCATTTGTCGCAAGAACTACTTTATTTAGATGCATTATTGTCCCAACAATGTGTGAAAGTGTGACATCAAAGTAGCTCAATAAATGGTCAAGGTGACTGTACGTACATTTGAACGCATATCACTTTTTAATTTTATTTATTTATTTACCTTTTTTTCCTTCTTTTTTTGAGCATTTGTGAATACTTGAGCCCATCCAATTAATTTTATAAGACTGACGTTTATCCACAACGAGAAATCGTATTGGTCTCAAAAATCTTGACACAATGAGAAATCAAACCTGATATTGTGTGCAAAATATAGTAATAAGGAAACAATTGTCCTCCACCCCCTAATTTATTTATTTTTAAAAATACTATTTTACCAATAAAAGTTACTTCTAAAAATTACAAATATATGCATATTAGTTAACTTTTGCCTCCCTTAAATTTTTAAAAGCTAACTATTAGTATTAATCGCCCACTTAATATTGAAATAAAATGATATCAGCACAAAATTTTCTTCGTTAATTATGAAGAAAATTTTGTAATTTAGTATTAAATTTGATACTCCACTAAATTTTCAAAAATTGCTAGTTACTTTTAAAAGTTACAAATATATACAAACTAGTTAACTTTGCCTTCCCTAAATTCTTAAAAGCTAACTGCTAGTATTAATTGTCCCACTAATAATGAGTAAAAAAAAATATAAGTAATAAATTTTCTTCTTTATTGCTATGTCCCTTCATGTGACCTATGGATATTAAGATCAAATAATTGATTTTTCGTTTGAAAAAGCGACAGGATGTTTAAGTTAAAAAGAAAGTAAGATGCAACTTAAATTTTAAATAGTAAAAAGAGACAAATCTAATTTTAAAGACCGAAATGAGAAAGCTAGGAAACTTTAAACAGGTAAAATGTCAATTGCCCTTCCGTAGCACAGTGGTTAGGAGGAAGGTGCTTCGTTGGTGCGTTCGACTTTAATTATTTTGCATTATTGTCTTGATGATTAATGATGCGGGTCCTTCACGTCCGTTTCAACTTTATGTCAATTTCACGAGGGGTGCATTATTAGGCCCGTCTTCATTTCTCTTTCGAGTATCATATTAAATCATGAAATTATTATCTTTTTATTAACAAACAATAATATTAGTATTTTATATAAAAAAATATTTTAAAATTTTAAAATTATTTTTAATGGCAAAAAAAAATATTTCATAATTAAAAGATGTATAAATTCATAATATTAACATACACTTACTTAAATACACAACACATGAAAACTAGAAGCTTGAAAATTCTATGGCTTAACATGGCTTTCTATGTTTTTTTAGTGTTTTGTTTGGCTGCTTTTGCGATTTTGATGTTAAAAATAAAATGCACCAAGTAAAGCTTATCATATAACAATCTGAAGCAGCCAATGAATGGAGACCAGTTTATTCAAAAGTGATTGTGAAAGGCACCTTTTGATTGAATATTATTCAACTCTCAAGCTCCCTATGAATGGAGACCGTGTATTATATCATATATAATAATACTACATTCATTGTCTTTATTTATTGAATAATCAAACTAGATGTACCAATATATATATATATATAGTTTGGACATTTCCAAAGTTTAAAATTTATTAATACATTCGGTATAATTATTCGATAAATAAAGAAGGTAATAATATCATTTTTACCATCTGTAATCATTCACCATTATACTCAAAAATTTAAATGTGGTTTAGTTAAGTTTGCCTCCCTTAAATTTTTAAAAGCTAGCTACTAGTATGTATCGAGCCCCTAGTATTGAATAAAAATAATATTAGCACAAAATTAGTTTCTTTAATTTTGTAAAAAGTGATTTTTGTAATTTAGTATTAAACTTTCCCTTTTTTAAAAAAAATGTATAGCTCCGCCCTTACGTGTGGCACATGGATATTTAATACAAAAATGGTTTTTTGTTTTAAAAAATAACGAATAGAGGAGGTTGGCCTCGTAGAGTAGCTATTACAAACTCACAAAGATCTTTCTAACTAGCCTATCCTCGCAACATTACAATGAAAGTATGCCTTGAGTTACACAAATTCTGACTTCTCTATGTCGAGAGCTCTGCCATGTGCTCAGTATCTCTATATCTCTTGATTGCTCATGCTTTTTCCTATTTTCTCAGTGTTGTTCTTGCTTGTTCAGAAGTTGTTTTGAGAAGCAAATGCTTCTTCTCTATATATATGAGACAGAGTAAACATGTGAAGAAAGTTCTGCGGAGCAGGTCCAAAGTCATCTGTTACTCCCATCAACCCTGACCTTGCCTCCCTAGGGATTCTGGCACATTAAATGCAGTGGGTATGTATTTATTGAAGGTGAGGGAGGTTCTGCGGCATTTAGCGGAGTTGACAGCAATGCTATGCCTTTCCTGACATATTGGTCGGCCAGGGAGCTCGTTGGGAGAGCTTCATCTTTCGAGTTCCGCAAATTCATTTCTCGAGAATAATCCTCCGAACTGGAAGAACCGTTGGTCGGAGCTCTAGCTCCTGGATATGTCCTGATCAGAGTTCCTAGTCTTCGTTAGCTAAAGGGTGGTAATGCCGTTGATGTAGGAGGCCACGTGTCTGCTCGTGGTTGGGGGGTAAATTATGTCACTAATTTGCGCCATCAACAAGTATCCGTAAACAGCACAAAAGTTCATCAGAAAGTGTCCCAAAGTATTACTTCTCATCAAAAAGTTTGAATGTACCTTTTTCCTTGACATTTGGCTATTACCTTTACATATGATTGAGATATTTTAGAATTGTAATTGAAATCAGTAAATTCACCAAAGAATGTAACTGCAAATATTTGAAATTGAAATATTGAAAATCGCAATTCAATGTACACAAACACTACCCTTGGTCTTAATATATTATTTCCTTGGGTGTAGTTCTCTACTAAAGTGCGAGAAAGAAATCTTTCATTCAATAGTATGAGTCTAGTTTTGCAATAACAAGGGTTCCATTAAATTTGAAAATGACGTTAAGTAAAAAAAATAAAATTTAATGTAGCAGAAAGTTAAGAAATTGACAAATCTTGATTAGGCAAGCAGTAAACACTCAATATAAAGAAAAACACTCACAATTTTGTTTAATAGTAATCTACCTTAATGATTACAAAGAAACCCTCTTATAGGTAACATAATTGCAAGTAAGGAAATAAATTCAAAATAACTCCAAAAAATCAAAAATATCGTGGGATAATCACGCCAGATTTGACCAAAGTCAAATTTGACATTCATAACTCAGCTTGTTAGCAGATTCAAACATGCTGTAAAAAGCAAATTCGTGGATTAAGAAGTCTAAATGAAGGGATTTGGCCAAAAAATAGTGTCCATCAGCAGTGACATGAATTCTCTAGGCTATTTGGGTCAAAAAATTGTGGTCCACATGATTCTAGGGTCGTCACTTTTTCAGCCTTAGTGTGCTTGTAATGATCCAATGTGGCCCATAAATAGGCTTCTGCTACCTATTTTAAATAATATATATATATATATAATAATAATTTTATAAAGTGAAAAATATTTTGGGATATTGAAAAATAAGGCTTGTTTGAAAAAAATTTATGTAAAAGAACGAGTGAATGATATTTTTGTAAATTAAGGGTCTATATTTGACCAAACTCCAAAATGAGTGCAAAGTTAACTTTGCAATAGATTTTTAAATTGTATTTTTTTTATGTAATCGTACAAAATTATGTTTGCACTATATATATTTTAGCATATTATTATAAATAAGTGTTTAATCGAGGATGCTTTAGAATAATTTTAACAAATTACATATTCAAAACCTATTTATTAATTAAATGCACTTAACAATGTTTTCGAAGTTATGCAAAGTTAAGTTTGCACTCTTTATTTTGTAATGCATTTTTAGGTATTTGTATTTATTTGACCTTATTCTAAAATTTTATAAATGAAATATAAAAATATATTTGTCAAAAAATAGAAACAGATCATGCAAACTAAATTTACATCAATTTTTTTTAGATTGATAATATTTGCCAATTTTATGCTGGATTTAACCTTTTGTTGGTTAGTTGAGATAAATAATTCTTAATTTAACTTCATCTTTTTTTCTCTTGTCGATTAGGACTGATGACATTATTAATGTAGTGCCACAATTAGTTTTTTCTTTTTTATCTTTACAACGTCTTTGGTATACTGGTTATGATTAACTCTAAATATAAAAATCATAGCTTGCATTTACCCATTTCTCTTTATATATATAAAGGACACCAAATTAGAAATTCATCTAGGTACCCTCAAAGCTCACGACTTATCTTGGTAACTATTTGCACATATATCTTTTCCCACTGTTATATCTTAGATTTTGGTGAAGTAAATTTGTAGATGCTTTCCATCTTTAACTTATGAAATGCTATTGACATTTTCAGGCAGTTAATTCTATGTTGAAGAATTGTTGCATGCACATTGACTTGACACCTACAAACACTCTCAAAGCACTATATGCTTGTTTAGAAAGCTCGGTGTGTTTGGTTGTACTTCATTTCCATGAGAAATGCGCAATAGCCCTAATTTTCCATCTTTAGTTATGTTTGATTGTGGTTTTAAAGGAAACAATTTTCTTTCATACTCGTTGTAATCAAATTATTTTATTTTCCATGGAATCCATAAACCATTTCTCCCTGAACTTTTGTCTTCACGAAGTCTTTTTCGATGTAAACAATTCTAAGGAATTCAATTTTCCATGATCTTAACCAATCAGATGCACACTGATTAAAGTATTACTATCATATATAGTAATACTATATTTATTGGCTTTATTTACTTAATAGTCATACTGAATAAATCAATATATAGTTTGAACATTTCCGAAAATTACAATTTATTAATATATCCAATATAATTATTCGATAAATAAAGCATGTAAAAATATCACTTTTACCATACCTAAACGTTCACCAATATATTCAAAACTTTAAATGCAATTTAGTTAAGTTCGCCTCCCTTAAATTTTTAAAAGCTAATTACTACTATTAATCGTATTCCTAATATAATACAAAAATAATAGTAGCACAAAATTTGTTTCTTTACTTTTGTAAAAAGTGACTTTAGTAATTTAGTTTTAAAGATGCCCTCTTTAAAAAATTTATAGCTTGGCTGAGGCATGTCGTACATGGAGTCCAAAAATAAAATTTCCGTTTAAAAAAATGACGTAACATCTAATTAGTTAAAAGGAAAAAGAGATGCAATTCAAATTTTGAGTATCAAAATAAAATAAACAGAATTTTAAAGATCGAAATGAGAGTAAATACAAATTTCATGTAGGTAAAATATCTATCACTCATTTGTCACAGAGTGGTACTTGGTTCAACTTTATTTAGATGCATTATTGTCCCCCACACCCCTAAATTAATTTTCAAAAATTGCTAATTACTTTTAAAAATTACAAAAATATGCATACTTGTTAAGTTTGCATTCCTTAAGTTTTTAAAAGCTAACAACTAGTACTAATCATCCTCCCCCACCCCTGAATATTGAATAAAAATAATATTAATACTAAATTTTCTTTTTTAATGCTCCGCCCTTGCATGTGACACATGGATATTTAGTCCAAATAATGCCATAATATTGTTTCAACAGCTTTGAAGAACTGCCTTTGATAGAATATACAACTTATTAATACACCTAGTATAATTATCCCATAAATAAAGCCGATAAGAATATCTTTTTTAATATATAACAATGCCATATTTACCAGCTTCATTTACCAAATAGTGATATTAATGCGTTAATAGGTTGAATATTCTCATAATATAAATTTACTTGTTTTAATTTGGTTGTGACATATGTTGCAATTAAATGTAGTCATTTATATCATCTCTCCAACTCTTTCAACAACAAACTTAACAATGTACTAGGCGATTTTTCTTTGCGAGAATTGAAATTATGAACTCTCAATTATATTTAATGCAATATCTGAGGAGCTCTATCATTTCTTAGGCAATAATATGATGTGTTACTTTACTTGAGAAGACATCCCTCTCCTTTACTTTTATTTTAAGTTTTAACTTATTTTCTTGCTGTCATACGCATTTTTCTCCCCCCTGCAAGTTTTCAAATAATGAACAACTCTCCCTCTACTTTCTTTCCGGATTATAAATTAAGAGCATATTTTTTTTTCTTTTATCATACATATGATAAATATATAAAATCTTATAATAATTAATTATTCTATTTAAACGTCAATTATATTAAAATTAATGTATCCTACAAAAGTTTAAACCCCTAATGAGGGGCTAAAGAAGTGGGCATTTTGGCAACATTTATGATTTATTATCGTCTTTTTTGAAGTCAGATTTATAGTAAAGTCGAAAAGTAATTCAAAAATAAAATCAAAATATTCATGAAACCTAAAAAAATTGATAATGAAACTAGTTGGTAAAGAATATTACGATTATTTTTTTTATTATTTTATTGTATAAATCAGTTTTAGCCAACATGAGGATCATTTATTTGTACGGACAATTGATCTTTGATCACGGTTTTGAAGTTTGCCTTCTTTTTTCTTTTTTTGGTTTCAGTGGTCTTTAAAGTTAAATTTCACACATTTTAGTAATCAAAATTTGAGTCGCACACTTTATTTAAAATTAGTTTTTTATTGATTTTTTGGATAGAAAATTTATGTGGCCAGTGGCAGAAGGAAAGGCAACCTAAGGGACCAATTGGTCCCCCGCCATCCTCAATTTTCCAAAATTGCTATTTTACTATTATTACTATTACTTTTACTAATATATGTATATTAATTAGCTAAATTTGCATCCTTAAATTTTTAAAAGCTAACTATTAATATTAATCATTCTTTTAATATTGAATAAAAATAATATTAATACTAAGTTTATCTTTTTAATTTTTGTCTTTATAGCTTTGCCTTTGCATGTAGTACATAGATATTTAGTTTGAATAATGGATTTTCCGTTCTAAAAAGAGATGAGATGTTTATGTTAAAATGAAATTAAACCGCAATTTAAATTTTGAATACTAAAATGAAATTAATAGAATTTTAAAAATCGAAATGAGTCAACAACCAAACTTTTTATAATATGTGTTCAACTTCAATTATTTAGATGCATTATTCGACCTTTTTATTTTGACAAGGCCCTACTTTTCAAGTCTTTGGACTTTCTTCATTTGTCTTTCTAATATCAAATTATAAATTTTTTTTATTTTTTTATTTTTTAAAACAATAAATCTTAATTTTCATTCGTATAAAATTTTGGAAATAAGATACACAATAACAATTTTCTGCCAAAATAATTTTTATTTCAATTTAAAATCAATAAAGATAAGGTGTTTTGCATTGATAAAAAATAATTACGTTTGGCAATAGCTTCTCTCAAAATTTTATTGTTTTGTTGGAATTTAGAATTTAAATGTAGACACATAGAAAGAAACTAAGAGGGCTATAATAATGCGCTATTACTAGCATACAATCCATATTAATGCACAGGAGTATGTAAAATCTGTCCTATTATAATTTTATCAAAAACAGAGCGTACCAATACATATATGTCTAAAAACTGTAGAAAACCATAGCATAATAATTTCATATATATATATATATGGTTGCGCGATAATGGGCACTTTCTATTATAACTTATGGTAACTACCTCTTTATTTTAACATATTCTTATTTGAACATGATACTCACTTGATGTTGTAGTATAACTTAGTATTGGTATACATACACATAGCCGCTTAGACCAAAAATGAATATTCATATTATTTTTTTATTATTTTATTTTATCGTATAAATCCGTTTCGGCCAACATAAGACTCATTCATTTGTATGGGTAATTGATCTTTCATCACACCTTTAAAGTTTGTCTTTTTCTTTTTGGTTCATTGTATTCTTCAAAATTACATTCCACTCTTTTTTTAGTCCTCAAGTTTGGCTCACATCACTTTCATTTAAAATTAGATTTTTATCAATTTGTGGACAAAAAATTCATGTGGGCAGGGGCAGAAGGAAGGCAAAATAAAGGGAGCAATCCGCCACCCTAAACTTTTAAAAATTGCTATTTTATTATTGCAATTACTACAAATATCTGTATATTAATTAGTTAAGTTTGCCTTCTTAATTTTTAAAAGCTAACTACTAATATTAATTATCCTTCTAATATTGAATAAAAATAATATTAATATTAAATTTATTTTTTTAATTTTCTTCTTTATGACTTTGCCCTTGCATATATCACATAGACATTTAATTCAAATAATAGATTTTTCGTTTCAAAAAAAGACGAGAAGTTTATATTAAAATGAATGTAAGACGTAATTTAAATTTTGAGTACTAAAATAAAACTAACGAAATTTTAAAGTTCGAAATGAGTGAACAAGCAAACTTTTTGTAAAATCCATTATAAAATTCAGAACAAAGGAACTTTAATTATTTAGATGATAATGTTACTATTAATATTGTTTAAACTTTATGTTAAATCAGTGCATTATTCCACCTTTATATCTTTTTGACGAGGAACTACTCTTGAAGTCTTTGGTCTTTCTTTATTTGTTTTTCCAATATCAAATCATAAAATATGTTTTTATTTATTTACTTATTTAACGAAATCTTAATTCTCATTCCTATAAAATTTTGGAAATACGATACAAAATAACAAATTTTTGCCAAAATAATTTTATGTCAATTTTCTTGATAGTAGAAGAAAGATATTTGTAATTGATTGAATAATATTGATACAAGAGAGTTCAATTTATAGAATCATGTAAACAATAAGATACCTAATAGAATAAAGAAACATATATACTAATAAAAGGAACCTAGATATATATTACATATTAAATAATATATAATATATTTTAACACTCCCAGTCTAGTTGGTTCATAAATATCGAACATGCCCAACTTGTTAACTAATTTGAAAAAGATTATGTTGGAAACGGCCTTAATAAGTAGATCGGCCAATTAATCTTCTGAGTGTATATGAGACACTGCAATTATATTTTCTTCCAATTTCTCTCTTTGAAAGTTTTCGCTTATCTAACACTTTTTCCCTTCACATTTCAATGGATGAACAACTCTCCCTCAACTTTCTCTCCGGAATCTAAATAAATAATTAATAATTTTTTGTTTTAGGATATACTCAATATACAAAATTTCATGATAGTTAATTATTTTGTTCAAATATTGATTTTATTAAAATTAATGTATCTTTTAAAAGTTTAAACTCCTAATGTGAGACGAAAAATGAATTTCAACAATTTTTAAATATTATTATATGTCTTCTTTGAAGTCACTTTTGTTGTAAAGTTCGAAAATAATTCAAAAAAATAAAAATATTCATGAAACCTTAAAAAATGAAATCAACTGGTAAAGAATATTATGATTTATTATTATTATTATTATTCTATTGTATAAATCAGTTGTGGCCAAGGCAAGGATCATTTATTTGTGTGGGTAATTAATCTTTCACACTTTTAAAGTTTGCCTCTCTTTTTTTTTCACTGCAATTTTTACAGTTACATTCAATTTGTTTTAATTAAAAAAATTTAATTCGTGTATCACTTTCATTCAAAATTAAATTTCCATCAAACTTTTTAAATAGAAAATTCGTAAGGACAAGGACGGAAGAAAAGACAAGTTAAGGGCGGAATTGCACCCACAACCCACTAAATTTTTAAAGGTGTTCCAACTTTAATTATTGAGATGCATTATTCCATTTTATCATTTTACAACTTTTTTATCTTACTTTATGTTAAATCAGTGCATTATTGGACTTTATCTTTTTGACGAACCACGACTCTCGAAGTTTTGGTCTTTCTTTATTTATCTTTCCAATATCAAAATCAGAAAAATACGGATTTTTTTTATTATTATTATTATCGTTATTTTTTATTTAACAAGAAATCTTAATTCCCGTTTGTATAAAATTTTGGAAATACGATACGAAATAACAAATTTTTGCCAAAACAATTTTATGTTAAATTGAAAGCAATAAAAATAAGGTGCTTTGTGCCACCTGATAAGAAATTATTGAGATCTGTCAATAGCATCTCTCAAAATTTTATTGTTATATTGGAAAATAGCATTTATATCCCGAGGGGTAAAAAAATAACTAAGAAGACTCTAATAATACTTTGTTACTAGCATACAACACGTGTTGTGCACGTGCATATGTGAAATATGTCATATTATGATTTTATTAAAAACATGGCGTGCCATTATATATGTCAAAAAATTGTAGAAAATCATAGCATAATAATTTCAAATATATATGGTAGCGCGATGATACGCACTTTTTACCATAACTTATGGTAGATGCCTCTTTATTTTAACACGTTCTTGTTGTATTTAAGGGAAATAATTCTTGAAATATTGCTCTACTAACTTTATAAATGATGTTGACCATAATGTTCACTTGATGTTGTTACTACTATGCAGCAAATAATAATATAGTATAACTTTACACATGTACACAATCACTTAGACTTCTCAAATAACTATAATAATTTATGACTAAGTGCTATATATATTTTTCAATAAAAGAAAAATGAATATTAGGATTATTTTATTTTATTATATTTATCCGTTATGGGCAACATGAGGGTCATTTATTTGTTTGGGTATTTGATCTTTGATCTCACCTTTGAAGTTGCCTTTTTTTTTTTTTCCTTTTTCTGTTCACTGTACTTTTTAAAATTACATTTCACTCATTTTGGGCGGGGCTATTACCACCCACCTATATCTCACAAACACTTCTTTAAAAAAAATAAAGATTTTAACCATGGTCACACATCACATTTATTTTTTTTGAGCTACAATAATCAACAATTATTAATTAATTAATTAATTATTCCTATCATCATTATCATTATCTCTCTCTAAAATTCATCCTCAACAACACTTCCAAAATCCCCATTACAAACCCCCATTATACTTCTTTCCAAAAAAACAGAGCAATTGGGCACCTTCATGCGAGGAGGAAGTTTTGCCAGAACAAAAAAAAAACAAGGCACCTTATACTTCTTTACAATCTGATAATTACAAACCATCAAGTTCATTTATACCACCAAAAGAAGCAAACCTTCAGGAAAAAGAAAATAGAGCAACTAGGCAAATTAAGTTTTGGTTAGCAACCCAAAAAACAGATCACATTTTAAATGTATTCAGCCATACGAAATCGCATAGAAGTGAACAAACTCGGTTGTTCATAGCCAAGCATACATTCTTAGCTTATACGAATATTTTAAGTCCATAAATGTACATTTTCACATAGTTGAGAAAATTGGTGCAAATAAATTCCGTCTCCAGCCTTGATAAAGGAGAATGATCACAATAGCTTGTCAAAGTAGAATTCGAGTCGTATGAATATCTTTAGCAAAGTTCATAGAAATACAATTGCCCATTTTCATTCTGCATTGTGAATTATCTTTCAAAAGGGAAAAATATTCTGATAATACATGACAGCAACTAATGGTTGAATTTTTGTTGGCTATCGATCTGATTGCTTAGAAGAAATAGTGTCATTTTACATATTCAGTTGAACATTTAATCGAACATGTGGCAAGAGAAAGGATGTCTTCAGTTACTTGCTTTTACTTGGACGCGTTTTGATTCAAGATATATAGCATGCAATATATTTAATCGAACATACGGGTACAAATGAGAGTACATTTTACCCATGCTTTTGTGTCTAGCAACATATTATATATGCAGGAATAGAAACTACAAGACAATTTCTGAACACGCGAATGAAAAGAAGCAAATCAACTAAGTTGAAATCCAACGGTAAAAGTTTCTGATCGAAAATTGAAAAAATAAATACCTTTATTTTACGGCAGTATAGTGTATGTACACATTATATTACTCTATGTTGAGACTACTAATCCCACATCAAAAAAATGGATCCTCACAAAGCAATATATAAGATCTAAAGGCTACTTCACCCATTACCAATTATTATTAAAAGTCATTACAGATAAAATCAAAAACCAGCCAGAATTATGTTACAATGCATCATCCGAACAACAATTCAACAACTTCGAGTGCCAATTCTTTGAGCCTAAATTGTATTTATTTTAAAGGGCTCTAAATTGTATTTTAGACCACTGCTATTTCAAATAACTTCTTTGAGCCTAAATTGTATTTATTTTAAAGGGCTCTAAATTTTATTTTAGGCCACTGCGATTTCAAATAACTTCACTCAAGTTTATTATTTATTGTTTACTAATAGTAATTATCCACGGACATTTTCTCCTGATTTTCCATGCACCGAATATAGTATAGTAGGTAAAGATTTTAGCTTAAAAAAATGTAGTAGTGTCTTACAGGTTACATTGAGCACAATATACATAGAAACTTCAAATTTTAACACAACAAATTAAAGAACAAAATTTAGTGCTTAAGTTGAAAAAGAGGATCTCACATTGAGGTTTTTTTTTATTTAAAAAGGCTGTGTGATCACAGTTAATTGGGCAAAGCAATGATGCCAAATTCTCGTAGTATACTTTTTGCGAGAACAATATTATATTCAGAGTATATAATCCTAGGTTTGTTGATGGTTTAACGCTAAAGTAAGAAAAACAATTTACTTTTTTCCTTTCAAAAAAGAGTACATGGTGAAATGAATGCTTACTGCAATTTGTAGTCCTTATCCAATTTAAAACGTGAAGCCACTAAAATTCCTAAATTGTGAAGCAAATAATGAATCCAAGCATCACAATTGAATGGTAACGACGCTAGTCGTGAGCGTAATACCTATATTGATCGACTTGGCGCTATGAGCTTGCTTGTGACCATACTACCATGGCAATCATACATTGGGCATGCACCATTATAAGTCTTGAAATTCATTTGAGCTTAATTTCTTACTTCTGTTTTTTCTTGTTTCTTCATGCAATAGACTTGAAACAGATGAGAGATTTTGGTTTTAGTACTGCTTGAAAGTTTAAAAAAAATGCGACACAGCAATTGAGGAACGAAAGAGGGAGAACTAATTACTAATTACATTTCTGTAAGATTAACTGCAGACAGTGTTGAACAAAAATATTAGTAAAAAATGTACATAGACAAATACACAATAGCCTCAATTTTTACCTAACACGTATAGTAGGAACAGGGCTGGCATAAACTGCCGTTCATGCCCCGGTGAGTGGAAGGGGAAGTGAAAAAATAACAGGGGAAATAGAACAAATTACGAATTATTTTGATGAAAACTTTGCATTTACCTTTGAAGCCCGAAACAAATTAGACTAGAAATAACCAGAAACAAGATTTAGCAACCAATCTGAAAATAAAGTCTCAACTATCCAACAAAGTAAAAACAAAAGCATATATAGCGAGCTTATCATGAGCAACACTATTATGATTAAGGGCAACAAAATTAAAAAACACCTTGATGTCCCTCAAAAGCAACTGAATATCTGAATGAATGGACCCAAATTCATTAAGGCACTCTAGGAGCACCAATCTCAGCTACTAGAGCAAGCCCCTCCGCAATTGCCAACAACTAAGCCATAAGAACAAAAAACACGTCTTCCTTATGCACCGAAGCAGCTAGGAGCAGGCCACGTTTACTATCTCTCATGCAACAACCAGTACCCAAGCCCGTGTAGCCAGCCAAAAGATAAGCATCACATTTAACCTTCACCCAAGGGAGATACGCAGAACACCAATTAGGGTGGACAAATCAAACACTCAAGAAAACCAATTGCCTCTGCTAATAATCCATCTGGGCATTTCTATCCTCAAAAACCCATCTACTCCTATCTTGCCAAACACTACAACAAAGCATACCGAAAATCCGAAACAGAGACTCATCCCCCATCTTCGAAACCTGTAACACATCAAAAATATCAAGCCCATTAATGATCTCAAAGACATCTGCCAACTGATCCAAAAGCCATGCATCTTTTTATCTTCTTCTTTTTTTTTTTTATAAGAAACCAAATTTATTAAAATAGAAAAGTTACAGAAGAAGGGACAAGATGTCCCCTACAGATAACCCACAAGTACACCGGGCGCCACTTAAACAACACCGCTAAGGCTCTAAAAATCAAAACACCAAAAAAAAAAAGCAAGCCAGAGTATACAAACCGCTAGTTATCTTCAAACCAGTAATGTATACAAACCGCTAGTTATGGAAATTAAAGGCACTGCCACTTACAAAGATCATTCAACCTATTAATCAAGACAATTTATTATAACGTAGCTATTGGCACTTCATATAATATGCTCTAGCACCTATGAAGCACGGACGCGACACGCGATACGCGTTTTGACATGACACGTGACACGCGACACGCGATTTTTCCAAAATGTAGGACACGACACGTAGGGGGGACACGTTCTTAATTAATTAATTAATTAATGTTATATATATATATGCAATAAACATTATAAATATTTAAGAATTCAATAAAATGAAAATAGATTGCATTAATAGCCCAAATGGCAAATATTCAAAACATGATCAGTACGTTGTTCCATAATTAAAGCATCACAAAGATTGTTCTATAATTAAAGCATAAAAGAACATATATAATTACATAAACTAAGTTGTTCCATAGAATAATAGAAACCAAAAGGAGAATATAAAAATAACAATCACTCATTAAACTCAACATTAAGAGAGAAATGATATTTGTTCTGTTTGTTTTATTTTTAAGTTTTTTTATTATTATTTTCACCCCATATTTTTAGTTATTTTGAACATTGACCTCTTTTTACGTGTCCTCGGCGTGTCCCTAGCGTGTCCCCAGCGTGTCCGTGAAAAAAAAAATTAATAAACAATTGGACACTCTCCGACACGCGTGTCCCTCACGTGTCCGAGCGTGTCCGCGTGTCGGACACGTGTCGGGCAGGATACGCGCCCTCCGGGAGAGTGTCCGTGCATCATAGTCTAGCACTCAAGATTAGTCACAAAATCCATAAGCATCACAAAAGATTCTGGTAAAATGCCCCCTAAATATTATTTGGGAGTGCTAAAGTACTTTCCTAGAGTGCCAATGCCCACACCTTTTTGTATTTTGTCAAGCAATGTTGTATGAACAAAGTACTTATCATCAAAAAGTTTGAACGTATCCTGATATTTGGCTACTACTTTTACATATAGTCAAAAGATTTTAGAATTGTAATTGAAATCAATAAATTGACCAAAGAATGTAACTGCAAATATTTGAAATTGTAATTTCTAAAATTACAATTCTATGTACCCAAAGGTCCCAAACACACCCTTAGAGTCCATTTGGATTGAGGGAAGGGAATGGAAAGGAAGTAGTTAATTGGGAGGGGAAAGAATGGAATGAAAAGAAATGAGTTTAATTTTATTGTTATTTGCTAGCTAAGGATGGAAAAGAAAACAATGGAAGCAACACGTTTGGATAAAAAGAAGAAAAGAAAAGAAAGGAATGTGATTTAAACATTGTTATCAAATTAAGATTAAATTTGGAATTATGGGTAATAATTCATTAAAATCTTTTTTTTCCCCTCCTAATCCTCCCAATATTGGAAGGAAATAAAATAAGGAATAGAGGGGATTGACAATCCCTCCTCCGATTCCCCCCCATTTCTTTTCCATTCCCTTCATAACTCTAAACAAACAAGTTATTTGTAATCACTAGTCCTCTTTTCCTTTCCTTCCCTGCCCGTTCCCTCGGTCCAAATGGACCGTTAGTTTTCAATCTATTATTTCCTTCAGTGTAGTTCTCTGCTAAAGTGCGAAGGAGAATTCTTTAATTCAATAATAAGTCTAGTTCTTTGATAACACGAGATCCAATAAATTTAAAAATGACATAACGAAATAAAAAAATATAAAAATTGCTGTAGCAGAAAGTTATGAAATGGGCAAATCATGGTTAAGCAATCAATAAACACTTAATATAGAGAAAAACACTCACAATACAAAGAAACCCCAGGGAGGAGAATGGCAAGAAATGAAATATATTCAAAATAATTGCCAAAAATAGAAAATCGCAAAGATCATGTGATCATGCAGTGTTGATGCTGAGAATCATGTGGGTTTGACTTCTGTCAAATCTAACCTAAATAACTCAACTTATTAGCAAATTTGAACATGCCATAAATAGTAAATTTGTGGATTCGGAGGCCTAAATGAAGAAATTAAGCTGAAAAACAGCGTGCTTTATCATCATCGACAGTGACATGAATTATCCGGGCCACGTGATTCTGCAATCGACACTTTTTTGGGTCTGGTGGGGTTGCAACAGTCTTGCCAAATAGGCTTCTGCTACTTGTTCTACATAAAAAAATAAATAAATAATTGATGAAGTGAAAAAATAACTACATGAGTAGTTCATAACATTTCTAATAAAGAAAAGGTGTACCTAGATTCCTGCCTCTCCAATTCATCAACAAGGAAGGTGGTAATTAGATGATTGTGACGTTAGGGACATGCTGGATTATGTAAGAGTCTTCTCCTTGAACTTTATTGCCAAATGCCTCGGGCATATTTTCAAACCTCAATTCTACACATGGCCCAATCGGGCCCAAAGTCCTCACTTACACAATAATAAAGCCCAAACCATGGGCCCACTCTCAAGACAATTCATCTAGAGCATAACTAAGGAAGTCTCCTACTCAACTAAACAGCTACACAAGATAAAAGCATAGGTGCTAAGCTTTGCCTAGGCGTTTGATTAATCGCGGGATGAATTAGGTGGACACGTAATCAAGTTAGGCGCTAAGCTGTGCCTAGGCGTTTGATTAATCGCTGGATGAATTAGGTGGATTTAGGTGGCCACCTAATCGAGTTAGGCGGGCTACGCAGATAAAAGATTTATACATATATATATTTAAACAACAGCCAATTTTTCTTTTTGTTAAAATACATTACCATTTAAGAGAACGGAAGGGAACCTATCAACCATAGCAAACCCATCTTCCATTCCTCCCATTCACACTAAGCATTTTTTGCTTAATCTTATCTGGAACTTTCTTCTTCTTTTCTTTCTATTGTAGCTTCTTTATTCTTTTTTTCTAAGCGGGTTTTTATCGTTGCTTGAAATAAATTGATAGTTTTGTATGGATAGAAACCTTGGCTCCAATCTTGTTGTTTTAGTGAACCTAATGACTATGTTTCATGTGAATTTGCATTACAGTATAATATATATATATAATTCAAAAAATGAATGCCTAGACGCTCATATGCTCAATGGCCACCCTAGGTTCACCTATTGCCTTTTAGAAAATTGGGTTATGAACTTACATGTACCTCTTCTTCCTGGGAATGCTTTCTTCACTAGCAACTGCCAACTTTCTTCTCTGTTTAGTAACCCCAGTTGATGCAAAAAAGCATTTGGATCAATGCGAAAAGCCACATCCTTCTTACGCGTAGTGAGCAATATTTTGCTACCAGTGTCTCCATCTGGAAAGGCTGGTCGTAAGGAGTTCCAAACATCATAGGACCAAATGTCATCAAGAACCCCCAAACATTTTTTCTGCTGTTGGGTCTCATAAAGTAGCTTTACTAATTCTGCATCTGTCATTCTTTTGATCACCGCCATCCCTTCTGGAAAAAGTTTGATTAGGATTTCTTTTAAAACATCCATCTTTTGCCAGTTCTAGGAGATACAAACCCAAGCCAAATTATCAAAGTGGCATCTAATGTTGGGGTGATGATAAACTTTCTTAGCAAGAGTGGTCTTTCCCAAACCCCCATGCCACATATGGAAACAACTCGTTGATCTAAGTATTGATTGACCAATTTCTCAACCAATATCTTGATGTCTTCATCAAATCCCACAAAATCCTCTTCGATAACATGGGAATAAGACCTCCTTAGCTGATTTAGTCTTTCGTGACTAGAGCTCGGACCTTCTCCTCCTTCTGTTACAGCTCTTATGCCGTAGCCTTGCAAGCTTGCAGTGAGTTTGCTGATTTTGATTTTGATACTGTCTATCTTTGAGCCAACCATGTAGACGGCAATTCCTTCATTGAAGATGCAAGCAAATCTCAAGAAGACGTTTCTTATACCTCTTCTTCTCCTCCTGGACGAGGCCTTGAAGGCGAAAAATTCAAGCACGTCCTCAGCATCATGAGCGACTTGCCTTATCTCTATCACCAAGTTTTGGAGAGTCTCGCTCTCCTCTTGTCTTCCATCTGCATCTTTTAAGAAGCAACGCATCCGCCTTGGTTCCGCTTGAAGTTCTTCAAGTTGGTCGCGCACTCCACAGTGGAAATTGAAATTATTATGTTTGATGCAATATTTGATGAGCTCTCATTCAAAAAAGTGTCGGGACATCTAAGTTAAAAAGAAAGTGAGATACAACTCAAACATGGAGTACTAAAATGAAACGAATGGAATTTTAAAGACAGAAATGAGAAAACAAGCAAATTTTAAGGGATAAAATGTCAATTATCCATTTGTAGCATAGTGCTTTATGAGGAAGGTGCTTACTTGGTGCGTTCAAATTTATTTAGATGTATTATGTCGGTAACCGAAATAACGGTTTGGTATTTAATTAGGATCGAAAAAAAAAAAAAAGCAGCAGTGCAGCTGCCAGCTTACTCAAACCCATAACAAATTAACAATTACTGAAGCTTACTCAAAACCAAATAATCTTTCTTTATGCATAACAATGATAACAAAACAACATGAAATTTCAAACCTACATAATCTAGTCTCAAATCTCAATAATCTTTATTTATGCATAACAATGATAAC
This sequence comes from Lonicera japonica, assembly GCA_021464415.1. Lineage (NCBI taxonomy): Eukaryota > Viridiplantae > Streptophyta > Magnoliopsida > Dipsacales > Caprifoliaceae > Lonicera > Lonicera japonica. The sequence goes on along the minus strand of JAKCWG010000829.1, from coordinate 137,679 downwards.
ATATTCTATGTAATCTAGTCTCAAATCTCAATAATCTTTCTTTTTCCCAAATTCCGAGTGCATAATTTCATATTAGGAATAACTTAAACTTTGAAATAAACTGAAGTTTGAGGGCTTACCTTGCAGATCTCGGGAGAGGCACGGCCGGTGGTGGTAGTGGTGGTCGAGGATCGGAGGCGTGGGCTAGAGCTAGAGGAGAGGATGTGGTGCCGTTAGAGACATGAGTGAGAGACGGGACTCGGGAGTGTGAGAGTGAGAGTTTTGAGAGGAGAGGCACGGCTGGTAGTGGTGTATCGGAGGCCGGTGGTGGTGGTGGTGGTGGTGGATCTGTGCCGTGGCTAAGAGACGGGAGTGTGAGCGAGAATGACTGAGTGGGAGTGGGTTTGAGAAGAGAGATACTCTCTGAGAGTTTTGAGATTAAGGGGTGTATTGGATTTAGAATGATTTTTATCGACTTTTTAAGTTTACGTGTATTTAATTGAGATTTTAAAAAAAAAATTTAAATTATAATATATTTACTTAAAATTTAAAAAAAAAAATTAAAATTATAATGTATTCAATTAAGATTTTAAAAAATTCATCTAAATTTTATGGTATTCAAAAGTCTAATAACTTAATATAATTTTAATTATTAGTCGATTTTGGTAAACTGTAAAGCTTTTTTTATATTTAAAAATTTATCTTGAAATCTTCTCACTTACTAAAAGATTTCAAATAGATTTCTAATTTATTTAACAATTTTACTCAACATTCTCTCTCTCCTCTTCCCCCTCCCCCTCCATTTCTTAAAATCCAAATTTCTTATTATGTGATGAACGTATTAATTTTTTCTTCATCCCTATAAAGTCTTTATTCTCTTTTACTAATAATGTGGTTATCATGCATTAACATAATTTCAAATGTTTAGACCACTAATTATCGTTCAAATTTTTAAAAACAATTCATGTCAATTCTATTAAAAAATACTAGTGGGGTGAGAAATTTAATTTTCTTGGTGCATAAAATCATCTATAGTTAAAGTCAGTTTACAAAAGTAAAATTCGTTTAACTTATTATGTAATAACTGTTAATTTTTTTACTGTAAGTGAAGGTTAGGGACATAACAAATGAATATGAAATAATTTTATATTGCCTCTTAATTTAAACCTGTCAATAAAACTCCCCTCCCACAAAGTCACTACACATATTGCCAGAAAATATATACAATAAATTATATATAAATCTCAAAACCATTGTCATGAAAAATGTTTAAGAAATCAAATTAATTATACTAATTGCAATTAAATAATATTTTAAAAAAATTTGTTTTTATACAATGTGAATAAGTATCACATGCAATAAGGCCACGTCTGTTTCGAGTTTATGTTCATTTATACAGTTCAAAATAATAATTTTACATAGAAAATTTGAATTTTATCAATTTATGATTCAACCTCTCGACATGAATTACAAAAAAAAAAATAGTGCGAATTGTATTTACAATTTTAGAATTTCATAAATGAAGCAAAATTTGAACTGAAGGATCACAAAAAATGAAAATTTCGCAACAATTGGACTAATTCACCACACTGTTCTTTCTAACTTTAACAAAATTTTGTATTTTGCTATAGTTTTTGTCTTTTATTGCTTTACTTTTTATCAACTTTAACAAAATTTGTATTTTGCTATAGTTTTTGTCTTTTATTGCTTTATTTTTTATCAACTTTAACAAAATTTTGTATTTTGCTATAGTTTTTGTCTTTTATTGCTTTACTTTTTATCTTCAAACCATATATGTATACAAACCGCATCATTCAATCTATTATCCAAGGCAATTTATTATAAAGCATAGTTATTAGCTCATCAAATAATTTAGCACTCAAAATGATTAGCAAGTATATGCAAACAGCACAAAAGTTCATTGGAAAATGTCCCGTATTAATTATTTATCATCAAAAAGTTTGACTGTACTTTTTTCCTTGGTATTTGGCTATTACTTTTACATATAATCAAGAGATTTTAGAATTGTAATTGAAATTAATAAATTCACTAAAGAATGTACCTCAAAATATTTAAAATTGTAATTTTGAAAATCGCAATTCAATGTACAGACACACCCTTGGTATTGAATATATTATTTCCTTGGGTGTTCTCTGCTAAAGTGCAAGAGAGAAATCTTTTATTCAATAATCTGAGTCTAGTTTTGCAATAACGCGGGTTCCATTAAATTTGAAAATGACGTTGTGAAGTGAAAAAATAAAAAAAAAATTGATGTAGCTGAAATTTATGAAATTGACAAATCTTGGTTGAGCAGGCAATAAATACTCACAATTTTATTCAATAGTAGTCTACCTTAGTGATTACAAAGAAATCCTCTTATAGGTAACATAATTGCAAGTAAGGAAATAAATTCAAAATAACTCCCAAAAATAAAAAATTAGAAAGTTCATGGGATAATCATGCCAATTGGACCGAAGTCAAATATGACATTTATAACTTAACTTATTAGCAAATTCAAACATCTTGTAAATAGTAAATTTGCTGATTAAGATGCCTAAATGAAAGAATTTGGCCAAGAAATAACGTCCATTGGCAGTGACATGAATTCTTTAAGCTATTTTGGGTCAAAAAATTGCAGTCCACATAACTTTGGCGTCGTCACTTTTTTGGCCTTGGTGTGCTCGCAATGGTCCACTGTGGCTTACAAATAGGCTTTTGCTACCTGTTTTAAATATATATATATATAATTTGATGAAGTAAAAAATATTTCGGGACATTAAAAAATAGGGTTTGTTAGAAAAAGTTTTATGTAAAAAAGAACTAGAGAATAATATTTTTGGAAATTAAGGGCCTATATTTGACAAAACTCCAAACTGAGTGCAGAGTTAACTTTGCAGTAGATTTTTAAATTGTATTTTTTTTATATAATAATCATGCAAAATTAAGTTTGCATTATATATGTTTTTAGCATATTATTATAAATAAGTGTTTAATTGAAGGTGCTTTAGATTAATTTTAATAAATTAAATATTCAAAACCAATTTATTAATAAAATGCATACAATAATTTTTTCGAAATTAAGTTTGCACTCCTTATTTTCTAAAGCATTACTATGTATTTATGTTTATTTGACGTTGTTTTAAAGTTTTACGAATGAAAAAATAAGAATATACTTGTTAAAAAATATAAACACATCATGCAAAACAAATTTGTATTAAATTTATTTTTTTTTGCAAAGTTAAGTTTGTACAAAACACAATTTTGTACAAAGTTAAATTTACACTCAGTTAAAGCCCTTATTTTAAAACACAATTGATAAACAAACTCTTATTTTAAAATAATAATGATATTTAAAAACTTATTTTTAAAAATATTATTTCTTAATTTTTAAAAAAAATACATTATCACACAAGAAGTTACCTTATTTACAAAAATTATTTTAAGAAAAGAAAAAAAATAGTTCATAAGATAATTAAGAAAAGTAGTACCTGGTTTCTGCCTCTCCAATTCATTCCTCGAATTCGATTTTGACAGAAGGCACGTGCTGGATTATGTAAGAGTCTTCTCCTCGAACTTTATCTCCAAATACCTTGGGCATCCAATTAATCTCCAATTTTTGGAGTTTAGTGAAAAATTTCAGTCGTTCAGGAAGCCTCTTCATTTCCGTGCAGCTTACTATACGTAAAGAAGAAAGAAGGGGTAAAGCTCCTTCATCCACTCGCCAATTCTCTAATTTGCTCAACCCCAACAAATTTAGACGTCGCAGTTGAGGGAAACCCGAAGCAGAACAAACCATTTCGTTTCCAACATACGCTTCACGCCCTAATTCAAGAGATTTCAAGTTTGGGAGCTTCTCTAGTGTTGTCATTGGGTCTTCCGTAAGTCCAGATAACTCTAAGGATATTCTGGTGAGGCTCGTGGATGAATGGATCTGACGATATTCTGGTAACTTACCTATTTTCCCCTCTAACAGCAACCTCTCAAGACTACGGATCGTAAACACTTTTCTTGAGATAAGAAAGGGCTCTTCTTCCTCAAAATCAAGTATAATTTCAAGGCATGTAGATCGTAATTGGTGTGAAGTAGCATTTAGATAGTTGATGATTGTTTCCATGTCCTCCGTACACCCCACCCTAACTGTTGCATCCAAATTTCGCAATTCGGGCAACGTAAAGAGATCTTTCAGGACATTATACCTACTTGTATCAAAATTCACCAATATCTCTAGACGGCTCAAGCCATCCAATGTTAATTTTTCATTTATGTCCTCCATAGCATCAGTAGGAGGAAGATATAGATGTCTTAGGCTTTCCAACTTCCACAATACATTCGGTATAGAAATATCTCCACGACTTACACGTATATCAAGGATTTGCAAGAATTGCAAGTTGCCTATTGATGATGGCAACTTCCTCACACCCCAACAGTCTCTGAAACTCAAGTACTTCAAGTGGATTAGTTTCCCGATTCCTTCTGGTATACTCTCCCCATCAAAGTCAAGCCCCTCAAAATCTAAAACTCTAAGCAATTTGAATTCCTTGAGATTGGGTAAATCTATTCCCAATCCAAAATAAATTGCAAGTTTACGCGTTTTAGTGATACCTGTTGATGAAGAAGATGAATCATGTACATTTCCATGTGATTGAAAATCTTCCCTCTTTCTCTTTGAGAGGCATAGTTCTCGCATGAGGTCATGAAGACGACAAGTTCCCCCTCGTTCCAATATTCCCCCCCACCATTCTTCATTTGATAATTCAACTTGGACCATGCTCCTTTGTGCTAGTTCACCCAAATACCGTCCTGCTACATCCATCATTGTTTCTCCTTCCACTTTCTCTTTAGGATCTACCATTCCTTCAGAAATCCATAAAAGACATAGTTTTTCGATGCTCACATCATAATCTTCTTGGAAATTCCCCATATAAAGAAAGCAGAGCTTCAATTGATATGGCAAGTCCTTGTAACTTAAAGCAAGCACTTGTTGAACTCTTTGGTCTTGTATATCGATGCCTTCCCCCATCAAATACCGATTAAGACTATAATGCACCCTCTCCCACTCATTTAAGGTATGCCTATTGGCCAATAGTCCCCCGAGCACAATGATAGCAAGTGGCAAACCCCCGCATTGTTGTAGCATTTCCCTCCCTTTCTTCTCTATCTGAGTTTCAACTCTAGGCTCTGGATAACAAGAATGAATGACAAGTTAAGAATAAAATTGATGCACATTGTTTGTTTGTTAGGCAGCTAATGAGAATACGAGGTGATCTTAACCAATTACTCACGAAAAATGTTTTACGGAATGCTTGTTTTTTAACCTCTGGATGTTGAAAACTGAATAACTCTGCATTCTTAATATTGAACAGAATTTAATAGAAGAAATATGTTTGATTTATTTGGGTTCGAAGGTTGAATAGATCACATTTTACGATTTAAACCTTATCCTTACGGTATACATCAGTAATTAATGAATAGAAAGAACAGATGCAACATTGGGAAAAAAATAATCATTAAAGTATAAATTAAGCATTCAACACATGGCTTCCTTCTCAATGTTGAATGTTAAATTTTAATTCAATTATGCATTAAGAGGAGAGAAAATAAACACCAGTTTTACCGTTTAATGCTGAATAGACTTTCATTGAGCATTAGGAGGTATAAACAAAAACTACCTTAAACTATTATTTTAACGGGATTATAAAAGTGTTACAAAAGGCGGCGCCCAAGTGGCACCTAGGCTCTAGACTGCGCTTAGCAACTTGATTAATTGTTGGATGAATTAGGCGGATTTAGGTGGCCGCTTAATCGTGTTAGGAAGGCTATGCAGATAAACGAGTTTCTTTTCTTTTTCCTTTTTTTTTCTTCTCTATATTTAAAGAGCAGCCATTTTTTCTTTTTGTTAAAAAAAAACATTGTGATTTAAGAGAACGGAAGGGAATAAACATTATTTACTCAACCTTATCTTCAACTTTCTTCCTCTTTCTTTCTATTGTAGCTTCTTTCTTTCTTTCTTATTTTTTTCACAGGCTTTTTTATTGTTGCTCGAAGTATTGATAGTTTCGAATGAATGGGAACCTTTGCTCCAATCCCATTTTTTTAGTGAATTGAACCTAATGACTATGTTTCATCTGATTTTGCATTAGACTAGTATTATATATATATAATTCAAAACAATGAGCGCCTAGTGCCTAGACGCTCAAATGCTCAATGGCCACCGTAGGTGTGCCTATTGCCTTTTAGAAACATTGGGTTATGAACTTACCTGTATCTCTTCTTCCTGGGAATGCTTTCTTCACCAGCAACTGCCAACTCTCCTCTATGTTTAGGAACCTCAGTTGATGCAGAAAAGCATTTGGATCAATTTGGTAAGCCACTTCCTTTATCCTCGTGGTGATCAATATTCTGCTATCAGTGTATCCATATGGGAAGGCTTGTTGTAAGGCGTTCCAAACATCATTTTCCCAAATGTCATCAAGAACCACCAAACATTTTTTCTGCTGTTGGATATGACAAAGTTCCCCTGCTAATTCGTCTTCTATCATTTCTTTGATCTCTGACTTCCGTTCTGGGCTAAGTTTGATTAGGATTCCTTTTAAAACATCCATCTTTTCCCACACCTGGGAGATACAAACCCAAGCAAAACTATCAAAATGGTGTCTTACGTCGAGGTGATGATAAACTTTCTTAGCAAGAGTGGTCTTTCCCAAACCACCCATGCCAAAAATGGAAACAACTCGATGATCTTGATTGACCAATTTCTCTACCATTATCTTGATGTCTTTATCAAATCCCACAACATCCTCTCAGAGCCGGCTACAGTGCCATGCAACAAAGGCATTTGCCTAGGGCCCCATATGGGGAGGGGCACCAAAAAAAAAAAGTTTAGGTAGCGAATTGTAAGGAATTAAAGTTGAGGGGGAAATTTGAAAAAAAAAATTATGTCAAAAGGAGGCAGAGAGCACTAAGCAGGCAGTGTGTTATTGAGAAAGCGATTTCCTTCTTTTTATTTCCGTTGGCTGCTATAGCCTCTAGTTCTCTGTTCTTTCTCTCCAAGACTCCAATCTCCATTTGTTCCTTCTTTCTCCAATTCTCCTCTCTACGGCTCCTTCTTTCTCCTCTCCACGGCTCAACCGTCCACCTCTCCACCAAGGGCACCAATTTTATCAACCAAGGTTAAGATTCTTAAGCCCTATTTTTTTAATTTTTCATTTTCTCTTTTCTATTTCTTTCATATTTCTTGATTTTTAATTATTTAGCAATTAGTATGATATTGATTTGTTGATTGTTGATTATTTGATTATTTATTATTTTTATTCCATATTTCTTGATTTATAATTATTTAGCATGATATTTATTTGTTGGTTTATTTTTGCTAAATCTAGTTTAGACTTTAGTTTAATCAAGTTCTATACTAGTTTTGCCAATAGGTACATTTAGCATGATATTGATTTTATGATTATTTAGAATTTATTATTTATGATATTTCTTGTATAATATTAGGTGTATTTATTGTCATTGATGGTAATTGTAAATTTTTTCTTTGATTAGTTTTACAATGTCGGGCAAGCGGATACAAGATTCGGGAAGCAAAAAGAGAAAAATTCAAAAAAGAAAAGAGTTGGTTATACAATCTATTGCTGGTTCCACGGATAGGTATGTTAAAAAAAAACCTACTCCTTCACTTTCAAATGAAGATAATGTGAATGTGGATATGGATGTGAATGATGAATATGTGAATATTTTAGATGAGAATGCAAATGTTGATATTGAAAATGTGAATAGGAATGTAAATGATGAAAATGTGAATGTTGATGGTGAAAATAGAAATGAGAATGTAAATGATGATAATGTGAATGTTGATGTTGAAAATAGGAATGAGAACACAAGGGATGAGCAAATAGAGTCTGTAGAAAATGCATTTAGAGTCACATATTTCTTATTAGTTGTTGATAATGCTATTTCTTCACTTAATAGTAGATTTGAACAATTTCAAAAATATGAAGAGACTTTTGGATTCGTGTTTAATTTGAGTAAGCTAAAGACTTTAAGCGATGAGGAGTTGATGCGTTCTTGTGATACCCTTGGAAAGTTTTTGAAACATGGAGATGACGGTGATATTGATGCGGTCGAGTTGTTTTCAGAACTACAATTGCTAAGAAAATCATTACCTGAAGGCACAACGAAAGCAATTGAAGTTTTGGGGTATATAAAAGATATGCATATTTGTTTCCCACATGCTTGGGTAGCTTATAGAGTTTTACTGACTATACCAGTGATAGTTGCTACTGCAGAGAGAAGTTTCTCAAAGTTGAAGTTGATAAAAAATTATCTTCGATCAACAATGTCAGAAGATAGATTAAGTGGGTTAGCGATGTTATCTATTGAAAAAAGAGTGTTAGGTACCATTGATTGTAGTAATGTAATTACTAATTTCGCACTTCAAAAAGCACGAAGAATAGGCTATTAGATTGTGCTGGGATTGTTTTGTATATTCACTAATTATTTTTTTTATTTGGTAATTGTTTGGTTTTAGTTTTTGGATTTATTTGATTTTAAATTATTAATTATTATGATTTTAAGATTATTTTATTGAAGAAGATAACAATGATATAGGGCCCCATTTTTCGTGTACATAGTGTTTCGCTTGGGGTATCAATTTTGCTCTAGCCGGCCTTGCATCCTCTTCTATAACATGGGAATAAGACCTCCTTATCTGATTTAGTCTTTCGTGACTAGAGCTCAGACCTTCTCCTCGTTCCCTTACTGCTCTTATGCCATTGCGTTCTAAGCTTGCAGTGAGTTTGCTGATTTTGATTTTGATTCTGTCTATCTTTGAGCCAACCCTGTAGACGGAAATTCTTTCGTTGAAGATGCAAGCAAATCTCAAGAGGACGTTTCTTCTCCTCCTGGATGAGACTTTGAAGGCGTAAAGTTCAAGCACGTCCTCCGCATCGAAAGTGACTTTCTTTATCTCTATCACCAAGTTTTGGAGAGTCTCACTCTCCTCTTGTCTTCCATCCACATCTTTTAAGAAGCAACGCATCTCCGTCAGTTCATCCTAAAGTTCTTTAAGTTGGTCGTGCACTCCGCACATGAATCTTGCTTCATTGATCATCAGCTCTCCAATTTTTTCAACAACGAACGTAACAATAACTTGCTCGGCCATTTTTTCTTTGTGGAATTGAAATTATGAATTCTCAATTATATTTGATTTGATGCAATATATGAGGATGAGGAGATCTATCTATATCATTTCATAAGTAATAATATTCTTTACTTGAGAATTGACATCCCTCTCCTTTACATTTATTTACTTTTAGCTATTTCCTTGCTGTGTACGCATTTTTCTCTCCCTGAAAGTTTCCGTATCTAACACTTTTTCCCCCTCACATTTCAATAGATGAACCAACTCTCCCTCCCCTTTCTCTCCGGAATCTAAATTAAGAGTATATTTTTTCTTTTACCATATAATGAATATACAAAATCTCATGATAGTTAATTGTTTTGTTAAAACATTGATTTTATTAAAATTAATGTATCCTTAAAAAGTTTAAACTCTTAGGCTCCGTTTGATAGCAACATGGAAAATGAAAATAAAAACAACTAATTTGAGTGAGAAGATGGAAAATAAGTTGAGGCATATGGTGAGATACTCTCATCTCATACTAATTTTTGTGAGTATATGTCTTCCATCATCCTTTAATATTTTGTGGAAAAAATTTCTCCACTATCACCCAAAGAAAATTTTGTTAGGGAAAAAAGCAAAAGGCAAGAGTTAATCACACCACATCCCTAAACTTATTTTCCATCTTCTCACTTAAATTAGTTATATTGCTTTTTATTTTCCATGTCGCTATCAAATGGAGCCTTAATGTGAGATGAAGAGGGAATTTTAACAATCTTTAGGATGCTCTAGATATTATTATCATCTTTTTTGAAGTGACTTTTATTGTAAAGTCGGAAAATAATTCAAAAAAAATAAAAAATATTCATGAAACCTTAAAAATGAAATGAATTAGTTGGTAAAGAATATTAGGATTTTTAAAAGTTAACTAAAAGTATTAGTCTTCCCTCTAATATTGAGTAAAACTAATATTAGTACTCAAAGTTTGAGTGGCATGTCAGTTTCATCCAAAATTAGATTTTCATCATTTTTTTAAATAGAAAATTCATGTGGGCAAGGGCGGAGGAAAAGGCAAACTAAGGGAGCAATTGCTCACACCCCACTAAATTTTCAAAAATTGCTAATTACTTTTAAAAATTACAAATATATGCATATTAATTAGTTAAGTTTGCTTTCCTTAAATTTTTAAAAACTAACTACTAGTATTAATCATCCCTTTAATATTGAAAAAAAATAATATTAGTACTAAATTTATTTTTTAAATTTTTTTCTTTATAGCTTTGCCCCTCATGTGTCATATAGATATTTAGTCTGAATAATAGATTTTTCATTCCAAAAAGAGATGGGATGTTTATGTTAAAATGAACTGAGACGCAACTTAAATTTTGAATACTAAAATAACACTAAAAGAATTTTAAAGATCGAAATGAGTGAACAAGCAAACTTTTTCCGGCAATGATGGGCTCTGGGAGCCTTGTATCATGTAAACACTGAAACAATATGCGCAAGTATACTTCTCTTATTTTTGCTAAAAAGTAATAATTATATCTCTTGTTTGATACTTAAAACAGCAAAATAATAACGTTAACTTTAAATATGACGGTTACAACGATCATTGCACCACTTATGTTATGGAGAAAAATAGACACTATCTCAATTAAATAACATATTATATTATTTATTATATATGTCAATACCAAACAAAAGTGTCGTATATTTCTCTATTTTGATTTAAGCATATGGGTTAGCTTTGGCACAAATGTTAGCTTTGGCACAAAGCAATATTCATATACTTTATTCTTCTTTGTTTTCTTTATTCTTTTTCTTCTTTTTATATTATAGTATATATGCTAGCTTTCAATGTCCTATGAGCTCTGTTCATCAGGTTGTCTTTGACCGTGAGTTTAAATTGATGTGTTGATTTTCTCGGGTGTGTGTGTTGTGTATATTGATCATAATTCAAAAAAAAAAAAAAATATGCTAGCTTTCAAAAAAGGAAACATATATATTCTATTCTTTTCTTTAAACAACATATATGCATATATGTATATATATATTTTTTTTCTTTTTTTTTCTTCTTACTTATTTTTTAAGAGAAATGAATAAATATAATAGATTTAATGAGAGTAGATGTGGAGGAGTTTCAAACGATGATATCTTATGTAAATATATTATTTTTCAATCATTTGAGCAAAGAATCAAATCATATTTTGATGCTAATATTATTCTTATTGTTTTAACTTTATGATAAATCAGTACATGCATTATTCGACCCTTATCTTTTTGACGAGGCACTACTCACGAAGTCTTTATTCTTTCTTTATTTGTCTTTCCAATATCAAATCGTAAAATAAGGATTTTTCTTTAACGAGAAATCTTAATTCTCATTCATATAAAATTTTGGAAATACGATACAAAAAAACAATTTTCTACCAAAATAACTATGTCAATTTAAAATCAATAAAGATGAGGTATTTTGTGTTGATAAAAAACTATTGCGTTCTGACAATAGCGTCTCCCAAAAATTTATCATTTTGTTGGAATTTAGAACTTATATCTAGAGGTGTCGAAAGAAACTAGGACGGTTCTAATAATACTCTCCTACTAGCATAAAACCCGTGTTATGCATGAGTGTAGGTAAACTTTGTCGTATTATGATTTTTATCAAAAACATGACATACCATTATATATGTCTAAAAATTGTAAAAAATCATAGCATAATAATTTAATATATATATATGGGTAACGCAATGATGGACACTTTCCACTATAACTTATGATGAATACCTTTTTAATTTAACACGTTTTTGTTGTATTATGGGAAATAATTCTTGAAGTGTTGCTCTACAAACCATATCAAGGAAGTTGAATATGATACTTGATGTTGTTACTAATATGTAGTATAACTTATTATGGTACACATGCACACACACGCTTAGATCTCTCAAATAACTATAATAACTTATTACTAATTGTGATTATTATTTTTCGAGAAAATGAAATTTGAAGAACATTGCCATCACAATATAATGCCACTACACGTGATTAATGTTAGAAAATTTGGGCTTCCATTAATTTAATATGAAAGGGCCACAAAATATGAATTAATGATTAAGACCAAATTATGGATTTAACTATATAACCTCTAAATAGTGATATAAGTTTATGGGTTTTACGGTGTTACTTTAGCCACATGTGATTGTGAGCTTGAAAAATATGGATAGCTATGTTGGTTAACCAGATAAATATATAAGATGTTTTATTTTGGTTAAACTCTAACCTGATAGACAATATAAAGTGTGTTTTTTTAAAATTAAACTTTTAATGGGTAAAGTATTTTTAGTCTACTATTTTTTGTGCATGTGCGTTGCACATGATTTTAGTGCTTGCCAAATGTCATTAAGTCTATTAATGTATACCTATGTACTAAGAAAGTAAGAATTGAATAATTAGTATGAAATAAAAATAATAGCATATAAATAAAACATAGCATCAAGTATAAAATGCAATTAATATTTATAGAAAAATCGTATAATCGGTCAACTATAGAAAAATGTTGTAGATACAAGAAAAAATTTGTTGTCTTCAATTTTTTTAGTACATATGTGGCCAAACAGACTCTTATTCAAATATATAAGAGAGTAATATATTTTACTAAATTTTTAGAATTGGTAAACAAATAATTATATTAAACGTATGTAGATTATTATGTCAAACAATAATAAAACACCTATATAAATAATAGATTATATAACATAGAAAATATAAAAATGGTAAAAAAATAATTTAACATGATTCCTTTACTGAGCCACAGCTACAATATATTCATATTTTTTATTTAAACATTAAACATAATTATAAATAAAAAAATAATTTTTTGAATATATAAATTAATATAAATTTGATTTATTATAATGTTAAAAGTAGTCAAGCAAAATAGAGTTTAATATACATATCTTTATGGTGAGTTTTGGAACGAAATTCGAATTCATGCAAAAAGTTTTGTAATTTTAATATGATCTATTAAATAGCCTCCTTTTTGGGAAGTTTGTCATGAAGTTATATAGAAGTTTTAAACAAAACAAGTAATTCAATACAAACTCTAAATTATTTAATTATTTTATCCAATAAAGTAGAGTTTGAAGTTATTTGAAATAGTAATATTACTATAAAAATATAAGGATTTATACGAATTTATTTGAAATAATAATATTAATATAAAAATATATGGAGATGTAATGTTTTATTATTTAGTATAAATCTTAAAATTTTTTGTTTAAAATCAAGGGGCATGCTTCACAAAAAAGATGAAAAACATTAAGTTATTCGTACTTTTATATATTGTATAGATAAATAGTTTGGTCCCATCTCTCACAAAATAATCACTTCAATTAAGTTTAGCCTAGTCCCATTGAAAGGCTTTGAACCTAACGTCTGGCTTATCTGTTGTGTTTTAATTAAGTGTATGCTAGTATTATAACTTTATAAATATCTTACGATTATTACATACTTTTTATACGATTATATATACTTATACCAAAACAATTGCATATATAACAAAAACATAATCTATTTATTCTTCTATATGATAAATTAGGGGGGGATTTGGTACATTACCGTACCATACTAATGCTAATTTCAGAATGATAAAGTAACGACATGAGCTAAGCTAGAGAGCAAGATTACGTTGTTTTATATATATTGTTGGCATTTAGGGCTTGACCTTTTGAATTCCAATTTCAATAAACTGCACATAATAGCAACAGTTTTCGATAAACTTTTCTTTGAATTCTTGCATTCTTTTTTGAGTTATGAAAAATAAAAAGATGAGATTTGAAGGGAGAAACTTATTTCTTAGAAATACAAATCATATACTGCACAAAAGGAATATAACATATGAAACCATTTTGTATTAAAAAAAATCTAAAATAAATGTATGTCAATATTTCATCCGTCTATGTGAAGAAGACATTGATAAGTTGAGAGATCAAAGGAAGTAAACCAACCAATTAATTAGTGCAGTGAAGACTTTTAAAAAGGGTATTTTTTAAGTGTACCCACAAATGATTATGGTGGATGTTTTGGAAGAGATGCCACCATTAAAAAATCCCCTCTTTTAGCAATTTCAAAGGTGCTCATAGGTGCTCGTTCGATCGCAATCTTTCCAATCAATTATTTGAATCCTACAATTAAAACTTAAATCTTTTACAATCACTTCTATTTAATCCTAAACAACATCCTCATGATAAATTTAAATGGAAAAATGAAAAAGAAAAGAAAAACATAAAGAAGGTCCTCTATGCACTTTCAAAGCATGCCAAATTCAATGAATTTCTTTGATCATTGAATTTTTAAAATTTAAAGATCTATTGCTTAATTACTAGGTTTAAAAAATTAAAATTTGTTTTTAGAAATTTATTTTTCTTTATACTTCTTTATTTTTTACCCTTTTTGGGGAACCAATCAATTAACAAAGATAATTAGGTGTTAGCTTCATTTGGAGCAATGGACTATGGTAATTATGGAAGTAGGTTTTGAAATAACAAAGCTAATCTGTAATTTCACTAGAATTTTACATGTAAGAATATGATGCCTGCAAAGACATGGTTAAAAAGGGTTTTAGTGACTTGTTTGGCTTTGTAAATATTGGTGGGTGAGAATAAAGGAATTGAAACAACCTAGCGGGTTGAGTTGCAAGTTTCTCCAAATTAGGGTGAGAAAAATAAATTTATGGGTTCATTTAAGAATACCTAACCTAAAATAAGCCAAGAAAACATAAACCACAAAAAGAGGGCTTAAAATATACACCAAATACATAACCAAGAACACCATAACTAAAGAGACGACACACAATAAAGAGTCGGTCAAGCCATGGAGAGGCATCGTCAAAGGAGAGATCCATCCTTTGTGCGTCTTGCAAACATAGGGAAGATTGATGA
This sequence comes from Lonicera japonica, assembly GCA_021464415.1. Lineage (NCBI taxonomy): Eukaryota > Viridiplantae > Streptophyta > Magnoliopsida > Dipsacales > Caprifoliaceae > Lonicera > Lonicera japonica. The sequence continues at coordinate 122,640 of JAKCWG010000829.1, read as the reverse complement.
ACATTGAATCCTCGGGAGTTTGCGCACAACTAAAGGCAAAAGCCTTTTTAAAGGTGGGAAACCCCAGCGAACTAAACCTCCACAAGAGATCTGGACAAGAAATCAACAGATCTAGATTCGGATTTCTCAAATAAAGAGTTTAGAGTTTGCAGATCTAGTGGTGAGAGGTCAAAAAGTGACATCACGACAAACCATTGAAGAAAACGGCACATTGGCAATGGCTTTGTCGCTTTTGACTACTACTCTGGCAATAGTCTTGGCAGCGGCTCTGGTGGCAGTGGAGGAACCCTAAGAGAGATAGGACTGTGGAAAGTGAGTAGCCATAAAGGCAGAGAAAATGGGAACACAAAGCCCCAAATGAAACCCTGGAATAACCCTCTACAAGAAAATCAAAACTTTAATGAAATAAAACCTAAATTTATCTCCAATTATATCCTCTCTAATTTCTCCCCCTGATATTCTCCCTCCAATTTCTTTAAGGTGTTAATGAATTGATAGCGGATGCTAGTGGTTTATGGAGGAAAATACAAGAAAAGGCCTTTAGTTTTCGTTTTCTTTACTTTAATTAATTCCCTTTTGTTATAAAGAGAGTGAGCGAATTTTTGTATATATATAGAGTGAGAAAAATAGTTAAAGATATAATGAGGTTAGGAGAAGTTAAAGGAGTACACAACTAATTAAGATGATTCCTTAAAAGTTTTTACTATCTAGTGCACTATTGACAGAAGGGAAGTTGATTGCAATGGTCGTGTTAAAGATAGGCAGAGTTGATATGATCCAGCCTAGCCCTCTGTTCAATTCAACCCAGGAGTATTGTGAATTCCTGAATGAAAGCTTGAATATGCATATATTCAAGGATAGAGCATGGAAGTTTAAAGGTAGAACTATTAAATTACTTATTCCAAGAGTTACAAAGAGATTTCGAGTTAATCAATTATTCCATGGAGTTCCTGAAGATTGAGTGTGGAAGTTACAAGTTAAAGATGAAGAAAGCTAGAGTGGGAAAATGTGAAGAAATCAGAAGAAGTGTTTGTTTAAAGCATGGACATGCCAAAGCTAAGAATTGTGTCCAAAAAGGCAGAAGTGATGCTTTAATTAGCCTTAGGCACGCCCTAATATCCGAAATTCATCCTTATTTTCTAGCTTGTTTTCATGATCGACTGGCGAAAGAATTTAATTAGTTGTTATTATTATTTTGGCAGCTTCTTTCTTTCTTTAATAGGTCTACTATTTTAATTATGAGATAATATTTAGTTTATTTCCTTTTATTTAGGAATCCTTTTTAGGTAGATTTAGGATTTTCTTTTGCCTCTTGTTTTAGGCCTATAAATATTAGGTAGGAGAGGGGAGAATGATTAATTATGCAATTTTATTGAGTGTTTTATTACCTTTGAGCTCTTATTCGAACTTGTTAAATAATTTGAATTGATTAAATTCAATTATTCTTGACTTATCAATCAATTCTCCACCAATTGATTATGGCGTCTTTACTATACAAAGGTTCAATTCTTGTTTCAAGGGTTGGGTTAAGGTTTCCATCATCCATCTTTTTGACAAAATTTCAAGGTTCTCGCTATGTTCGTAGTCCAAGGGTAAAAGATCCATCAAACTGGTTAGAAAACGATCTAAGATCACATCAAGAGTGGTGATCGGTGGCAAAGAGAGATTGATGGGAAGAGAGAAGAGAATGTCAATTGGTGAAAGAGAGAAAGAAAGATAATTTTTTTTGTTTGGAAATTAAAAAATAGTTAGGGTGAGTTTGATAATTTTTTTTGTTTGGCAAGTAAAAAATAGTTAGGGTGAGTTTAATGTATTTAAAATAGGGGTGAGTTGAATAATTTTGTGGTCAATTTAAAAACTCCTTTTAATAATAGGTTTTTACTATTGGCATTCCATAAAAAATACATTAACACTCCAAAACCACTTTTAAGAACATAAAAGCATCAACAACAATCATGAAAGCGTGCCTCTAAATGTTATTGTGGAGTGCAGTATACTTTTATAGTGTGCCAAGTATTCACACACTTTGAAAATACTAAATCAAATAAGAGGCTGATGAGTTAAAAGGAAATAGGGATATTTGGAATGGGGCTACCTTAACGGATGGAAATTAAAGCATCGATTGTGATTAAGAATGAATAATAAAACAATTTGTGCAAGTTAGGCCATCTCTAATGATCATTTCTACTAATCCAAATTTCTATAATAAAAATCCAGAGTACTAAAAATTATCTTTAATGGTAGTTTCTATATCCATATCCATTTCCATATGACGTGACAATTGAGTCGCATGGAAAATTTCTATCAGCATTTCTACATGTAGATATGATCATAAAAAATTTCTATCCTACATGGAAACGAATAAATGGACCATGCAACTCTTTAACCAATCAAATAAGTTATATTTTTTAAAATAAGGTGTCACATAACAATGTGAGATATAGAAAACACCATTGCAGATTATTGCTTTTAGACTTTTCTATCAACAAAATTATACTGCGAGATAGATATAGAAATTTCTTAAATATATAATGGCACGTAGGATAGAAAGGAATTTTTAGAAAAGCCATTGGAGTTGGACTTAGGAAGCACTAAGATAAAGGAAATCGTTAATAAGGGTGAGTAATAAGGAAATCATTAATGACATTATTAAGTAAAGTAATTGAAAATGGTTAAAGATGGCATTAATTACGTCTACTTCCTCTGTAATACAAAGTACTAGGGTGTAACCTACAAGACATGTGGACGCTTCTACCATAGTTGACTAAATTTCAATATGTCCAACTCCCCGAATAGAATTACAAAAGACACCAAAAGCTGAAGAAACTAAGTGAGCAACAAAGGGGTCTATTAATTTTTCTGATAAGTTCTTCTATCATACAATTAGTCAAACTCTACATTAGAGGTTAATTTCATCTATTGTCATTGCTAGCAAGACAACGAAGCAATAATATAGACATTATGAAATGAATAATTAACTTACCAATTGATCACAAACTTATCTATATCTATACTATATATAAAAGTACGAATAAATTTAAGTGTTTTTCCCTTTTTCTGCACAGACTAATATGTCCCTAAATTTTAAACACATTACTTGATTATAAGCACACCGTACTTTGCCCTTGGTTTGTCTAGTTCACTAGGATTCCAAGTTCATCCAACTATAAATAATAGTTAGCATCCTAAGAGTTCTAGCAACTAAGGACTTTTGGTGTAATTAAGTTTCTATAGCAAAAATAAAGCAATGTGCTTGTGAGAATCCGGACCTCCGACCCAAGATCTCTTTTCTTGTTTTGAAGGAAAATGTGTTTTGTAGAGTCGCCAGTTTGTTTTACAAGAAAACAAACAAAAGATTGTATAAAGATAATTCAAAAACGAAATATCTTCCATACGTTTTTGATGTGCCAATAAATTGGAACATTGTATGGCACTAATATACATTTTGGAGAGCATATATTATTACATTTGTTACGCTTTTGGAGCTTTTCAGGTATTTTGAATTAAATCGAGAAGATTTCGATTGAAGGAAAAATGGCTGTGCGCAAGGCCTGTGTTCAAGAAATTTCTGGCATTAATCCGTAAGGAATTTGAAGAAAACTTCAGACACAAAAGTTCTAGATCTTTGAGTTAGCTACGCGTGGGCGAAAACCTTACATCAATCAAAGTTCGGAGCGCAAAATTATGGCTGAAATAAGATCAGTGCGCCAAGGAAATTAATTCTAGCGGGAATGTATTTGTTCAATGAAGATGTTATTTTTCTAAATAATGGGCCAAGCTCTATTGCCCATCTAATTAATTAAAGAGCTGGCACATATATCCCAGCGAGCCCATCTAGCACTTTAGCCCATAACACATGCAACAATCCAAGTCCACGAGACATGCTCAAATTAAAGCCCATTCTCCAAGAAAGCCTAATACAATCATGCAATCTTTATTATAAATAGAAGCCAGCAGTTGCATCAAAGAGAGACAGCCACATATTTTAGTTTCTGCTCTTTTTCTTTTGCACATTTATCGAGATAGTTTTCTATTTCTTTTCTTTTTTGCCTAGCACGTTTTTTTATTTTTGGGATTGCCGAGAGTACTGTTCTTCTGGCACAATTAATTCAGAATCATTATTTTGTTCTTCAATTTATTTGCGCGTATTAAGTAAGTATTTTATTTATTTAATTATATATTATTTAATTATGTATTGTGTTTTAATTACAAGCTTGTTAGGCTAGGCTATTTTTTAAGGTTGAGGATGAGTATATTTGGTTGATTCCCTTGCACGTGTTCATACCAATTGACTCTACCAATTTAATGCTTTAATGTTAAAAATAATTCTTCCTATTGAATGTCTATTTTAATTGATAAAAATAAAATTGGATTCTCACTATTTTTTGTTGGATTCACCTTATGATTTGTTGAGAGCGGATATAGGGTGTGTTTTGGCGGATATAGCGAGTGTTTTGATTTTATACATTTGTTTGGCTATAAAAGAATTAACATTTGGATTTTATAATTTAATTGGGCTTAATTGAATTTATTTTTCGCATCTAATAGAGTCGAGAGACCAAATTAGTGCGAGACAGAGAGTAGAGTTTGCTAGGCATGAATACTAGGAATATGATATCAAATATATGACTCCGCCACCCTAGTATTTTATTAATTGATTATTTCATTAGTATTTTTATTAGTTTATTATTTTATTCGTATTCTTAGTTGATAAATCATCCCAATCAATTTTTAAGCTAGATTATGAATTAATTAGAATTAGTGAGAGAGATTCGTACATTCCATCAATAAGTCCCTAGGGTTCGACTTCGCTCTTTCCTAAGCTATACTAAGTACCGATTCGTGCACTTGCGAGTAATTAAAACATTCTCAACAAGTTTTTGGCGCCGTTGCCTGGGACTTGAAAATTCGTGTTTCCACCATCTCACTAATTTAGATTATTTCCTTATACTAGTTCCCTTAAAAAAAATAAAAAAAAATAAAAAAAAATAAAAAAAAATAAAAAAAAATAAAAAAAATTAGGAGTTGAGTAGTACATGAGCATTGTTTGGAAGCGCGGTGTTAAGAGATTGAATAGGATAGAGAACTTAGAACTCAATCCTTTGTTTGAGGAAGGAACGATGGCTGATGAACATGAAGAGGCGAAAACTTTGTAGGAGCTTTTCTCTCCTATCACTACCAACCCACCATCATGCATTATTTTACCTGCCACTACCACAAACCATTTCGAGCTTAAACCGCAAGTAATGCAACTTCTTCCTAATTTTCATGGAATTGATCAAGAAGATCCTTACCTCCATATTAAGAATTTTCTAGAAATTTGTGCCACTTTCAAGTTTCAAAATTTTTCTGATGATTCTGTTCGCTTACGTTTATTTTCTTTCTCCCTAAAAGGGAAAGCAAAAGCGTGGCTCAATTCATTACCCTCTAGGTCCATCAATGGTTGGGAGACTTTTCCAAATTTTTAACTAATTTTTTTCCCATGTCCAAGGAAAATGAACTTCGAAGGCAAATATCTGATTTTTGTCAAGAGGATAATGAAAAATTTTACTAGTCATGGAAAAGATTTAAGGACCTACTTCTAAGATGTCCCCACCATGGTTTTGAAATATGGAGACTAGTCCAGTTCTTTTACAATGGGTTGACTCAAACCAATCGAAATATGATTGAGTCCATGAACAGTGGTACTTTCCTCAGTCTCACAGAAGATGAAGCTTATAATTTCCTTGAGAACCTCTCCGAGAGCTCTCAGCAATGGGATTTCTCTTCTCATAGAAATTCGTCAGCTCAAGTTAAGAGAGAAATCAAGAAAGAGGGCATCTATGAGCTATCTGAAAGTGCAGAGACTAAAAGGCAGTTAGCCAGTCTCTCAAAGAAACTTGAAGCGTTAACTTTGCAGTTAAATAATAATTATGTCAATCAGATTCAAACTGAAGGATGCTCTGTGTGTGCTAGCCCTATGCATACGTCGCAAACTTGCCCCTCTATGGTAGGATTCTCTGAATTCACGCCACAACAAGTAAATGCGATGAACGAGTACAATAAGCAATTCAACAGCCCATTCACAGAGACATATAATCCGGGTTGGAGAAATCACCCAAATTTTTCGTGGACACAAGCTCAACCCATCCCCAATATGGGTCCCCCATCAGCTAATGTTCCACAACAACAGCCACCTCCTGGTTTTGGCCCTCCAATCAATTCTTATCCACCATTCCAACCTGCTCCGCCTGCTTCAACACCCTATGTCACTCCACAACAATTCTCATCTTTAGAGGATACTCTCAAGCAATTCATTCAAGTGACCACCCAAAATAATCATATTTCAAGCCAGCTTTTGCAAGAAGTGAGAAATAACGGCCTCATGAACACTTAAGCCATCATTCGGTTAGAGAGTCAAATGGGTCAATTGGCGAGTCAATTGGGTGAGAGAGAAAAGGTTAAGTTTCCGAATCAACCAATCCTGAATCCTAAAGGTGTTTTCTCAAATGGGACCGCTCCTAACCTACCAAATGCACCAATACATGGGCAAGTTCAAGCCATCACTACACTTAGGTCGGAAAAGGTAATTGACAATAAAGTGAGAATGCCACATAGCGAGGAGGAAGAGAAAGAAGAAGAAGAGAAAATTCCAGCTGAGGTTGAGTCTACACCTCAAGTTATGAACCAAACTCCTCATGCTAAGCAAGTAATTGAAGATACCTCGAGTAGGACCTTTGTTCCTAAAGCCCCATTTCCTCATAGGTTAAAAGACAATAAGAAGGGTACTCAATTCGAAGAAATCTTGGAAGTGTTTAAGCAAGTTCAGATAAATATTCCACTACTTGATGCTATCAAACAAGTACCTTCTTATGCCAAGTTTCTTAAAGACTTGGTAACTCAAAAGATGAGAACAAATGTTCCAAAAAAGGCATTCTTAGCTAAACAAGCAAGCTCTGTTATTCAATGCAAGATTCCTATCAAGTATAAAGACCCTGGCTGTCCAACAATCTCATGCAAGATTGGGAATCATCATATTGAGTGAGCTTTGGTAGATCTGGGGGCTAGTGTGAACTTATTGCCATATTCAATTTTTAAACAATTAGGTTTAGGAGAGTTGATGCCTACACCAATGACAATCCAACTTGCTGATCGATTTGTTAAATTTTCTAGAGGTGTCATTGAAGATGTTTTGATACAAGTAGAGACATTTTACTTCCCAGTGGACTTTGTGGTCCTTGATACTCAACCTGTTCAAAACACAAACGGGTAAATCCCTGTGATCTTTGGTCGGCCGTTCCTCGCTACAGCTAATGCGCTAATCAACTGTAGGAATGGACTGATGAAAATAAGTTTTGAGAATATGATAGCTGAGCTTAATGTTTTTTATACAAGCAAACAGCTCCAAGAAGCGGAAGTTAGAGGTGTGAATATGATAGGAAGTTGGATATTTGATGGAGAATGTGACGAGCTTGAAGAAGATTTCATAACTTTTTTGGGAGATAGAATAAATGATCCAAAATTTGTTGAAGAAGCAAGAAGCATGTCGAGAATGAAAGAGGAAGAGTAGGAAGCAGAGATTCATAACTTTTTTTTTTCAGAGCTAAATAGCGAGAGAGATGTATCCTTTGATAGTGTGACGCTGGGCGAGAATATCCCATTTGATCCTGGTAAACTTGAGTTAAAATCTAGTGACTTGTTTAGAATGAAATCAGAGTTTTGTAGTTCCACTTGTTTAGAAACTGTTTTTGTGTTTGTTTTATTTTGAAAACGTGTCAAAATGAGTTTTAGTTTCTTGTTAAACTTAGAAATGACTTATTTTGAAAGTAGTGAACTTCTTTGCAAATTATCTAATTTTATCTATTAAAACTCATAATTGAAATGCACAATTTAAATTCAAAAAGGTTATGGAAATGCGTACCTGGTGCGCTTGAAAAGAAATAGAAGATTCTTGCCTGATTGCTTCTTACTTGCTTAATTCTTCCCCTCTCTAGGGTTTTCTCTATCTAAAACTTTCTCTCTCTAGTATTTTCTATCTCCAGTATTTTCTCTCTTCCTAATGATCTAGACAGAGTTTCCCTTTTCTAAAACTCACTTGAGTGTTAATGCCTCCAAATGAGACCATAAGGGTCCTATTTATAGAGAAAATTTTGCCAAAAAACACTTTAAAAAGGGCTAGCCGCAGGTGGTGCGGGTGAGACCTGCGGCTTGCAGCCAACCGTGTGGCTAGGAGGTAACCGCATGGTTAGGAGGCGCGAGGTACTGGTTGATAGATTCGAAAGTTCATTAGACCTATCCGGGATGGTAAAGAACTGATCGGTATTTATCATATTCGTATTGTTCTCTATTCATGCTATGATGACCGATTCATGATATTCAAAGACCAATCGGTCTTTGAGTAATTCGTACAGCTTTTTCTGAAGACCGATTAAAGTGGGGTAAAGACCGATTGGATGCTCTTAAAGACCGATCGGTCTTTGCAAAATAAAGATGTCTTAATTGGTTTATAACGAATCATTTTAACGAATTCAGAACTCAACGTGTACTTGACATACTCGATTATTGCACTCAAGATTCGATGTGTATGTGGCATGCTTGATTCATTACGAGAGTCGTGGAGTGGGGTGTTCACAGTGCTGTATAAGAGTAACCATTGATCCATAATAAGAGTCCTTTACGACACAATTACCTTTTCAGTAATTTAATTAAATCTGATTTTGTTCAAATAATTAATTAACTTTGTTCATCCTTGTACTCTCTTTTAAAACATGCATCAAAACAGAACTTTGAGGTAAGACAACAATCTTGAAAATTAGTTACTCATTCTTCGTTTTTTTTTTTTTGAAAAATCATTAGTTGCAATGAAGTCATTGATATACCATTGTTGAATAATTTCTCATATTTTCATTTATTCATTATTTATATTAGATTCATCATCTTATATTTTATAGAGTGACTTGTATATTTTACTTAATTTACATATCTTATGGTTGTCTACAATATAATTTGCATATATAACTCCTGCCACATCCAATATTATTATAAATTTTACTGCAATTCCTACTTTATTCAGCTGAAGATTTACTTTTAAGTTGTACTTCGTTTAGCTTTACCATTTCCTTTAGTTAGAGTTCATATTAGAGTTGATTATGTAAATCAAAAATTTATTAAAATATCAATCTGTGGATATTTTGGTTGCATATAAGGTTGCTATATATAGATTCTTAAGGCCAATTATGAAAAGAAACATATATCTATATCCATCTCTTCTATACTATGTAGAAAAGTAAGAATAATTTTTCATAGGCACCATTAGCTCTCATAAGAATATATAATTCGGACTCTCTTATTTTGATTAATTATATCCAATGAGGATATATTCTTACTAAAGAACATTTAATCACATAGACTCTTCAACTATATCTCAAGGTTTTGAGTTAATTCGCACTTGTGGTTTACTTTATACAAACATACATCTCTTATGTCATGTGGTTCTATTTCTTTATGATCGTTCAAATGCTATCATCTTTATGGAGTAAAACCATATTTTGGTTCTCAAGTGTTTTTTAAAATAGTTAATTCCGCGCCATGGTTCAAAATTGAAACCTTAACACCCCCCCCCCCCCCCCCCCCCCCCCCCTAAAACACATAAAGAGAAGGATTTATCATTTTAGCTAATAGTACACCAAATCTATGTTATGTAAGAGTAAGTCTTCTTTTCTTATTTATTATTTCTGTATTTATATTTTTTTAATCTTTTTTGTTCCAACCTAGATTATTATGGCAAAAATTTAGATAATCACAAATTTCTGGCCGGATTATTATTTTGGTCATCCCAAATTTGGTTAAGTTGTTTATATAAGTATATGAGCACATAAACAACAACTGCAGGCACCATTTCTAGATTAAATTAATGACTATCATCATTTGATAGAATTTTATATACTCTCCCTCTCTCTTTAATTGATAGTCCCGTTTTCTATTTCAAGATTTTCAAATTGATATCTTTTTGTAACATAATCAATGTACTATTCTTAACATAAAAATAGTGAAGGTTTTGGTCTAAGGATTTTTATACCTATCACAAAGACTTAAACCATCATATATCAAACAACTTTGTAGTCTATTATTTAAGATTTGATTCAATTTGTTTAAAGTTATAATTATTATTTTTAATAACATTTAAGTTTATTTTATGAATCCCCCTCAGTGGCACGAACTTAATTTCCATTGATTTCTCTCTATTTAATTAGTTTATACATAATACATTTATGTAAGTGGCTAACAAGAATGGGTGTATATATCATGATATCCATGTAGTTTTAATTGTTACTCTTAAATACATTTTATATTAATTTTTAATATCCTAAATAATCCTAAACACATCTAAACTCGATCTATTAATATTCTAAATACATTTATATATGTTCATGCATATAATACATTTAAATTCTATTAGTCTTTTAAATTAACGTATTTGAAGTGTTAATATTCTTGTAACCACATTATACTCTATTAAAAATAATATTCTAACTTTATATAAATTTTTTGTACTTATGTACTATATATCTTGTGATTTAACCTGTTGTGTTAGAAAAATATTGGACAACAACCTACTGAATTCATATTAATTTTAATTTGAAGTAGAAAGAGTCCATAACTCCATATTGGTTGTAACATAAAAATGTATCAATTTGAAATATAAACTTGTTCTAATTAATATGTCATAGTAATTAACTGTGAAACAATTTGAATTAGCAAGAGTCCATATTAAAATAAAATAATGAATTCTAAACTACAATGTGCACTTTACTATCCTAAACTATCATTTGAATCCATATAAACTCTGAAAAAAATTAAAATAAAATAATGAATTCTAGCCCCAAATATTAATCATATTGTACCTTTTGAGATTGACCCGATAGTATATAAAAAGAAAAATGAAAATTATTAGAGTTCATTTTTTTAAAAGAAGCTCAAACCTCAAAAATCCAGGGAATAGAGCATTATTTTATTAAAAGAAAGAAATGAAATGAGTCAAAAAAAGTCTAGACTCAATGGCACACAATGAAAAAGGAGGGAAACATGAACCGGACCTCCCTGAAAAAGCAGCCATAGCATGAACTAAAAGAATTCAATGGGTTTTATAAACCAGCCCACCAAAACTAAGCGAACCAGAGTTCATTAAAAGTGCAACCAAAGAAGAAGAACACTTACATCAACAACAACATTTCCCTTGGTCCAAAATTTAGGGTTTAATTTAATTTTCATATATTTTTAAGAAAATACTAATTTCACAGCACCAATGGTTAACAAAAAAAACTTGTTACTATAATAACATTTTGTGGATTAATATTGTCTTTAAAATAATATTGTACTATTAATTTCAGACTTCCCTAAAATTAAAAATATCAGTTTCTTCATTTTTTTTAAATAAATAAAATATGTATATAAAAAAAACTCTGTTTCAAGTAAAGATCTAAAGTTTTGACAAATACTAAAACCACATGCAACGTATGTGCACAAAAACTAGTAAAATATAAAATGGTAAAAATGCAAATGATCACTGTGTTGAGCATCCCTTAACGCAAAATGAAGAAGTTCACAGGAAACCAACACCTTGTAATGCTGGAACAATAGGACCTGAGGTCAAGGACTTTAGCTTTGAGGTCGGATTTCAGGTTTGGGAATTGGGATCTAAGGTGGCTTTGAGGTCACGCACTTGGGTTTTGAGGTCGACTTTAAGGTGACGTACTGCGGCTCTGTGTTCAAGCACTGTGGCTTTGAGGTCACACACGTGGGCTTTGAGATCGGCTTTAAAGTGATGTAATGCATCTCTTTGTACATGCACTGTGGCTTTAAGGTCACACACTTGAGCTTTGAGGTTGGCTTTGACAAGATCGGCTTTGAGGTCACGCAATTAGGCTTCAAGGTCATGCAATTCGGCATTGAGGTCAAGTAATTCAGCTTTATTGCTTTTGCATAGAGTTTCATCAACAATCTTGGATATGGAATTATTGCTTTTGTGGATATCTTCTCTAATTTCCTAGTTTCCAGACGTTGATGCATGCTCCTCTAACTGTTGATGCAACTGTGTCTGCGTTAATTGCAATAGTGCATCACATAGCCTATTGGTTTTGGGATTGTGTATCATAATCAACATGTCGTTTTGCGTAAGCTATTCGAACATTTGATTCTTTTTAATTATAATAAATAAAATAATAGAATATAAAGATCAGTAATATAATTAGTAAAATGTAATCCATATAAGCAATCAATTCTATAACTAGAACACCTCAACATCCCTACAATATACTTAAAAGGGTATTGTTACTGCAGTATTATTGACATACTAAAAGGAAAAAAAAAGGAAAGAAAAAGGGAGAAAAAATAACAGGAACATGTATGCAAACGAAAAAAAAAATGAGAAAATATATATATAAAAAAAAAACAGGAAAAGAAGAAGAAGATATAGAAGAAAACAAAGGAAAATTAGAAATCATAGTCCTTCAGAATTATTCTTATTATTTTAGTCATTAACGAATGTACCAATGCCACATAATAGCGCATGCATCCCAAACAAGTTGCTATTCCAACTGCACAAATGTGTATTTTCTTCAACTTTTACGCAATAGTGCGCAATGAAATACTATTTTCAAAGTGCTGTAAGAAGAATAATAGGAGGAGCCAAGTGTATGAAAGTACATAACGAACCAAATAATTAGTAGTCAAATAATTATCCTTTTCCTCTCATCTTTTATGGAAAAGAATAAAAGAAGTTTACGGACTGTTTTTCTTCCATTTTTCTCTTTACGTCCTATATGTTCTCCCTTATGTTTGGAAGAGTTGGACCTCTTACGGACTATATTTCTTCCATTTTTGTTAAAAATTAAGTTTACATACTGATAGAAATGCCAAAGCCATCCAAAGCAGGGAACAAAGGCTGGCTGACTCGGAAGGATCAATTTGAGCTCCTTAATTAGTGCAATAGATTTGGTCAAATACAGTTTAGATTATTCTATGCATTATTGGTGTATATATACATGTAATTGTTTCATTATTGATATAGCAGAATATAATATAATTCTTCCATCTTCTCCCTTCTGTTTATGGTATTAGAGGGTCGATCCAAAAGCCTTTTCTACAATTCTTCTTTAATCTCTAATCTTCTCCTCACTAATGGCCACTGCCAAAAACCAAATTATCATTCCCAATTCCCAAGAACCCATCAAACCTCTCATCATGATCACCATCCACAACTCCATCAAACTAACGACCACCAATTACCTCTCTTGAAAACTGCAGATTGAAGCGATTCTCATCAGTTACGATCTGCAAAAAATTATTAATGGATCTCATCCGCCCCCACCCAAAAAGATCACCAAAGACAATAAGGAATAACCCAATCTTGAGCACACCACCTGGGTTCTCCATGATAAACTGATTTTTGGCACCCTCATTGGAACCCTTTCACCCTCTATTATCCCTCTCATCACTCAATCTAAAACGTGTTACGAGTTTGGGTAGGTTCTAGCCAACACATATGCTCGAGGCCATATCAAATAAATTAAAGATCAACTTAAACAAATTACGAAGGGTGCACAAACTATATTCGATTATATGCAATCTATTAAAGCCCGTGCCGATGAAGTTGTTCTCGAAAAACCTTTAGACCAAAAAGATCTTATTGAAAAAATTCTCGACAGACTTGATGATGAATATCAATCCGTTATTGATACTGTTAATGGTCGTGAGACCACTATATCGTTTGATGAACTCCATGAAAAGCTCATCAAAAAAGAGCTCACCCTCCGACAAAAGACTGGACCATCACCCCTTCCAGACACGGCTAACCCAACGTCCACCAAGACTAAATCTGGGCCCTTTAACAATCGTTTCTCATCATTCTCTCCAAAGATTGGTCAAGTTGAATAAAAACCTACTCCAGATGGTCGTGTCTCACCTCGTCCATTTCTTGGACGCTATTAATGGTGTAACACCAATGGGCATGTACTTGCTAACTGCCTTAGTTTTCGCTAATCATAATCGATCCTCTTCTTTCTGAATGAACCCTTTTAGCAACAAGCCTTGATTTAAGCCCGTATAATCATCTCTATCTCTTATATACCCACTTAAATCCGATAGGTTTTATCCCTTCGGGTGATTTTACAAGATCCCAAACTTTTGTTAGAGTACATGGACTCCATTTCAGATTTCGTAACCCTTTGCCATTTTCTGTATCTTTATGTTGAAGTACTCCGTTGTAGTTAAAAAGGGTTTGTTTCTTATTCATCAGGAACCTTGTCATAAGACTCTCCCAAGAACATAAAACGACCAGGTTGACGAACAACCCTCCCACTATGACGAGGCACTACTTGTGTTTGTGTACATTGTGCAAATATTGAACATACTAACTCACTATCCACACGTTGTGCTGGTTCAAGAACCTATGTATTAGTGATTTGTTTAAGATGTGCACAAGTATCGACAATCCTCCCACTACGACGAGGTAATGGAATGTCAATATCCATTTACTGTGGTATTTTCTCTTGTACTAAAGGTATAGACGAATTGTGCCCTGTTTTTTTCTCCTTTCATTTCCATTACAACAACACTACTCCTGGGCTTATGGTCTATGATATAATCCTCTTCTAAGAATCTGGCATTGATAATAATAATATTATATTCTTGAGGATTATTAAATAAACCACGCTTGGTTCTTTTTGGATATGCAACAAAGAAACACATTTTCGTTCTTGATTCCAACTTATTCGTATTACCTTTCAACACATGTGCTGGACTACCCCATACCCGAATATGCTGCAGTCTAGGCTTACTCCCAGTCCGCAATTCTATGGGTGTAGTAGGTACTAACTTTAATGGTACCAAGTTCAGAATATATGCAACTATTTCTAAAGCATATCCCCAAAAAGAATCAAGTAGGTCTGAATAACTCATCATAGATCTTTCCATTTCTATAAGAGTCTTATTCTTTCTTTCTGCTACACCATCATGCTGTGGCATCCCTAGTGCAGACAACTGGGATGTAATCCCATTCTCTAATAAATATTCCTTGAAATCTCCCAAGAGGTATTCACCACCACGATCTGATCGTAGTGATTTAATACATTTTCCTGGACGCTTCTCCGTTTCTGCCTTGAATTCTTTGAATTTCTCAAAGACTTCAGACTTACGTCGCATTAAGTAAATGTATCTATACTTTAAATAATCATCTACAAATGTGATGAAATACTCAAAGCCTCCTCTACGTTGGACATTCATGTGACCATACAAATCAGAGTGAACCAGTTTTAATTATTCTTTAGCGCTATAACCTTTTGCCGAGAATGATCTCTTAGTCATTTTACCTTCTAAACAGATTCACAAACTGGAAGTTCCTCCACTTCTAATGAACCCAATGGTCCATTTTCGATCAGGTTTTGAATTCTTTTTAGATTAATATGACCAGGGCGTAAGTACCAAAAATACATTTGGTTCATTTTGAAGGTTCATTTCTCTTAATTGGTAAACTAGTAATGCTATTCAATTCACTCAATTGTAGTACTCACAAGTCAGGATTAATAATGTAAAGATCAATCATTAATGTACTAGAACAAACAAACTATTTATCTTTTCTAACGATAACTGATTTATCATTAAAATAAACAAAACATTTGTCCTCAACCAATCTAGAAATATAAATCAAATTCTTTCTAATGGAAGATACATATAGACATTCCTTAATCATTAATACCCTATTCTGACTAGACTGAAGATAAATATCTTCTATTGCAACTGTTGCCACATTCGTAGCTGCCCATATGTAAAAAAATTTTATTTTTAAGTTGTCTGGTTTTCTAGAACCACTGCAAAATATTGCAAACACGATTAGTGACTCCCGAATCTACACACCAGGTACTGGTAGATCGGACCACTAAACAAGATACAACAACAAATAGATGAAATTTACATATATTGTTATAACAGTTTAGGAAATTAGGACAATCTTTCTTCATATGCACTTTCTACTAACAGTGAAAACATTGGCCCATAGGCTTTTTCACTCCTCCTAGAGGTTCAGTGACTACTGCACGCACTGCTCCTTGTGGGACTGCAGCTTATGCATCTTCTTCTTCATTTCTTGCTTTTGGGCATAGAAGTTGAAGCTTTCTCAGCCACTAGAGTATTAGCCAGCTTACCAAGGAGTTCCTCAACTGCTTAGAATTCTTTAAGAAATTCCAACAATGAATAAAGCTTATTCATGTTGTAATTCTGTCGGAATCCCTTAAATAAATTCAGTAGCGATTGAAGAACGATATCGACCTGAGTTTCCTCATCGATTTCAACCCCAAAGATCTCTTAGTTCATTCAGAAGACCGATCATCTTCAAAATAAGATCCTTAACTCGAGTTCCTTCAGCAATAGTCGTGTTCATGTGGCTTTTCATCGAAACCTGCCTTGCGACATGATCCTGATCCCCAAAAATATCTTTGAGGTTCAATATTATATCGTAGGCGGTGGTAAAAAACTAATGCTAATGTTGTAGCACATTTGACAAAAATGCCAGAATGTAAAACCACGCCATCTCATCAGTCTTTTTCCACCTCCAGCAAGCCTGGATTTCCTCATCGGTCGCCCCCTTACCAGGTTCTGCTGGACAAGACTCAGTGAGCATAAACTTGTACTCTTTAACAGTAAACACAATGTTCATGTTCCCTTTTTTGGTCAATATAATTAGGTCCAATCAATTTGTTTTAGTTGAGAATAATTAAAAGTGGATCGAAAGAGTTTGCCATTTTAAAACTTGAGAATCACATACAAATTATGATGGACAATAATAACTTTGAACACATATTTTAAATATGGTACCCTCTACCATTTCAAAAAGAGTTCATCAGCAGCCTAAGACTTTGAACAATATGCCTCGTTAGTGAGGTCGTCTATTATTCATTATTTCTTAGACATATGTAAACCTATTAAATTTTACTATCTAGACAATCATTTATCGTCAAACAATACATACTATCTAGATAATCTTTTATTGTCAAGTAAAATTTAAATAGCCGACTTCCTTTGGCCCTACAAATAATAGTAAAGACTCAGTTGGAGAGTATACTATTATTTATATGTAAGTGTATACCATCATTTAATTTAGTCCAATGATTCTGCAATTTATTCTTTTCGATATGTAAGTGAGCACTAAAACCCACACGAAAAATAAATCACATCATTTAAAATTATCAGTTAGTTAAATTTGTACAATGATTCCGTAATCTATTCTTTCCGATATGGAGGTGAGCATTATAACACACACGAAGAATAAATTACATCATCTACAAACCAATGATGGAGACCGTGGGATTTTTATGTGAAAAAATCCCTCACCCACTTAGTATTTAAAACATTATTTTTTGAGAGTTAAGAAAATTTTATATTAAATTCTAGTCAACTAAAATACAAGGGTATGAAATATAAAAGACATGTGCAATAAAATTACTTTGCTACTTTTCTTTTTTTAAAAAAACTTATATTTTTTAATTACGCAAAATTTATATTTATATACCCTTTTTTAATTTGACAAGAACTAAACATAAAATAAAAGGTGATCTCGGTTTGGTCATGTATCTAGTTAAGATAAACTACAAAAACTTGTGCTACAATCCTACCGATGGGTGTCCAATTCTATCTAAGACTGTGAATCATTAAACTTATATTCCACAAGAACCGATGATATGATCTTCTGTGTGTAAGCTATACTCTACACACCAAATCATCTACTATATGGAATAAAAGACACACATGCACAATAAATAATATAATGCAACAATTGCCCATAAAGATTCTCATTAAAATAGCAAAACCAAGTTTATAACATATCCAAACCAACAAGAAAATTATGACTTTTAGTGTATCATTCTAACAGAATTTCGCAAAAGAGAGCTGCCAAGTCATTTTCTCCGAAAAAATGCGAGAGCAAAATCCATCTGTTAAGAAAATCTCTGATCTCCCAAAGACCGAGGCCATCAATGAGAGAAAGAAGGTATCAAAATAAGACGGGAATAAAAAAAATTGAAAGAGTAGAAAAGAGGAAAACCCGCCCCAACGCCCAGAGAATGCGAGAGAAACAGAAATGTAGAGTGATAGGGAGAGCTACACCAAAAGTGACAGCTAGGCCATAACCGGCTCAGGGCTTCGTTTTGTGTTAGTAAGGCTCTTGATCACATCAACGGGATTAAAAGACTCTTGGTCAAAAACAGAGAAGGCCAAGAAAAATCTTTCCCAAAAGAGGGAGAAATAAGGACATCGAAAAATAGAAAACGATATGGGCCCACAAAATGAAGAGATGAGAACTAAAGAGATCAGAGATTGCCCTTTTCAAACAAATTTTCTTTTCAGCATGATACAGAAAAGATAACTTGGAAATAAGCCTTCGAATCATCACTCTGCGAAGAACAGAAGAAATCCAAAAAACAGCTTTCTAAAAAGATAAGTGTTTTTGCTCGAGAAAACAAGTAAGAGTAAGATTTCAAAAAAATTCAGGGAGATGGAGAACATTTCTGATAAAAATTAAGCTCCCCATGAGTTCCATTCACCCACATAATTTTTCTTTCTCACTCTAGCAATCGAAGAGATATAACCGATTTCACCAAAAAACAAACCGAATCGAAAGCCCTCCCAGAGGAAATTTTTATTCTTTTACAGATCAAAGCCCTCGCCAGAGGCAAAACACTCACAAAAGCCTTCCCAAAGGTAATTTTCATTCTTTTACAGAACAAAGTCCTCCCAGAAAGGCAAAGTTGAGCAATGGTAGTCCTCCCACAAAAGGCAAGAAGAACAAGTCCTCCCAGAGAGGCAGAGTGGAGCAATGGTAGTCCTCCCACATGAGGCGAGAAGAGCAAGTCCTCCCAGAAAGGCAGAGTGGAGCAATGGTAGTCCTCCCACATGAGGCGAGAAGAACAAGTCCTCCCAGAGAGGCAGTGGAGCAATGGTAGTCCTCCTATCTGAGGCAAGTGGAGCAACGGTAGTCCTCCTATTTGAGGTAAGTGGAGCAATAGAAAGCCCTCGAAAGAGGCAATGATGTAACAATAGTCCTTTCCAGAGGCATTCACAAACACTTTTGCATACACGCACTCTCTTAGAATTCTTGCGGGAGCCATGGACCACGGTCTCTTCCAGTCGCCTCAATTCCTTGCAAGCAAGGAGCTTGAGTCGAGAGGGTCTGTACAAAAAAACTCCGTAAGAACCCTAACAACTATTGAAAAGTACAGTTTTTGGAGTTCGGGATCCACCCGAGCACCCGAAACTGCCCCAAAAGGGTTTGTTGGCCAAACAAACCTGTTTTTAAGAGGGATTATCGCGCGACAAACCAGTATGTAGCGCGACAATCTCTCCGATAGCGCGCAACAAGTTCTCCGAACACAGACCAACCACTTCCTGACAAATCAAGTCTGTCAGAAGGGTCACTTCAGCCATTTGTCGCACGACATTGTCCAACATGTCGCGCGACACTTGCCTTTTCTGGGAAAATGTCGCGCGACAATCCTCTCCCAGCTCTATAAATAGGCCAACACTCCCAAGGGTTTAAAGACAGGAACTTGGAATATGAAATTTCTATTATTCTATCTGATTTTCTGATCTTCTATCAAGAATATTCTACGATCGTTTTATTTCTGAAGAATTATTGAATCTATTCTCGACACTCGGCTTGTCGCACTTCTAGGATCGAATTCTCAAAAATATCTGAAGAAGGAAAATATTATTATCGCCGGAGATCTCTCTGCCGTATTATATTTTATTTCTTATTATTATTCTCGTCGGGAAGGTAACAAAAGTCTCTTCTTGTATTTTAAAGTTAGATATCTGTGTACTTGTTTTATTTATGTTGTTCTATCCACGTTTTATTTGAATAAACTTATTGCCAAGTTATAAAATAGTCTACTGTTTTCCAAAATAAGAACCCTGAGAAAAATCATTTGCAAAACCAAAAAAAGTAAGAACATTTTCATCCGGACAAAATTAGGTTTTCAAAACCCGAGCTGATAAAACTTACTTAGGAATTGAAATCAGGCATATCCCGTCTTTTCCATAGACTACGACGTGTCTGATAAAACTCTCCTCAAAGAGTTCTGATTCCATATTAAATTAGTCCCGATACAAGATCCGTACTTTCCCAAAGAAATCACAAACACAAGAAGACCGACATTATTATCTGAGGAGATAATACCGGAGCCTCTCCTTTCAAAAAACAAAAGCCTTGTCATTGGTATTTACATCTTTCAAAAACAAACAAATCAGATCACGGAACACAAATGTTTTCATCCCTTTTCCTGTTTTCCCAAAATTGGGGTTTTTATTTAAGAAGTAGTAAACTGTTAGTAAAAGCATCCTAGTATTTCAACATAGAATAAACATATAAAAGACCACTAGAGACCGAACAGGCGGAATGGGTGCTTAACATCTTCCCAATCCGTAACATAGTTTCTGAACCCTATAGAATCCTGATTTCGTAGACAAACGTGTAAAAAAAGGCTTATCTATAGCCTTTCCTCTTACACAACTATTTTGTTTGTTTTCTCGTAAAACGTACTGGCGACTCTGAACGAATCCTCTTGCATCTAGAAATAGGATAAAGGGACACTCGATATGAATTATCAACACATAGAAGCAAATGGAACAAAGGAATCATTTTCGATATTTCAGACCCCCACACATGGGAATGAGACCCGGGGGGGGCGCATTTGCGGATTCTCACAGTCTTTTAAATTTGAATTTTGTGTAAAATGATTTTACAAAATACAACACAAGTTTACACTGTCACGCCAGATTTATCTCTCCTTAATTATTTTTATAAGATTTTTAAATATAATGTAATAATTTTTAATACAAAACATAGACTTAAATATTTTTTAAAATCTATTCATTCATCAAGATCAACAAATTAAGATACATTATCAAAATAATATTATGTAGCATAAATATATGAAAAAAATTAAAATTTGCATAACATGATATCAAATATGTGTTGGGATCTAATTGGTTATTTCAAATTTTACACAAATGTTTACAAAAGTACCATTGGAGTATAGTTTTTTTCAGCTTCAAGTTTTGTGTACAAGTGAGTTGACACGTATGATTTACACTTCAATGTTTAAACAACCATTTGAGGTGCTCTCACGTGGTGACATGCATCATTTTAAGTGAGGTTGGATTGGTTTCGTGAAGGTGAAACAAAACCAATTCAATGATTAGTCGGTTTTTTAAAAGGCAAATCAATCCAATCCAATAGCTCCATTGAATCCGATCAAAATTGGATTGGATTTTGAACGCCCCTTACATCACTAAATTACTCATCTCATCTTTTAAACTTTTCATAAAAGTAATTATTTTTTTCTAGTTATTTTCCAATCTCATTATGGAATGGAGTCAAACTAACTTCCAAAAATCAGAACTGATCCAACATTTTTAGTTTTTTTAGAAAAGAATTCAGATTGAAACTATACGAAGTCAAACCCAACTTCTAGCACATTTGAATTATTTCTTGCCATTGAGCCATCTTATATATTTTTTTTTTAATTCTTTTGTTTTAATATACTTGTATGTGAGTCCCGCGTGTATTTTGCATGTGCTTGTAATTCTAGTTATATATGTTGTATTATATTTTCTTACGATTTTAATCACTGGATTTGAGACTCGGGCATCAAGGTTTGACTCTCACCTCCTCCATCCCCTCATTAAAAGCTCATATATGTCATTATTTGTATTTAAAAAAAAAGAGCGCATTGGATTTAAAATATTTTGTAATTTAGAATTTTAGGTTCCGTTTGATTGCAAGGTGGAAAAGGAAAATAAGTTTAGTTAGTTTTGGTGAAAAGATGAAAAATAAATTGAGTGATAAAGGTGATATCCTCTTTATTTTTAAGTTTTTCCATGAAGAAATTTTCTTTGCTTGGTAGTGAGTAAAAAAATTTCACCAAAAATATTGAAGGATGAAAAATATATACTCATAAAATAAGTAACATCTTTCAACTTATTTTCTATCTTTTCACGCAAACTAACTAAATTTTTTTTTCCATCTTTACAATCAAACGGAGCCTTAATTTATTCTTTTTGAAAAGTGATAATTAGATCCGTAAGTCAGAAAGAGATTTAACTTCTTTGTTCTTACAAATTATGGGAATCTATAAAAATGGTATGATTCTCACAATCCCAGGTAAAATTACTAAGTTAATTTTAATCAAATTATTTCTACTCCTTTGTCATTGTCAGTCAGCCACTCTCCAACTAGTCTTCTCTCACTCTCTCTCTCTAAATCCGAGCCCCCTCTCTCTTCTCTTCTGTCTACGAGCCCCTCTCTCTAACCTCACTCTCTTCGCACAACACCAACCATCGTCGCCGGAAAAGGGAAATATAGTATATTCACCGCCGGAATCGGGGAACGTAGCAGACCCATCACTCTTCTCTCACTCTCTACGACATACCCCCCTCTCTCTCTAAAACCGGACCCTCACAATACTCGAAATTGACCCCCAACACACACGACCCAGCAAACCAATTTCCTTTGCGAAGCTTTCTCTCTCTCACTGAAATTGTAAACTTTCTTTCCACTTGATTTCCATTGCTTCAGTTTCAGTTTGGCCAAATAATTTCAGGCATTGCAGTCGGTGTTGGTTTGATTGTGAAATTTCTGTAGAAAATTGGTTTGATTGAATATTGCTTCAGTTTCGGTGGTCGGTGTTGTGCGGCGAAGAGAGTGAAGTTAGGGATAGAGGGGCTCGTAAAGAGAAGAGAAGAGAAGAGAAAATTCGCTGTTTGACCAAAGGGGGCTGAATACAAGTGTTTCTCTCTCTCAAATAAAAGTGGGTCCAGCAAATTTTGAGCAGAAAGCAATTTACTTACAAATATGTACGCATTTGTGCGTACTGGAAACGCACTGCATAAATGAATAATAATTTTCTCAAAGTCAACTTATATTATTAAATTTTGATGATTAAAAAATTAAATAATTGTAAGAACAACAAAATTAAAATCACAAGATTCTAAAATTCTTATGCTTTATCGATTTACATGAATTAAAATTCTTGGTGAAAATTATGTAATTTTATAGACTAAATAAGTTTATTTTTAACACAAACGTTGATTTAAAAAACCCTACATGTCGGGAGAAGAAGAATCTTGAATAAATAAAATTCATTAGAATTGAGACCACATGTCCATATCGAATCCAAAACCCTTTTTTTGTTATAAATACCATGAAAAGTTTTGAAGATGATTATCGAAAGTGTAAAGGTAGACATGCAAGCAAGGAAAATCCAATCTCTTACACGAAAAACTAATACTATTTTAACGGGCATGTGATATTGTGTCATATTTATTAATGCTTATTTTTTTCGATATCTTTCTTTTTTATAAAAGAGATGCGTACTACAAAATTTAAATTCTGATGGACTATGAACATTAAATTTTAACTCTTGTTTAGTGTTTATTAAGTTTCTTATATTGAAATTGCACATACATCAAATGTGCATTGTTGCAATTAGTTGAGTGGCTCGTGATAGCTATGGTAATTAAGTGGTTATGGGATTCTCGTCAAATTAAGCTGGGAAAGATTAATGTTGGTACGGCCGAGCTTCAGGCGATTACAGTTGGCATGAAAATGGTGGAAAAAAAACTCGTAGAAAATCACAAGCGGATCTAAGAGGGCACAACTGGGCTGTAGTCCACCCTAAGGAAAATCAAACAGTGGTAATAGTAGCCTAGGTTAAATAATAAGCTTAGCCTTCTTAAAGCTTTTCTGGCCCAACGTTGTACACATTGCTAATATTTCTCTTCATTGTTTGACAAACTACGCCTACCTATTTGAAATAATTAAAAGTAAAGTAATTCTACCAAACAATTAAATTTGAGAACCATTTATGATATTAGTATAAGTACATAAGTATCTCCATTGATGTTTGCTATGCTTGAGTGAAAAATTTCTTAAGACAATAATAATAAAAATATATATATTTATTTTTTGTCGTTAAAATTTTAGATGGTCTTCTCACTCATTTTTAAATTGAATCTTTTGATGAAATTTTGTGTAAGTGATTTACTCATCATAAAAATCATCTTCACCAAATTTCATGAAAAAATGCATCTATTTATTTCTCGAACTATACCCCATCGGACGAAATTGGACCAAATAGTAATGGAGAGGAGCCAAGTTAGGTTGGTTAGGACTTAGGAGGCCATGGGAGTGCAAATTCAATATCATTAAGGGGTTGTTTGTCACGTATAATTAGAAGCTATTTTGTGTTTATTGTCAAAAAGGAAATTATAGTTAAAGTATATCCTGTGTTTGGTGTAAGCGCGCGCAAATATAATTTCTTTATTCTATCATGTGTTTGGTGCAATACTTGATAAAATAACATATTGAATTAATTTATCTTGACAGTTACTTTTATCTCACAAGAACCAGATAAAAACTATACTATTCTTATAAGTGATATTCTTTTTTCCCACCATTGCTGGATAACTAAACAAATACAAAATTAAAATTTTAGTTCATTTTTTTTTATTTTTGATCTTTTTTATTGTGTCCTTTAAATAATTGAACTGATTAACTAAGGTGTCGTTTGATAAACGAACTAAAAACTAAAACTAAAAAAAATTGTTTGTTTAGGTGGCGTTTAGTAAAAAAATTGAAAATTGAAAATTGAAAACTGAAAAAGTTATTTGTTTAGTTCTAAAAATTGTATCTAAAAAAATGTTGTTTGTTTGAATATAAAATATTTGAAAACTGAATTTTTTTAATATGACAATTTTGTCCTTATTATTTTATAAAGTTCTATGAATATATATAATATATGTATGCATATGCGTCTGTGTGTGTATGTAGATGCGTGTATATGCGTCTGTTTGTGGTGGTAGTAATGAAGGAAAGAAGGATGGTGAAGAAGAAAAGGAGATGGGTGAGATTGATCATGACAACAAGGATAAAGAAGGAAAGGAAAACGTCCAATATAAGGCCCATGATCGTTGCTGCGGTGATTATCTGTGAGATGAGGTCTTCTACAGCTGCTTCGGCAATTATTACAGTGGAGAATGTGCTAATGGTGGAGGAGAATGAGGAGGTGGTGGTGGATGTAATGGTTGTGGTGGTGTAAGTGGTAGTGGATGTGGCGGTGGTGGCAGTGTGGGGGTTGCTATGTATTTTTGTTGAAAGAAAGAGGGTAAAATGGACATTTTACACTCTTTAAAATTAAGTTTAAGATTTTAGTGGCAAAGTTACTACTTAAAATTTTGAATGAAAATTTTAAGTTAAGTGATAAAAATTAAGTAGCTACTTCATTTTTTGAGTTACCGAACAACTTTTTAAACCACTTAAATCTGAAAATTTTAAGTTTTCATATTTAAGTGGCATTTTAAGTGTCAAATGAACACCCTTCAGTTCTAAAAACTGTATTTAAAAAAATGTTATTTTTTTGAATATAACATATCTAAAAGCTGAATTTTGTTTAGTATGACAATTTTACCCTTATTAGTTTATTTGAATCACATAATTCTAAAATGTCAAAAAGTAATATAGGTATTTTACACTATTTAAAGTTAAGTTTTCAGTTTTAAGTGATAAATTTACCACCTAAAATTTTTGATGAAAATTTTCAGTTTTAAGTGATATTTAATTTTTTTTATTAACAAATAATTTTGAAACCACTTAAATCTGAAAACTACTCTAAGTTTTTAGATTTAAGTAGTACAAATAAACAACTCTTAAGATACGTGATCACCCAAAATCATGTTGACTTAACTCATAAAATTTATTTTTTAATATAATATAATATTGTATTTTTATTTTTCTTTCATTAATAGAAATTTATACAAAACTTTACTTGAAACTTATAAATAAAATAAAAATTACATTAAAAGTAACTAAAATCAAATGCATCTCCTAAGAATAAAAATTAATCGCAATTCGCAAAAGTTTGTCCAAATTAACAAACCTCTTTGAAACAAAACAAAAAGCACCGTAAAACTTACTGATTTACCCCTCAAAATTAAATAAAGGCGGGCTTCATTCAAAATTAGTTTCTCCCTCTCTCTCACGCGCTCCCCCCCCCCTCTCTCTCTCTCTGTGTCGTTACTTCTTCTTTGGAATTGGCGGTGGGTACTGTTTGAATTGAAGTTGATCTTCTTCTTCCTGTTCAAGAAGAGTAATAATGGCAGTAAGTAGTAATTCACTTCTATTTCTGCTTGGAATTTATAAACAATTCTCTGTCTATATATATAGATATATTGCGATGAATTGGTTTCAATTTTTGGGCTAAAGGGAAGAAGAAATTTCTCTGGTTTCTCCTTTTCTTCCGATTGTTTTCATTTCATTTGTTATTGTTATTTATATACCAGGCTTTCCTAATTTATATTTCTCAATGTATAATTGTATATATGTGTATGGATCAAGAATAGGGGCATTATTAGGTTTTCATATCTTGGCGATTCACAGTTAGGGTTTTCTTAAGGAAAATTTATTCATAATTTAGAGTTTTTAATTGCTTCTGCAAAATAAGTGTTCATAATTTAGGGTTTTGTTTGGTGTATTACATTACCATTTAGGGAAAATTTGTTCGTAATTTTGGGTTCTTAATTGCTTCTACAGAAAGTGTGATCATAATTTAGGGGTCTTGTGTGGTGTATTAGATTACTTTTGGTGTTGTTGGGGGATTATTGACATGTGATTTATGCAACTGATCGATATGCAGTTTATTATAAGCAAATGAATATAAACTTTGTGCAGTATTTTTTTCGAACTTGATTATATATATATATATATATATATATTTATTTATTTATTTATTAAAGAAACTAAAGTCCCCAACTCTTTTACGGACCATCTCTTTCATTTGACTTCATTCCTATTTATTTGTTGATATTCTATGTCAATCTATGCCTACGGATGAAAATGGAACTCATATCTGGTAATTGATGATGTCAACCAATCTGGACCTCACTTTACCAATCTATATAAAGAGTAATTGCTGCAGTATTTATCTTATCTTGCTTGAGAAGAATAGCATTTAAGATAGTCTAATTAAGAGTTAATTACTAGTGGTCTAAGAGTTTACTGGTATTAAGCTTTAGATTCCATTTAAGATAGCTTCTCATGCCTCACACAATTTAAGTGAAGTAAGATTTCCTTTTATATATGCAAAAAGTTCTCAAACGGATGAATGGGATGTAGACTCTATGGAATCGGATGTTACTCTCTCTCCCTCTCTCTCTCTCTCTCTCTCTCACTCTTTGCAGGCTGAAAATCTGAATGTTGTGTTACTTATAAACTTTCTATACTCATCAATTATTTTTAACCTTTTTAGGCTGTTAACTCAATGCCAATACTTGTTTCATGCAAACTGACTTAACACCTACAATCACTACCAAAGCATTCGTTACTTATTTAGAAAGCTCTAATAGTGTGCTCCATTGCATTTCTTTTCCTTGGGAAAATCCCAAAGTTCCATTTTGTTCATCTTTATTGGTATTTGATTGCATTAAATTTCCAAGAATTCAGTTTCATGCTACAACTTGTTTTAGGTAAATTCCACAACCCCCGACCTAAAAGAATTCAATGCTATCTCTTGTTAACCTATTAAATTCATCCTAGTTCCTACCCTATTTTCCCAATTCATTCACTTAAGGTGTACCCGATTTTGGTTTACACCGGAAATAATTGAGTTGCTTGGAATTGTTTTACATAGTAAACAAAAGCTTAGGAGAGAGATGGTTTCTGGATTGCTGTAGAACAAGTTGTACCATGGGAATTGAAATTTATGCAATCAAACACTACAAAAGGAGAAAAATATGGAATGTTGGAAATTTATGTGGTAAGTGTAATCCAGAAGGATGGTCTTTCACAAAAAGTTTACACCAGAAAATGTTTTTAGCATCAAGGATATCAAGGTACAAGTTTTAGATGGCACGGACTGCAAGCTCTCTTCTGCCAAAGCTTTTGTTCCTGTTTCCGTATTAAGCTATTGATTGACAAATGGTTGTAGTATAAAACCAAGAAAGTAGACCATGTCTGTTGAATGCATTAATAGGGAAAAAAAACAAATTTTTTACTAACAAGTTTTTTTCACTTTGCTCCTTATTGTTGTAACAGGAGGAGGAGAATGCACCGAATGTCGGGTGCTCAGAAATTAAAGAAGTAGATGATGACTCAGAAAGCAACAAAGCCGGTCCTAGCAAAGCTGTAATTTTTTTCTCTCTTATATCTTTGATGCGAAATTTGCTTAAAATGCTAAGCACGCACCAATACCCAATTACTCATCCCTGCTTAGTGGGAAAAACAACTATTGGATCACCTATGGAATTTGGCTAAAGCTGAAGTAATAGCATACATTCTTCCAATTTTGATGGTCCTAATGGGTCCATGATATGAGGTTCAAGGATAAATAAACTCAGGGTAGAATATATAGATATAGCCTGTTATAGCTGTTACATTTCTTGTTTACTCAAATTGTGACGTCTTTTCATGTTTTTCATTACAACTTATTTTGTATTGACTTCTTTATTTAGTAAGTAATGTGTTTATTTAAACCCTTTTCTTGTGTTTTGTATTGATTATAAGTTGGGCCATGGCGTTCAGAACGTTAGAAATTAATTAGTTAAAATGGCAGCATTAAAAGTTTGGCATGGACTAAGCTTTGTTTGGTTATTAGGGGAGGCATAAACTTAGTGACTAATTAGTACTTCGATAAAGATTGTCTTATGAATAATCTGTAATATTTGAAAGTTTTGAATTATTTGCACAAATTAAACATGCACAGATATCTCTTCCAGTTATATTTCGGGTTTGATGTAGATGCTTTCTAGCTTTGACTCATGAAATGCTATTGACATTTTCAGGCAGTTAATTCTGTGCCGAAGACTTGTTACATGCACATTGACTTGACACCTACAAACACTAACAAAGCGTTGCACGCTTGTTTAGAAAGCTCTCAGAGTGTGTTTGGCTGTACTTCATATCCATGACAAATGCCTAATATCCCTCTTTTTTCCATCTTTAGTTGTTTTTTATTACATTAGTCTTTAAGGGGAACATTTTTTACTAGTTGTTGTAATCAAATTATGTTCTTTTTTATGGAATCCATTAGTCACCTCCGCCTAAACTTTTGGTTTCATGAGGTCATTTTCAATGTA
Source organism: Lonicera japonica (assembly GCA_021464415.1). Classification (NCBI taxonomy): domain Eukaryota; kingdom Viridiplantae; phylum Streptophyta; class Magnoliopsida; order Dipsacales; family Caprifoliaceae; genus Lonicera; species Lonicera japonica. Next base: position 93,486 of record JAKCWG010000829.1, on the reverse strand, counting down.
AAACAATTCTGAGGATTTTATTTTTTTGGGTCTTTCTCCGAGTTGTCCCTTGCACCACATTGTATGTGAGAATCATACATAGCGTCGGAAGGAACTCAATTCTTTACGATGTTAACCAATCAAATGCACCATATTTCATCTCCATTTTCTCTATGCATTCCCTTTATGGCGCGCCTGGTTTTGGCATACACTCAAAAGATTGAGTCCCTTGGAATTGTTTTACATGGAAAACAAAACCTTAGGGTGGATAGATGGTTTTTATATTTTATGGAAAATAGAAAAAAAGTAAATAATTTTAAAATAGATTGTAAAATGGCAATTGATTTCTTGAAAAATTTTATGCAATCAAACATCACAGAACATGAAAAATATGGATTCTTGGGTGTTTTCTATGGAATCAAGTGTAATCAAATGCATCCTTATTGTTTCAAGCAAGACTAGTATAATGGAAATTGAGCTTACAATTTTTAGATGGCCTGGACAGCAAGCCCTCCTCAGTCCTCATCCAAATGATTGTAATGTGCGAATATGCTCAATGTATAATGGGTAGAGCACAATTTGAAAGAAACTAAAAGACAAGTGAGTGATCATTTGCATTGTTGCCTTTCTATGCCTGGTGAGTAGGATCTGTTAACTTCCTGTTTCAAAGTTGTTTGTTGATTGTTCCAGATGATGTTGTATTACCAAGTAATACAAAAGTTAAAAATGAAAATGAGTTATTGCACATATGAGGGAGAAATGGAAATCTAGTACCAGTTTTCTTTGTGCTAAGAGGGAGGAAAGGAAAGCAAAACCAACCGAATGGTCCAAACCCGAGGTTTTGCTAAAGTTGATGGAATACCTTTATTTTTCTTGCAGCAGGAGGAGGAACAAGTGTTAGATACCGAGTCGATGTCCGAAAGATATTATGAAGTTAAATATCTCAGATTCAAGGTCGATAAGCTCCGCTCCCGAGTTGATATCCTCAAGTTCAGAATTGATGACCTCAAATATGGCCCTAGATCTCGATCCAGATACCTGGTCTGTGTAATACCGTCTACTACTTTTTAGCTAATTGTAGGATGATCAAACACCATGATATACTACTTTGAACTTGTTTTGATTGAATTGGCTCCTTATCCTTGCAGTGGCATAAAATTATCTAGCTCAGCTCTCAAATTTCCCAGCTCACACGCGCAATCAGACTCCGATCAACAATTGTAATTTCCCAGCTCAGCCCGCTTAGACTTGCTTTCCCTTTTTCCAATTTTTAATCCTAAATGCTAATAGTTGGCAAATGAATGAAATAAATTTAGCTGCAAACTCTACTCTATGGAACTACTAAAATTATTAAGCTACCTAATAGGTCCATGCTTAAAATGTTCAGGAATGCATTCAGCTCATTGATTATATATATATGCGTGTGTGCGTGCGTGCGTGCATTTGTAAATTAATTTGATGAGAGGCCTCCAATCAAATAAATATTGTTCTGATTTGGGCAACGTTCTACCATTCTGAGATATCAAAACCGTCAACAAGATGGAAGGTCCAATCTCTCTCATGAAAGAGTACTTGAAGATGAAAGGCCAGAGGTATTATTTATTTATAGATCTATCTGGGTTTTATTTGTTGTAATTATAATGGCTGGTGATAGTGCCATTTGTTGGACCATGGCATGGAAACTAACATAATAAGATATTTTGATGATGCAAAATGCCATATATTCGTGTGCATAAAAGCAACCAAGAAAGAAAGTTGTTTCTTTGATTCTTTTGGATATGTAGAACAGGAAAAAGAAAGGAAAACTATTTTAACTACAAATAGTTTTTTGGTTTTTGTGCATACCTCTGTTTTTTTGATTGGCTCCTGATTCTTATGCTTGCAGGAGCAACGAGAGCAAGAAGCACCAAAGTCTGGCAAGTCAGAAAAAGAATCTGAAACAGCACTCCAACGCTATCTAAGAAAGGGAAAATCTTCCTCAATTGACTTTTCCAAGTCCGAGCAACATCAAGAGGAGGATTGTATGGGATCCCCGAAGTCAATTGATGAAATTTTATCCGATCAAATGATGTTGTATGGGGAAATTAACCATCTCCTAGCTGAAGTCAATGGCCTCATTTCCCAAGCCCTTGACCTATCCAAGTCAACAATATGCCACGAGGTGATATTTTTCTTAAATTACGGTGCCTATACTCCCTTTTTTTTAATATAAGATGTTGGCAACAAAGGGATCTACTAATATTATTTTTTAGTTCACATAATATGTGTTGTAGTACTTTTTATTTACTTGGCTTCTTATTCTTGCAGCAAGCACCAACATTTACCAACATAGTAGAGGAATTAAAAAGATTGTGGTTGACTAATACCCTTGAGCCTCGAAGTCTTTTCCGGACAAATTTGGACTTAGCTGATAAATTTAACCTTCTCCGGACCCAAGTTATGGCCCTCGATTCCCTAGTCGCCAACCCCAAATCCCCACTTAGAACTGTAATTCTCTCTCTCGCTGTCTAGTTCTATCTTTAAATACCGGTGAAATTGTTGGCACATGCAAATTATACGATAAAACAAGTCAAGCTATTAAGCTGCCTGTTGGGCCCATGTAATGATGTTCTAAAACTGGAAAACTCAATCAGGAAGAATATTGTTCACCACCCCAAGTAGAGATAATTGTCCTAGATATGTAGGCTGTTACTACTCTCTTTCTCTCTCTGACGCACAAATACGCACATCTGCTTTAACTTTGTGTTCTCATTTGGCAGCATGCTGGTGGTTGGATATCTGGATACTTCCAACAAGGTGGAAGATCGAGTCCCACACTTGGAAGAACACGTGAAGCCGAGTCTTCTTCCTCGGCTGCTGCTCTGGAGCGACGACGTGGAAAAGAAATTCTAAAGGTACTAACTACTAATACCACTACTACAGTACTAATATTAATAGATACGGATTGTTTGTAATCGTTTATAATATAATAGATATGGGTTGTTGTATTACTTATTTACAAGGCTGATGAGGGTATGTAGCTCATATGTGTTTCTCTTAGAAATTTGGTTTTCAATGATGAAGGGGTGAATGTATTTTGACTGACCTCCGTTGGTTTTTCTTGTGCAGGGCTGTGGCTTTTCGTTTCTAGAAAAGAAAAAGTGAGCTATCTCGGAGGTGTAGTAGTATACATGGGTGACCGGGAACTTTGTGAATACTGCATAGGAAGTCTGTTTGATGATGTATAGAGAGAGAGTTTATAGTAAGCCCCCATTCTTTCTTTACACTTAACGCGTTCATTTCAATCATACCAATACAAAAACTAGAAGTTTTGTTGGGAAAACATTTTCCCAAACATATTCGAAGATCGCAAAAGCGTACTCTTTGATCCAAGGAGAAAGAAAGTGTATAGATGTTGCTGTGTAATTCTTTTAGATTCTTTCTAATTTCTATATTATTTCAATGATGTTTTGCTTTTGGTATTTCTGTAAATATGCATTCTCATGTTTCAGATACAACCACTTAACATTGTTCTTGAAAGCTTAGGAGGAGAGGAGAGAAAATATAACAGAGGAGAGATTGAGAATTGTAAAGAAAAAGAAAATGATTTTCAATGATTTTTTTATATGTTGGAGAAACCTTTTATCTTTTGAACTTTATTCTTAAACTCTCCCAGGTTCTGCATTTTAAGAATTGTCTGTCAACTATCTATGCCTTTTTATGTGAATTATTTGCACTCTAGGGTGGTCCATCTCATAACATGGAAAAAGAAAATAAAAATATTTAATTTTGCTGAGAAATTAAAAAATAAGTTAAAATTTGAAACATGTGGTGAGATCTCTTGCTTCTACCAAATACACAGAAGGATTTCGTTACAATTTGCTATAATCACTAGGATATTTTAAAATATTTGTATATTACAAATACACTTTTTTTCTTAAGGTCTTTACACATACCCTTGATAAACTTTGTAGATTCTTGCCTATTTATATATGTAAATTTGGTGTTTTCTTTTCCTATTTTGCAGTTTGGGTTCATTGTTATGACTCTGAAATATAAGTATTTTTTTTTCTGTTCTGCCTACGTGTTAATTTTTATTTATCGAAAACCATTTGATTAGATTCGCACGTGGGTTCATTGTTATGACTCTGAATTATAAGTATTTTTTTTCTGTTCTGCCTATGTGTTAATTTTTATTTATCGAAAACCATTTGATTAGATTCACACGTGGGATATAATAGAAGGTACCATGCTATTTAACTGCTTTTTAATTTATTAAATTAAACAATCTTCATGTTAATTTAGAAATCTGCATAGAAAAATGAGTGAGCAAACGAATCATGTGTACGTGTTGAGTGTCTGGTTTCTCCATTAAATGTTTTGAGAGGGACAAGTATTACATTTTAAAAATATTAGATTATTTTCCACATGTATGACTCGCATATACATACGTACATATATATACGAGGAATTTTTGGTGCGGACCAAGTCCTTATAAACTGATTTTTTTTTATAACGATTTTGTGTCATAAAAAATATCCTCCAAATGTTTTTATGACGAAAACCGTTGTAAAATGACTAATCTATAAGGATTGGTCCGTACCAGAAACAGACCATGTAGATGATGTTTGGTTGATGTTTTGAGTTAAGGTCTTACGTTGAATTTTTAAAATCTATGTTTGGTAGAATTTGGAAATATGTTGAAAAGTTAATTTAGTTTTTATTTGAGTTTTTTTCAACCAACTAAAAAATCTAAAAAAAAAAAATTTCAAAAGATAGTCACAATAGATCTTATTTTATAAATATCAACGAGTAGGTTTTAAATATATTTTTTTTATTTAATTTTGATTTTTTGATTTAAAGTTATGATGTTTTAAAAAAATAAATTAGAGAGAGAAAATAGAGTGAAATAATTTTAAAAAGTGTAAAAGTAAAGTTAATTTTAAGTTGAATTTTTAAAATTTGGAAAAAAAAAAAACATCCACCAAACATACCAATTATATACATATAATTTGAACTTTCTTCTTTTAACAAGAATGAAGCCCTTCGGGGTACAGTGTGTGCATCTTCCTCGGGTGTGGCCCAATGCGGCAATAGATCGTGGACTGGTCCTTCAGGATCCTACATTGATTGTGGATGAGTGTGTGTGTGGGTTTATATTCGATTATGTGCCTTACTAAAATTACCGGTTTTGATAAGGAACGCGTTGGGTCTCTGAACCCGTGTGTTTCTTTTCAAAAGATGGCTTAACAGTTAATTGCTTTCTTATATTGCTTAAGGGGCCGGGCCGACAATGGTTCAAGCATCATTGTAAGCAAATTTTTTATGCAAAAGAAATTTGTAGGGGTAAAACTAAAAATCAAAAAGTAGGGGTGTATTGTGGGCAATCTGGAAACCAAATTACACAAACTAAAAATTAGGTAGAAGGTCTTACTACACATTGTTTTTTACCAAAAATTCAATGAATAATATTTTTTTGAATGAAGGGCCTATTTTTAATTGGTAATAGTGTAAGAGGCCTATTTTGTTTTATATTTTAAATGAAGGTATTTGAATAAATTTAAATATCATTTAATTAATAAAAACATGTTATATATTACCTAAATTACTCCCTCTTTATGAAATTTGCACAAAAATATGAACTGCAAAGTTCATATTGCAGTGAAATATGGACTGCAAAGTTCATATTGCAGTGAAATATGGACTGCAAAGTTCATATTGCAGTGAAATATGGACTGCAAAGTTCATATTGCAGTGAAATATAGACTTCAAAGTTCATATTGCAGTGAAATATAGACCGCAAAGTTTATATTGCAGTCCATATTTAGTGAAATTTATATTGCAGTGAAATTTAGTTTATTTTAAGGGTTGGGATGTCATTTTACAATGATAAAAAAAAAGACACATGTCATATTATCAATAAAAAAAATTAGGCCCTTTATTTACAAAAAAATTATTCCTTAACTTTAGTATGAAAATATTTCTCTAATAAGACCATTTTTTTAATTGTCCCTTACACAAATTATGTCGTTTTGAACTAGTAATTGCCGCTTTTGAGAATTGAAATTAAAAATAGTAATTATAGTGGCTATTGATTGGTACTTAATTGATACTCAAGTTGTGTATTAATAATATTTTAAACACAATCAATCGCCACCTGTGCACGAATAATGCTAATAATAAAGTGCTTGTTATGTATAGATCAGTAGTTTTGTAAAATAAAATAAAAATATGTAACCACTTTAGATATATAATATGTAATTATTTATATTGAATCAATTTAAAAATATATACATCTAAATCAAATAAACTCAAACCGAAAATTTTAGCTTGTATTTGAGTTTAGAAGATTAAGTAAAACCAAAATTTCAAATTCGATTTAGGTTTAGTGTCGGTCCTATGATTTGGAGAGTCTTGTGCAATAGATTAAAATGAGCCCCATTTTTACTTAATTATGTACATAATTATAGCAAAAAAAATTATATAACATTTTTTCTAAGATTAAAAAAATGTAACAAAAAATGAAATAAAGTATAATAAATCCAAACGAAAGAAGAGAGATAATTGTTTTTCTTCTAAAAAAGAATTAACACGTATTCAACAATAGGTGGGGAGAGAAAGTGGGAGAAGTGTAAGGGACAATAATGGACCAGTGTGAAATTGTTATAGTTATCTCAAAAAGATTAATAATAATTTTTGTACTAACAAGATTTTAAGTGGATAAACTTATAAGGTTATTTTTGTTAAAAATAAATGTATGATAATTAACTATCCATTTTTAAAGGGTGGTGTTATTTATACCTCCTATTTCTGTCACAAACACTAACATCCAAAATTTAACTAAAAACACATTTTAACACCACCTTATTTGTTACAAACACTCATTTCCATTGCTTGATGTTAGGTGAGTATCTAGCAACACACTCTTCTCATGTAAGCCAAATTTATGTAAGTACACTCACCTCTTATTAGGCGAGCCTTTTTTGAAAAACACTCCAATCATCCATTGCCTGATGTTAGGCAAGTTATTACAAACAAACTCTCTTCAAATGGGACGAGTGTGTGCATATGCATTCACCTATCATTAGGCGAGTCTTATGAAGTGTTATTGATTAAAAATTTACCTTTAGAGAGTATTTGTGACAGTGGTGGTATTTGTGATAGAAATAGCTGATGTAAATAACACCGCCCTTTTTTTAAAAGTGGATAACGTAAAAAAAAACATATAAATAAAAGCTTGATTAATATAGAACCTCACGTCTTTTATTAGTTGGGCCTTACTATTCCAGCTTTAAATTTGAACCTTTTATTGTTAACAAATAAAGATAAACACTAAAACTTGGACTCCAAATTTCATAAAAATTGGTCACTCTTTAAACCTCATGCCTTATGCAATCGCCCACTTTATACGTCCTCAAGACCGGTCATCTTTTAAGTTTGGGTCTACCTAATACCTACTTTGACTACAAACGACTACTAGAAAAAGAGAGGGAAACCCAATTCTGTTCCAGCTTTATTAACACCTCAAGTATCCATTTATTACTTAGTTCTCAAAATAAAATTTACTTATGTGATTGATAATTTGTAATTCATCATAAGTTAGTATTAGTTAATTTCCTACCACTAAACCACAAGGCATTTAATTTTTAAATATGGTATGTGTTCGCATGTACTTTGTTATCTAATATTTTATTAGATAGAATTAACTTTTTGTTAAATGAGTTCGGTTTAAGTAAGGACTAACTTTTTAGTCTTTAAATACAAATTAACTATTTTGAGAAGTTAGAAATTATTTTTTTAACGAAATTTAGTGAAGTAAACCCTATGATTATACCTTTAACGGAAAATGAAAACTAAAAAGTGAACTAACTAAATATCCAAAATTTCAGCAACCAAAATACTTATATATATTGTGGTACAAGGGTACACTCTATGTGTGTGCAATATGATAATGTGTGATCAAGTTATAAATATAATCACATTTGGCCTGGTGATAATTGATAGTGTTTTCATGATAAAGGTTGGTATGTTTTGATTATAGGACTATCAATTTGGGCTGGGATTTTCCTTTGAACTAAATTTCTTAAGATTAATTAATATAATATGAGTTATTTAAATATTTATTTAAAAAGAGCTGCTTAATTTTTGAAATTATTGACCCCAATACACTTTCGACATTTGGTCCAATTTTTACCATATAAGTTAACAACAAATAGTCATGTGGTCTGCGTATGAGTATATGACCATTTTTAATGGTATTTAGGTTTACTAAAAATTAGGTAGAAGCGCTTATTATACATTGATTTTTACCAAAAATTCAATAAATAATATTTTTTTAAATGAAGGGCCTATTTTTAATTAGTAATTAGTGTAAGAGGCCTATTTTGTTTTATATTTTAAATGAATGTATTTGAATAAATTTAAATATCATTTAATTAATAAAAACATGTTATATATTACCTAAATTACCCCTTCTTTATGAAATTTGCACAAAAAATATGAATATTGAAGTGAAATATGGACTGCAATATGAACTTTGCACTAGAAATATGGACTGCAATATGAACTTTGCACTAGCAATATGAACTGCAAAGTTCACATTGCAGTAAAATATGGACTGCAATATGAACTTTGCACCAAAAATATGGACTGCAAAGTTCATATTGCCGTAAAATATGAACTGCAAAGTTCATATTGCAGTGAAATATAAACTGTAAAGTTCATATTACAAACCATATTTTAATGCATATTGGTATTTTTTAGTTTATTTTAAGGGTTGAGATGTCATTTTATAATGAAAAAAAAAGACACATGTCATATTATCAATAAAATAAAAAATAGGCCCTTTATTTTTAAAAAAATATTCCTTGGCTTTAGTGTGAAAATCTTTCTCTAATAAGCCCTTTTTTTTAATTGCCCCTTAGGTTTAACTACGAAAACTAACATATTTACCCACTATGAACGAGCAAAAAAAAAAAAGAAAGAAAGATAATAATGGAAAAAAACAACATTTATAATACAGATTTTGTGGTATAAATAGGATGTTTATTTCGTCTCTTTTTTTATCACTTCTGACTTTTCTTCCTTTTTCTTTTTCTATAGAAGTAAATGAATGATTATGTCCAGGGGCAGAGCCACGTGGGGGCGAGGTGGGGCCATGGCCCCACCTGGACTTTTTGGAAATTTTTAGAAAGTACAGGAGTTTATGTGTGGGAAGGAAAAGTTAAGGGGCCATTGTGTGATTAGTTGAGAAGTTTAGGGTCAGAGAATGTAATTTCTGCTTAGAGGGCTGTGGTTTGCGAGGGGGGGTTTTGTGCAATTATCATTATAAGTTTAGGGTTTAAGTTTGTAATATATTAAATTTTCACTTTTTTTCTTTACCTGATTGGTCCAGCCGTTTTTAACTAATTTTTTTTTTCTAACATACAGTTTGCATTTTTTTTTAGATTATATATCAAAAGATATTTTAAAATATATAATTAATTTTAGTATATTGTTTAAACTTTTCCGAAATATCGAAACAGAATGGAGAAGTATTTAAGTAAAAAATTGGTCTGTAAACATAATTATTCAATTTGATTTGACTTAAAAAAATTTTGCCCCCCCCTGAAAATAATTCCTGGCTCCGCCACTGATTATGTCCAATGTACATGACTTTTTTTTTTATCAACTTTAATCGTCAAAATAAAACTATGTAAATAATTTAAAAAAATTAAAGGACGCTTTTAAAATAGAGAGGCCGACAAAAATTAAACTGACCCCATAAGTTAGGGGTCATTTTTCTTTTTTTACAACAATTGATAAGGTATTTCTTATAAAAGTTAGGCCTGCAAAAGATATACGTACCGGTTTGCAATCTTATGCTAAACTGCTACGGTGGTTAAGAGGAATAGTTATATTTTCAAGAACTAAGGTTTGATTATCTTTGCCTATCCGTACTAGATCTGTCCCTATCGAACACATATGTATTTGAAAGAAAAAAAAATGTATTTCAATTAATAATAATATTAAGCCATTGAATTTATGCGCTAGTTAATTAGTTTATTACACTACTAGGTATAGATTGTGCTGGACGGCATGGTTAAATAAAACTTTGGTACTTAACTAATAATAATATACTATGCAAAATGAAAATAAAATTACTAACTCTAACTTAATTTAATGCATAAAGAAATGCATATGAAATTAATAATTAATAATTATTGTATGACATTAATAATAGTTTTTAAATTTAATATACAATGTTTTGTTAAGTTCGCAATAAATTTTACGAAATAGATATTCTAAAAATATTTAATTTTACTAATATTCAATTTTTTAAACTAAAAATAAAAAATGTTGGTACAACTATAATGTATAAAGAAGCACTTCAAATTTCAAAATGGTGAGAGAGGCGGAGATTGGGGTGGGGTACTGTGTTGAGTGTATATCTTTGGTGTGAATATTATTATGTTTGATTTTATGTTTCAATGAGAGGGAAATAATATTTAAAGGTTAAAAATAGGGCATTGTTAATTACAAATACTACATTACTTGGTCACATATTCGGTACTATAAGTCCGAGTATATCCACATTATTTGATCTTATATAGCCAAGCTAATATTAAAATGTTATAAACTGTTTTAATGCGTAAAATTAATGCTACCCTAAAAATAATCATATACGAATAAATTGAATGCGGGACTTTAGATTAGATGACTTTTCAATAGGAAAAGTTGATCAACTTTTATATCTAGTAATAATATATATATATATATATATATTATATATATATATATGTATGTGTGTGTGTGTTTGTGTGGGCCAAGTCCAGCCCATTTTTTCTCCTGTTGTGCCTAAATCTTTAAGCTGACTTAAGTAACGGTCAAGTAGTTGGTAAGTGTCTTCTTTTTTCTTGTTATAAGGAAATCATTTACTCAATTTACATGGATATAAATATATAATTGTAAGAGTACTTTTCTTGTGTTCATATTTATCACGATATTTGTATGTCCACCCATTAATATTATGGTGGATGTGGAGTAAAGAAAGTTGAGTTGTGAAACTATTGTATTTCCGTATAAACGAAAATTGCGTTATGAAAGAACCGTTGCATGTATAAAATAAGAGTATCTCGCGAAATCATTAGGTTGTATAAAAAAAATTAAAACCATAAGGATTAACGTTAAATCAATACATATACATCAAAGACAAAGAGGTAACAAATGCGATCATATACACGGAGACACATTGATCATACATTCATACATAAACCTACCTATATATATTTTGCTTTTGGAAACTAATCTTGAAATTTTTGAAAGTCAAAATTCAAACGTGTATAATCGTGGAAAGGTAAACAGGAATTTGATTAAGATTATACATTACAAATCGAATGAAAAAGATATATTTAAGCTTGACCAAATTGATTGAGATTATACATTACAAACCTAATGAAAAAGATATATTTAAGCTCGACTAAATTTTGATAAAAATGGGACATGTTATAAGATTTTGGCTTATTTTTTATCTCTAAAATTTGTTGGGTTACATTTTAAAGTGGGCATTTCCTAATTTTTCAAAAATAAATTAAAATAATAATAATAAGAGTAGTGGGAGTGGTGTAAGGGATCGTAATGGACTGGTGTGAAAATTCTATAACATCTTTGAAAGATTAAATAATAATAAAAAAAAGACATGTAAATAAAAGCTTGGCTAATAAAGAACTTTATAACTTTTATTAGCCAGGGCCTTACAAGTTTTAACTTTAAATTTGAGCCTTTTTATTATTAACAAGTAAAGATAAAAGCAAGAATTTGGGCCCCAAATTTTATAAAAGTTGGTCACTATTTAAGGTGAATGCTATTTGCATGCCGACAAATACTTGGTTTTACTCCATGTTTTATTTGCCTGATGACAAGCGAGTAACTATATTACTCGTTCGATGACAAGGGACTAAGCCATTGAATTTTTTATTCGCTGCTCATTAGACGAGTAGCATGCGCTTACTCGCTTGTCATCAGGATAGTAACATGTACACTCGCTTGTTATCGGATGTGTAACATACATTTACTCGCATGTTATCGGATGAATAATATACACTTACTCCTTTGTTATCGGGTGAGTAAAAAATGAGGTGTTACAAATATCTTGTGAAATGCAAATAACACCCACTCTATTTAAACCTTAGGCTCTATACGATTGCCTATTTATACACCCTCAAAGCCCGGCCATCTTTAAGTTTGGGTCTACCTAATACCTACTTTGACTATAATCAATCATGGGGAAAAGAGGGGGAAAACGAAAATCCAATCGATCAAGTATCCATTTATTATTTTATTTTCAAAATAATATTAACTTATGTGACTGATAATTTGTAATTGGGATAAATAAAAAAAAAATCTTAAAGTATGAACTTATGTACAATGTTTTCCCTGATGTTTCAATTTTCTCAATTTTACCCCTAAAGTACATTAAGTGAAGCATTTTAAACCCTAGCGCTAACACCGTTAATGATTCCATCCAAATTTTTTTACATTTAACCCCCTAAATTTTTAAAATTGACACTAAACCCCTTTAATTTATATTTTGTTAGCACTTAACCTTATTTTTATTAATCTTTATCACCACCTTCTTCAACCCACTTCCGTCCACGTTCTCTCTCTCCTCCCAATCCCAAACACAAACGCTCTGAATAAAATTCAAAAGTTTGGTGTGTGTTCTTTTTTACGTAATTTTGCCGTTGAAATTTGAATATTTTTGTGTTTCTAAATTTAAATTGTTCTTTTCAAATTTCTTTCGACATTTTAAAATTATGTGAGATTTTAAAATCATGCAATTATTAGAATCTCATAAAACTAATGTAATTTAAAGTCCTCCGTTAAATTAAAAAATTTAAATTTTATGAAACTTGTATCTTCCTTCATCCTCCAATTTCACTTATTAACTATTTCTCTCCAAATTAATTACTTTTTTTTAACACCCATTATACTCGCCCTTTCCATCCCTCCCTCTCGAAATGAAATATGTTGTTCATGTATGGATACTTTCGAAAAGGAGAAATTTTAATTTTTTTAATTTATCAATTCTCATTAATTATAAATTTTGTCATCTTAGTAGGGTGTATTCAAATTAGACACTATAAGATTCTTTTAAATTTTAAGTGTCTATGGGTATTCCATTAAAATTTTATAAAGTCTATTAAAATCTTAAGGTAGTCAATTAAGAATTTAAATTTTAAGGTACTCAAAACTCTAATGATCTTAGATGATTTTACTTCTCGATGAGTTGTGATAGATTTTAAGGTCCTCGTATAAATATCAAATTCATTTAGAAATATTCTTTTCTACCAAAAGAAATCTTCTTGTGTTTAGGATTGGGAGGAGAGAGAAGGTGGATGGAAGTGGGTTGAAGAAGGTTGTGACAAAGATTAATAAAAATAGGGTTAAGTGTTAATAAAATATAAATTAAAAGGGTTTAATGTCAAGTAAGATAAACATGCCCTACTTACCATACCATTTAGTTTTTCATTGTGGATGCTCTTAGGGCCCATATGGTTTCAGCAAACAATAGTCACATAGGGGAAAGATAAGAGTGGTGAAAAGTACTTTCACCCATTTCAAATAAATATTTTGTTCATATGAACTCAAGATTATATGCGCATATTACATTAATGCAGTTTTAAACCAAAATAGTAAACAAATTTCAATGCTGAATAAGCTAAATATATTTCACCATCTTAGTGTACCTCGGTGAAAGTATTACACCTCAAACCATGCCAGCCCTTGAACATAAAATCATCATACATGAAGCTGCATCCTGTTCAGTCAGGTGCAAAGTGAAGATAATAAACTTAAATCATCATTTATAGAGAGTGAGAATATGCTGATACATAGATGGAGTCATGCAGAAAGTATATTATAAAGTGGTGACAAGAAAAAATATATGCAATTTAGCTGTATAATATTGTCTACACTCTACACCAACCAAATGACAAGAAAAAGGGCACCTAAACATGTTAAGTTCGAGACTAGTAAAACATTAAGAGTACACTTTCTTCAATAATCTACTCTTTAGGAAGAAAACAAAATATCTTCAGGGCCTCCGGCAATATACACACCTACAAGGTTCATTCCTTAGTTAGCCTAATTTGTACAAGCTCATTCTCCCATTCTATCTATTGAAATACATTCAGCAGCTGCCATCATTTTTGTTATTTGACATTTACTTAAAGGGACTAGTACTAGGAGAATATAAATATGCCACTAAATGCTTCTAACATCGTTTAGTTTACAAAGCTACCAGAGAGTTCAAATCTTGGATGCCCATAATTTTATAAATTACTGAGAGTCCAATACTTTATGAGGATAAATGAACTTTAAAAGATGTTTCAACTTTCAATACAGTAAGACATAATATTCAACCAGACCCTTAGGTAGACAATTTGGCAACAATGTAGCTCTCTAACCCTTGATTATTTGTTATCTATTATCAGAATTTTGAAGTAGTTATATGATCATGAGTAAAAGTAATAAGAGGATTGAACTTCACTGACCTTAGCGGATCCAGAAGAAATTGTTTTCTTTCCTGGAGATCTCAATAGGTTCTTTGAGATCACATGTTTTTGGGCAGAAGTGATAACAAATTCCTTGACTTGCAAGTTTCTAATAGTATTTGATTACATAACTTATAAATTATTCCGAAGAAATCAAATTGTTTTTTATTACATTCATCGTCAGGGTCTAACAAGGAATAATAAGGTCAGGATCTGTGGTCGGTGACTTGGAATCTGATACAAGAGTAATTTATTATCTAACTGATTTTTTCCACGAACAAATTTATCACCTAGATCCAATCTTTCACGAAAATTTGATTAGCTATCTCCGATCTTCTTATGGCATACCTCAGTCTCAGCACATCTTCAGATACCCTGTTATCAATAAGGAACCGGGTTAATTCAAGTACAAACATATGCATATAAAGATGTTTTGACAATTAAACTCAACATAGCTCAGAATATAGTCGGTTTGATCTTGCAACAAATGAGTACGAAACTGCATTGTAATTATGTTTACACTCAACGAGAATGTAACCATGCAATACATTTTGGGGCAACGTGGCGTTGTTGGGTTTTCTTTGTCAGTGCATAGTACTGCATACAGCATTATCCGAAAGAATCAAGAAAGCAACATCCTTGGTTCTATACGCAAACCATACATCATCAATATCAAATATAGAAAGGCGAAAATGCGAAATGAGAAACTTCACAAGAAAAAAACCACCTTGTAACGTTGAAACCATGGGATTCAAGCTCATGTACCTGGGTTATGAGGTCAAAGACTTCAGCTTTTAGGTCAGCAATTTGGGATTTGCGGTCAAGGACTTCGACTTTGAGGCCACAGACTTGGGATTCAAGGTCAGTCTTACTTTGAGGTCAAGGACTTGGGATCTGAAGTCATGGACTTGGATCGAAACCTTAATTTTGTTGGGCATATTTTTTTTTTAACATGAAAAAAAAAATAATAAATAAATTTGGATTCCTTGGTTAGGAAATAAAATTAGGCTAAAACAAGTAGTAGCATCAGAATAATTTCTTGGAAATCAAACACCAATAAAGATGGAATATATGGAATTTTAGGCTTTTCCATGGAACCTCCCAGGGAAAAGAAGTGCAATATAAGAACACATTCGTAGAGCTCAACCTCGTAAGGGAATGCAAGTTCAGTGATTAATAATCATAATGACATTCCGTTTCTTAGAATTTATCAGTAACCAAGAATTTATCAGTAACCAATCTGACCATTCAAAGAAATGTATGTAGTAAACTAGTAATTAAATCAAGTTTCGCAATCCAAAGCATTTGTAGGTCATAGTGCGTGCTTCTATGTTTTCTTTGTGAGTATATGTCAGCACATTCACAATAAAGATAGTGAGATATGTGGGTGTGTGTGATAGAGAGAGAGAGAGAGAGATTACACTTTGTTCACCATGAAGGGAGGGGAACATGGATCTTTGTGAGGATTTGAATTGGGCAACTTTATCAGCTTTTTCTGAACATAAATCTGGAGGTGAGTTTTGAAGGGATTGCTACAATTGTGAGGCACCACATAAGTCGATAAAAGCACAAAATTACATAGACAAATGTGTTATCAAATTCATCACAGCTCAGACTTTTTTCAGTTTTTGATCCAGGAAATAGATAAAAATGTGGAGCGGTTGAGAATATCACTTATGTGCAAAACTTGTTCCTAAAGACTAAATTGCATAGCAAATGCATACTCAAGGTGCTATGACAAAAAGATTAAAAGTTGATGAGAAACACTGCCCAAATAAATGGGAAGTTTGAAAAGAAATGTTCAGGTACTTTTTCAGTTTATCCTGGATTCCAACGGTGGACACACAACCACCACAAACGGGTGGACTACAGCCACCACAATGTGGACTACAACAACCACAATGTGTGGACACTACAAAGGACTCAATGCCACATCCATGTGGATCAAACCTGTGACCTCCTTCACCTCATTTATTTCTTCTTTTATTAAAAACAAAAAAAAAAAAATAATAATAACAGACAGCTTTATTGGTTTTATGCACTTCAGTCTCAGCGCATCTTCACGAAAATTTATCACCTAGATCCAATCTTTCACGAAAATTTGATTAGCTATCTCCAATCTTCTTATGGCATACCTCAGTCTCAGCGCATCTTCAGATACCCTGTTATCAATAAGGAACCGGGTTAAGTCAAGTACAAACATATGCATATAAAGGATATTTTGACAATTAAACTCAACATAGCTCAGAATATAGTCGGTTTGATCTTGTAACAAATGAGTACAAAGCTGCATTGTAATTATGTTTACACTCAACAAGAATGTAACCATGCAATACATTTTGGGGCAACGTGGCGTTGTTGGGTTTTCTTTGTCAGTGCATAGTACTGCATACAGCATTATCCAAAAGAATCAAGAAAGCAACATCCTTGGTTCTATACGCAAACCATGCGTCATCAATATCAAATATAGAAAGGCGAAAATGCGAAATGTGAAACTTCACAAGAAAAAAACCACCTTGTAACGTTGAAACCATGGGATTCAAGCTCATGTACCTGTGTTATGAGGTCAAAGACTTCAGCTTTGAGGTCAGCAATTTGGGATTTGCAGTCAAGGACTTCGACTTTGAGGCCATGGACTTGGGATTCAAGGTCAGTCCTACTTTGAGGTCAAGGACTTGGGATCTGAAGTCATGGACTTGGATCGAAACCTTAATTTGTTGGGCATATTTTTTTCAACATGATAAAAATAATAATAAATAAATTTGGATTCCTTGGTTAGGAAATAAAATTAGGCCAAAACAAGTAGTAGCATCAGAATAATTTCTTGGAAATCAAACACCAATAAAGATGGAATATATGGAATTTTAGGCTTTTCCATGGAACCTCCCATGGAAAAGAAGTGCAATATAAGAACACATTCGTAGAGCTCAACCTCGTAAGGGAATGCAAGTTCAGTGATTAATAATCATAATGAAATTCCGTTTCTTAGAATTTATCAGCAACCAATCTGACCATTCAAAGAAATGTATGTAGTAAACTAGTAATTAAATCAAGTTTAGCAATCCAAAGCATTTGTAGGTCATAGTGCGTGCTTATATGTTTTCTTTGTGAGTATACATCAGCACATTCACAATAAAGATAGCGAGATATGTGTGTGTGTGTCTGATAGAGAGAGAGAGAGAGAGAGATTACACTATGTTCACCATGAAGGGAGGGGAACATGGATCTTTGTGAGGATTTGAATTGGGCAACTTTATCAGCTTTTTCTGAACATAAATCTGGAGGCGTGTTTTGAAGGGATTGCTACAATTATGAGGCACCACGTCAGTCGATAAAAGTACAAAATTACATAGACAAATGTGTTATCAAATTCATCACAGCTCAGACTTTTTTCAGTTTTTGATCCAGGAAATAGATAAAAATGTGGAGCGGTTGAGAATATCACTTATGTGCAAAACTTGTTCCTAAAGACTAAATTGCATAGCAAATGCATACTCAAGGTGCTATGACAAAAAGATTAAAAGTTGATGAGAAACACTGCCAAAATAAATGGGAAGTTTGAAAAGAAATGTTCAGGTACTTTTTCAGTTTATCCTGGATTCCAACGGTGGACACACAACCACCACAAACTGATGGACTACAGCCACCACAATGTGTGGGCACAACACCACAAACAGGTGGACTAAAACAACCACAATGTGTGGACACTACAAAGGACTCAATGCCACATCCATGTGGATCAAACCTGTGACCTCCTTCACCTCATTTATTTCTTCTTTTATTAAAAACCAAAAAAAATAATAATAATAACAGACAGATTTATTGGTTTTATGCACTTCCCCGTTGTAATCAAGGTCTTATATGTTCTCCCTTGTGGTTGGGGTGTAGTATGGTACTGTAGGCCCATGCCCACCTTGACACTACATGTCATGCCACCCCAGTACTTACATGGCATTTTTCACATTTGAAGGGACGTATGCCTGAATGTGACATCCCCTCAAGCTCACACGACTATCAGCCTACATTATGCCCAGGGGCACCAACCCCTTGGACTCACACTACCATGTAAAGTTGAAACCATGGGAAGCGAGGTCGCAAAATGAGAAACTTCAGAACCAAACAAGAAATTGTAACGTTAAAACCATGGATTCAAAGGTCATGGAGCTGGGTTCTAAGGTCAGGGACTTCAGCTTTGAGGTCGGGTCCTTATGCCCAGTCGATCTGTTGCTGTAGAGTCCTTGGCAGTTCATCTTTGATGGAGCCAAAACTCGGACTTCTTCACAGCTTTTCCCACCAGACTTAAAGTCAAAAAGGCTGTCTTCGGCATGGGAGCCTGCCCCTGGTCGACGTCAGTGTCCTTTCTTTCATTTTCTGTTCCGTTGCACGGCATGCCCGAAGTAGTCAAGACTGAGAAATGAGATCTTTGAAGAAAGGAAAGGGGGAGTCATCCTCGCTCCAAGGCCCGGGAGCCGAAGTGGGAGTCCGGGCCGTGTCTCAGTCCCAGTGTGGCTGATCATCTCCGGCTCGGGGGGTTGGTTGAGATCGATAGGCCGGATTTAGCCAAGGAGGAGTTCGATTTCGCTCACGCTAGGATCGCGCTCCTCCCCGAGAAGCAGGAAAGGTCAGCCGAAAGACGGGATTTCTCTTAATTTGGGATTTGCAGTCAAGGATTTCAAATTTAAGGCCATGGACTTGGAATAGGAGGTCAAAGACTAAGACTTTAAAGTCGGGGACTTGGGGTCTGCGGTCATGGACTTGGGATTTGAGAGGTCAATGACTTTGGCTTTTGAGCTCCGGGACTTCAGAGCTGAGTATTAGAATTTTAAGCATGCTTGAATTACTCTAGGGTGGTGTGGTGCATTGTGTGTACGGGATGTAAAGCTATGGAGCTATACAAAGCTCCTCCAAAAATGCTTACAAGAAAGACTATTCTGCATAGAACCTTTCCTATTTCTCCTCTTTCTTAATCACACAATGAAAAATGCACCTATTTATAGGATACAAAAGAACTCTCTAGATTCCTAGATATTTTCATAGACTAGATTTTCCTATATATAGACCTTAATTCAAGTACAAGATAATTCCGAGGAGCATTCTAGAACCGTTACCGTTACTACAACAAAATATTTGCTAGATATTTTCATGACACAATGCACCTAGACCACTCAACATTTTTCTAGCTCAAACTATCAAACACCCCTCTTTAATTGTGAATTACATTTTTCAACACTGAGCTCAGGGAGTTAGGATTTGAGGTCAATGGCTCCGACTTTGAGGTCAAGGCTTGGGAGTTGAGGTCGCAGACTTTGCATTTCAGGTCATGGGATATGAGGTCATGGAAATCGGATTTAAGGTCAAGGAATTTAGATCAATTGTGTTAGGCTTTTTTTTTGACATGATAAACAAGTGAATTCCAAGGATAAGAAATAAAATTAGGCTATATACAATTACATCAAAATGATTTCTTGGAAAAGTAATGCAATCAAACACAAATGACAATGTGGAATTTAGGCTTTTCCCACGGAAAAGAAGTTCAATAGAACAAATTTGTAGAGCTTAACTTTGTAAGGTAGTGCAAGTTCAGTGATTAGCAGTCATAATAACATTCCGTTTCTTACAATTTCTCAGCAACCAATCTGACCATTCAAAGAAATATATGCAATAAACTAGTAATTACATCAAGTTTAGCAATCCCAACAAGCATTAATAGGTCATAGTACGTGCTTGTATGCTTTGTTTGACATTATATGTCAGCAAATTGTCAACAAAGATTAGATATGTGTGTGTGTGAGAGAGAGAGGGGTTACACTTTGGTCACCACGAAGAGAGGGAAATAGATCTTCGCATGGATTCTATATACTCAAGTTTGGATTCGAGAAGGTCAATTGAGGATTTGAATTGGGCAACTTTATCAGCTTTTTCCAAAAATATATCTCGAGGCGAGTTATTATTTTGGCACAAATCCAACCCCTACTTTAACCATGCATTTTCTTGGTCAAAGAACACCGATTTCATTAAATTTGGCACGGTAATTGCACGGCTACATACCTTGCCGAACTAATAACACATGTCACTTTATTACTTGCCAGATTTGATGCACGCGGCAGTCCATCATCTGTCCACATATCACCTGAAATGGCCAATTGGGTACGTTTTTGCCACTGCTTAGAGTAGTGCAAGATTATTTTTAGATAATAATAATAATAATTTAAAAGAGAGAGAGAGAGAGAGAGGTTACAGAACCAATATAAATTTTATATGCATCACCACAAAAAAAAAAACCCACCAGATTATAATTAAGATATAACCTTCACTCATAAAAAGGTACAGGTAACAAAAAAATGAGATTACTTTCGTCATTTAGGAATTAGGATCTTATACAAAGCTTAATCATTTAGGATCTTATACAACATATCAAGTTTTAATTACAAAACTCAATATACAATAGAGTACTTTAGTCCTCCTCAAATGATCCTCCACCCTGTGAAGCTGTAAGCACCAAAATTCTTGAACGTACACATCCCCGTAATCAACCAGTCAACCTGTAGGGGAGGAAACATTTGCGGAGGAGAAATCGTGGTTTAATTAAGCATTGTTGCTATACGATTTACACTATTTTAGCACACAGCCTTTAGAGATACAGGGCCTGCGCTAGGTATAGGCTTGCTTGTTCTTGTTTCTGGCCGATTGACAGAATGCTGAAAGACTGAGTTGCCTGGTTGGGAAGAAAGCAGCAGTCAGTCTATTTGAACTATTTGTGGGGGAGAATTCATGGCAGAGACAGCTTTTGCAACCTAATATTCATAAAAAGTAAGGGTAGCAAAAAAAAAGATCAAATAGACCAAATACTTATTTCTATATTCAGAAGGCAATTGCAAACTACTCATGCACTAAAAAGTTGACTTGTATGCAGGGTACCCCAAGCAACATCTTTGATATTAAGCAAATTCAAATAATTGAGCCTCTAGCTTTTATCTTCTCAGAAACACTTCAGATTATACTTTACCCGTGCATAGAAATCATAAAAGGAAATCGAAGCACATACACAAAATTAGCCAGACTTATACCTTGTTTGCTTGTTTCAATCTTTTAGCAAGTTGCACAGAATTGGAAGAAGATGCACACCACATGTAATGGACATATACAATATGAAAGAACACATAACAAACTATACATTTTTCTTTTCAAGAATTTTCTCAAATCAAGAGTCCCACGTTTGTTTCCGAAATGCCTCTATTTAAAAGCCCATGTCCTTTTTTGGACACAATCAAATGGAACTCTTAATTTGAGACAAATGATGTATATGCTTTACACTAAACAACATAACTATCAGACCAACTGCAAAAATTCATCATATGAAAGAAATATCACCATTTGAGATGAAGTTCAAATAGAATCCTGAGCACTATATCTAGTCATCAAGGACAAGCACCAAAATCAAGGACAAAATCATATAAACAAAGTCCAACTAGAACCATGTCAAAAACCAATTACATGAAACTATACGAACATTGTACTAGTTTCTAATCAAGAATCTATGAGTGGAAGCTGGACATTTATACCCATAATATTTCAATAAGTTTATGCTCCGTTTTATAAACCTACAAACAAAATCAAACGAGGTTATTTGTATGTAGTATATCTTGAACTACATAACTGAAATATTAGAAAAGCTACTTGTTATCTCTAGGCAGTGAGATAAAAGCACAATCTACACAACTTGTAAGCCCAAAATAAAAAGGTATTAAGCATGATACATAAATTGAAATTAGCACAACAATGGCTTACTAGAACATAAAACACAATATAGTTAGATGCATATTTGCACACACATATATTAGTGCTTTCACAGATCCAAACCCCCGTGTAAATTTCATAGAAAATTTCAACTGATAAGGTGAAAGATTACCTTTGAAAATAAATCAACTCTCTAGTTCTAATCCACAATAGCAGCTGATACAAAAATCATAAAAATCCTTTGACCCCTTTTCCCCTAATAAGACATGCATAAAGTATAGTTAGGGCACAATACAATAATCCATACATTAAATTAAAGATCAGCAATTCATATATAAAGGAACAAGATTAAGTTTAGTTTACAAGTAATTGCTTACATTTAGAAGTCTAAAAGCCCGCTCAAAATGAAAATCACAAGATGGAGAACTCACACTTGCAAATCATTGAAGAGGGAACCACGAAAGGAAAAGAGGAAGCTTTTA
Organism: Lonicera japonica; assembly: GCA_021464415.1. NCBI lineage: Eukaryota > Viridiplantae > Streptophyta > Magnoliopsida > Dipsacales > Caprifoliaceae > Lonicera > Lonicera japonica. The sequence continues at coordinate 70,775 of JAKCWG010000829.1, read as the reverse complement.
TATTTTAAACTGTGTCTACAACTTTCTGAACATACATATGATTTAGCATCACCAAATAGAGGTATTGAAGCTTGAAGGTAAAGAGGTAATAGCAAAGAGTGAGTTATATCATTATTTAGGCTCAATTGTTCATGGGAAGGGAGAAATCCCTATGGCCTATGTTACCTATATACAAAATGACAACATTAGTAGATGAAAAGAAGAAAACAAAGTTTCAACCTACTTACCCAAATGCAAATTAGAATTGGCAAACAAACTAATGAGACAACGTAAACCAAACGATATAATGTTGTCTAAGCGGGACATACCACAAGTTCAGGCTAAGTAGATATCGCAAAATTCCAAAACAAAGCATCAAGTTACTTGCAATCCAAAGCATGAATGTTGATATATCTAGCTTAATTGAAGAAAGTATCATGTAAAGTAAGTAGATATGATTGTAGTTCAATACAAAACAAGTTATCAGGAGGGCAATTAGCACATATAATGGGATAAAAAGACATACGGATCAAAGCACAGGAAAACAGAAACAAGTGAAAAGCAATAAACTAGTACCATACATTATGAAGAAAACATCACAAATAATAATCAACAGAAAAAAGAAAAAAGGAAAAAAAATGATTTAAGAGAGTGTATCTGTGGATTTCCCACAAAAACATACATAACTTCAAGATCTTCGGTCACAAAATAGAGCCTTAAGACCATTTTGCATCATTAATAAAATAATCAATTGATATTAGTGGTATTGGTGTCGCAAGTTCTCTAGCATATAGCCATAGATACAAAACTGAACCTATAAGTCTGAATCAACTCAATGTTTGTTTACCTTTTTTCTTCAAATTTGTACCAATCCAATCCGTATATACACCGTGAGAATAACCCTAAATCAATTTAAACAAGTACATCTTGAGTCAAATAACATGAAATTAAAGACTAAAAGTAATAATAGGAGGCTAATTCAGAACATTGGAACATCTTTACAGAACGTGACAGAATGTTGGAATACTAAAGGAATCCGAGGGCTGGGGAACACACCAGAAAATACCCGAGTTTCGCAACGTAGCCCGCCTCAACCGCCGCGTAGCCTCCTCCGAGTCCGTCTAGGTATCCACATTGCCGGTGGTAGAGCGACCGACGGTGGTAAGGAGGGAGTTTGGGTGGGTTGGGGGGATGGGAGCGGAAAGGAAAGGCACGAAGGAAAGGAAAGGAACGGAATAAAATGAGATTAATTTTATTATTGTTCGGATAGTTACAGAAAAAAAAAAAGAAAGGAATTAAAAGAACTCTATTTGAATAGTAAGAATGTAATTTATTAAAAAAATAAATTATTTATTTAAAGTGTTTTCTTTCTTTCCTTTGGTTTGGATTGAGGGCTTGTTTGATTCGAGCTTTTGAAATGGAATTGGCATTTTAGATATCAGGAAATCTTTATTCCTGTTATTCTTATTCCAATTTATTAAGTGCTCGTTTGGTTGGAGTTTTAGGAATGAAATCGGCAAAATTTTTTATTTTTTTCATTTTCTAGAAAAAAAAAATATTTTCGTTTTCTGGAAAAAATAATTTTTTCGTTTTATGGAAAAAAATTCCCTTGGAATCCTAAGCTTTCTTCCCAAATTTGGAGGGAATAAAAGTGAATGAAATGGAGGAATCTAGCTTTCCTAGAAAAGCTCATTTCCCTTCAAAAACTCCAACCAAACACCGGAATCCTATCTAGAATGGAATCTAGGATTCCAGGAATCATCAAAAACTCGAACCAAACGGACCCTGAAGGGGATGGATAGAAAGGAAATAGTTAATTAGGAGGGGAAGGAATGGAATAGAATAAAAAGGAATGAGTTTAATTTTATTGTTTTTTGGATAGCTAAAGATGAAAAAAAATGGAATGAAAATAAATCTTGTTTAGATAGTAAGAAAAAAAAAAGAGGAAATGAATGTGATTTAATATATTATTAACAAATTGGGGTTAAATTTAGAATAACGTGAAAAAATCATTAAAATATTTTATTTTCCCTTCCAATCCTCCCAATTTTGGAAGGAAACAAAATAAAGGAATAGAGGGGATTGGCATTCCCTCCCAATCCCTCATTTTCCTCTCCACTCCCTCTTATAAATCTATCCAAACGAGTAAAATGCAATCCCTCCGTCTTCTTTTCATTTCCTTTCCTTCCCATTCCCTTAATCCAAATGAACTGTAATTCTTTTTATATTGGAAGAAAATAAAGTAAGGGAATAAATAGGAATGACATTCCCTCCAATTTATTCTTTTTAAATATTATATCTAAACAAAATAAATGCAACCATTCGTCCTCTTTTCCTTTTCTTTCCTTCCCATTCCTTCCATTCAAACAAACCGTAAATCTTAAAACTTTAAAATAAAAATATTGTTCGACAAAACTACTTCAAATTGAAAATTGAAAATAAAAATAATGTTTGTTAGTTTTAAAAATTGTATTTAAAGAAATATTGTTTATTTAAATATAATATATTTAAAAATTGATTTTTTTTAATATGATAATTTTACATATATTATTTTATTTGAATTACATGATTCTTGGTACCAAGAGAGTAAAATAAATATTTTACATTCTTTAAAATTAAGTTTTCAGTTTTAAGTAGTAAATTTACCACTTAAAATTTTTGATAAAAAATTTCAATTTTAAGTGGTAAAAATTAAGTTTTCATATTTAAGTTTCGATTAACAAACAATTTTGAAACCACTTAAATCTAAAAACTGTTTTCAGATTTAAGTGATGCAAACAAACAAACCATAAGGTTAATTTAATTTTTTTTACTTAAAATTAAAAAGAAAATTATCTACAATTTTAGGCGGTAAATTTTTCACTTAAAATTAAAAATTTAATTTTAAATAGTGTAAAACACATATTTTATCTTGTTATATTTAAATAAATTATCATACTATCTGGCAGTCCTTAAACTTCACTTTTAACTCTTTAAGTTACGATTCTCATTTCGTAATCCATCATCTCTAGTCTCTTTGTATTCCTTAGGGGTCCTAGCACAACCACCGCCATAAAAGGGTTTTTGGTTTCAATCAGGGTAGAAACGAAGGTACCTTAAACCTAAACCAAAAGTAAATATTCAGTTTCAGTTTGGTTCAGTTCGATTCGATTTCGGTTTCTAAATCTTCGAAACCCAAACTCGAACCAAACTTTTCAGTTCGGTTTCGATTTGGTTTTATTCGGTTTTGACACATATTTTTTTAAAAAAATTAATTTAACATCACAATGTAATACTAATAGTAATGTAAGAATGATAAGAATGATTCATATTCAAATTAAAGCCATTATTTTTTAGAAACAAGGAGCAAATATATATATATATATACCACATTTTCTATTTAGTTACTATTTTATTTGTACATTTATAAGAATAAAACACATTAAATAAAATGATGAATTATGTTGTCATTATGCATGTGATAAAAAAAAATCTTAGCATTGTGTAATTAATTCAATAATAAGGGTATGCGTTAATGACATTTTTTTTAAGATTATCACAATATGCAATTAATAAAAAATATATTATTATAAAATGCCATCTTTTTTGTATTATAGTATAATTAACTTGTGCCCTTAGAGTATATATTAAGATTTTTTTATTATACATAATTCGGTTCGGTTTAGTTTACTTCGGTTTTGGACCAGCTTGCTCCAAACCCGAACCAAACTTTTCGGTTCGGTTTTCTTATTTTCGATTTCGATTTTTTTCAGTCAGGGTTTTACAGGTTTGTTCGGTCAGTTTTTGGATTGGTCTTAACACCCTTACCGCCATACGCACAGGCCATTGCTTGGTTAAAAAGTTTAAATTATATAATTTTTTTTATTTTCATTTAAAATCATGTAATCCAAATAAACTAATACATGCAAAATTTTCATACTAAAAAAATCAGTTTTCAGATGTGTTATATTCAAATAAATAACATTTTTTTAGATACAATTTTTAGAAACTAAACAAACAATTTTTCCAGTTTTAAAGGTTGTTTGTTTTCACCACTTAAATCTGAAAACTTGTTTTTTTTTAATTAAGGAAAGTTTAAGTCTCTCCCTTAATCCTACAAATAAAAAAAAAACCCTACTTACCCCCATGAGTTGAACACTTAACCTCAAGACAATGATGAAGGTTGCCTACCATTGGGCCAACCCCTCTCCTCTTATTTGCTTTGTTTTTGTCTTTATGTTTTCAAATTTTGTTTGTTTTGTTTATATCTTTAGGACTTTGTTTATGTTTTTATGTTATCAAATTTTGTCAAGTTTACAAATTTAATTTTATGAATTTTTCATTTAGCGAAGTAATGGTGATTTTTAATTTTCATAAATGAAATGGGTTAATTTGGTTGAAAAATATAAATTATATGGTATTTTTTTATTTTCATTTAGAATAATGTGATCCAAATAAATTAATAAGAGCAAAGTTATCATACTAAAAAAATTCAGTTTTTAGATGTGTTATATTCAAACAAATAACATTTTTTTTACATATAGTTTTCAAAATTAAACAAACAGTTTTCTCAGTTTCAGTTTTTTTTATCAAGCGTCACCTAAAAATCGAGAAGATTGTGTTTGAATAAAGGAAAAAAAATTGAGATTTCGAATAAAGGTCAGACTTGAAGTGAAAAAAAAAAGTAAAAATTCATTATTTGGTAAAATTAGAGAATAATTTAAAACTTTTACAAACGGTAAATTTGCTACGTTTTGGCATTTAAAAATTGCAACTTAAAATTCCATGTAAGAAGATGTTAGTTTTCAAATTCTAACTTAAAACTATTGATATTATAATTAATGAAATTTTTAAACTCTACGTATAGGACATCCAATGATCCAAACATGAGAAGTTACAATTGAAAAAAATTTAAACAATGAAACTTAAGTTCTATCGATTATAACTTCGATGAATTTTAGAATTATTTCGTCAGAACACAAAAAATATTGTTTGGTTCTAGATTTTAGTAATGGAATAGGCATCTCCTGAATTTTTGAAAAGCTTTTCACTTTGAATTTAGGATGCCTTACCAATGTTTGATTCGGATAATAATTATTCTTTCACGAAACGTTGAATTACATCTATATAATTGTTTAAACAAGAATAGTGTGAATTATATACTAAATTTATAAAATTTAAGGGCAAGTCTTAACAATTTTCTAAAGGCATATTAAAATTTTTATTGTTGAGAAGTACGAAAAGTCGTTGCACATATTTAATATAAAAGAAAAAGTTTAATAACACAAAATTTTAGGAGGATGAGTCCATGTCTGAAGGATGCAATGGTAACTTGGGGGCAGTCTCATTCAATTTCATTATAAAGGTCCTGGTACTTCTTGGAGAAAGCCACTAAGCCTTGAGAGATTCCTTTCATTTCTGCATGAAAGCCAGCCAAGGTCTTGGGAGGTTGGGAATTGGCAATGATCTTGGCACAAGGCAAGTCTTGAGGCAAATGGTAGTACCATTTGATAAGCTAGTGGGGAAAGACGCGCATAGTTAGGCTCATTCTATTTCCAAACACTCATGATTTGATCATAAAATCGGACATGAAAAATCTAAAAGTGAATATTTAGAGTAATCATTTATTCTTATTTTTTTAAGAGGCAAACCTTTGAAGGAATACCCAATTTTTAGAATGATGAATTACTAACCCAAAATCCGAACTAAACATCAGAATCATTTAATAATGGAATATAGCATTTCGGGAGTGATTTAAAACTCAAAACAAACAAATCAAAAAGAAAAGAAAATCTATAGCCCTAAAAAAGGTCCCATGTTCAAAATAATAATAATAATAGTAATAATAAGGTCCCAAATGACAAATCTAATTAAAGGTGTCAAAATACTATCCAAAAAAATAAAAAATAAAAATAAGGGTGTTAAAGCATACTCTATGTTTCGTTTGGTTCTTGTTTTCAATATATATTAGTAGTATAGATTTTACAAAATAAAATTAATTTCCCATTCTCCTCTTTCAATGTGTTATTGGGTAAGCTAGGAAACATCAAGAGTGAAAATTCTATAATGTTTTTATTCGTTAGTTGAGTATATTTAACTTTCATGTGAATTTGGATTGTAAAAAATGTAGGACAAGTGAAACGATTCACAATGTTAAATTAGTAACTTAAAAGATATATCTTACGTTCTAACTTGAACTATAAATCGATATTTATTTTTGCCTTTTCTTTCTCAATGATAATATATCCCAATGTTGATTTATCTTCTTTTTTATTCCATTACAAATTATAAATGTAATTATCAATTTGTATTTTTGTCTATGTCTAAAAATGTCCAATTTCTTCCACAAACTTTTATTTTATTTATGAATTTTTTTGATTTTTTTAGTTTATTTTTAAATCATCTAGCAATTCATTTTTATTGTTTTTAATTTAATGATCTACTCTTGACCGTCATCAATAAAAATTCTTATTTATTATATATATATACACATATATTTATGGCGGTAAGTCATATACATATTGTAACGCCTTGACCCATGGGTGTCAAAAAATGAATTTTAAAACAATAAATTTGAATCAATTTCATTTTTATATCAAGATAATTTGTAAAAGTACAATTTACAATATCTCCACTTTGCATAATTAATAAAATAATACAGTATTTCTCTTCTATAAAAAATAATTAGACCGCATATGAACTGTTAATCCAATCCAACACCATCTTCCAATCCCGCACCATGTAAAATAAAGAGGGCAGTAATACACGTGAATGAAAGCATTAAATCGAATATTTTATATAGATAAAAAATATCTTAATCTCAACCAAGTCAACAAATTCAACCAACTATCACCCGGCCTCATATACCGGTCCCTATTGATAACATGTTAAATTCTACCTACCTCAGCTTTACCACATTGAAACTTCTCTTTCTAAACTTATACAATGAGCTTATTAGGCATTTTGTCGAGTAAACTTAATCATGTACTAATAAATCCAACAGCGATTTAACCATAAAAAATAATCAACACAAATGCCAAAAGCCAAACAATTATCATGATCTTAAAAGGAGTACAATAAATAAGATAATAAATAATTACTCTAGAGATTAAATGAATGTTATGTAGACTCCCTTATCTCAAGAATAACACATACAAATATCATCATAATTACGCCTAATTCATTTGCTATTCAATAACTCATAGCAACCCTTTGTTCCTCCTCTTTCAAATTCTTTCCATATCAAATCTAATCTAATCTAATAGTATATATATAAAATGGGAGAAATAGAATTATTAAATGTTTCTTTTGCTTAAATCTTGCCATGTGTCATTTGTTATTTTGGTATTTAATAGTATATTTATATTACTTTATTTTTATTTGTTCTCCATTATGTCATTTATTCTTTAATTTTTAATTTTTTTAATTTGCTCTTTTTTTCCCTCAATCCTTTAATTAGAAAATAAGAATTCATTGGGTGATTAATTAGTTATGATTTGTAATCATTTTATATTTTAATGATATAAACGGATAAATATAGCGTGCTTGAGATTAATATTTAAAATTAGTTTACATCTTCAATAATTATAATGTATATTTCTTTTACCTTACAATAAATTTCATTATCCGTCAATAATATATTAAAGATTGCCCGTGCATCGCACGGGTAACACACTAGTACATTATAAACTCCACCATTTAAATAAGGAAAGGGAGGGAGTTGTGATATTTACACCCCTCTTTTTTGTCACTAACACCTCTTAAAATTTTTTGCCTCAAATAAATTAAATTTATCTCTACCACCATCCTCTACACCGATTTACTGACTTATTAATTAACTTAATTAATTAATCCTTTATCACAACAAAATAATTACACCATCTTTCACCACCCCATTAACCACCCTCTTCCTTCTTCTTGAAAACATATATACACACATATATATATTCAAAACATACATATATACATACACATATATATATTCTAAAATGAAAGAAACAAACGGAAAAATGCATATATAAATAGATCTTTTCTAAAAAAACAAAAAAAAATTATACCCACATGTCTGTTCAAGTACTTGATGCTCAATATCGAGCGAGAACCAATGAAGATACTCACCCAATGATGGCCAAGTATTACCACAATCGCTCACCATAAATTAAACGAGTATGTCTCAAAAAATGGGGGGCTTTAATTATTATTCAAGTACTAGATACTCAATATCTAGCGAGTGCTAATAAATATATTATCCCAATAACGAGAGAGTATTACTACATTTTCTCATTATAAATTGGATGAGTATATCTCAAAAAATGAACCATAATTTAAGTTATTGATGAAATTTCAAATACTCAATGTCGAGTGAGTATTAATGAAAATACTCTCCTAATGACAGAATAGTATTAACATAATTATGTTTCTTAACTTAAGGTATAGTAAAGTAGAGTATTTATGATAAAAATTATAAAAGTAGAAGGTATATAAGATAAAGAAGGTGTTAATGATAAAATAAAAAAGTGCATTTATCACCGCTCTTTAAATATAAAGTTATAAAACAAGAATTAAGTAAGTGGGCCCAATTGGCCCTAAATTTGCCACAGCGTGGCATGAAGCCCAATTATAATATGGCCAGCTCTTAACATACCCACACATTTACACCTTCATTTACACGTACACATATTCAAAAGCCCATACACGCACACATAGATATCGATATAATTATATAAATATATAATTTTTCTTTTAGTGGCATATTATTTTTATTAATTAGGTGTCGATGCATATATCATTTTAAGATTGCCAAAAGATCAAAAAAGGAAGATTGAACGGAAGAGGAGGGTAACATTAATGTTTTTTTTTCGGTGGGTGATTAAAACCTAATCGAGTTTATTTAAGAAGAAAGCAATTTAGATGGGCGGTGTTATTTTTTTTTTTTTAACAAAAGATGGGCGGTCTTATTTACATCCCACATTTTTGTCATAAACACCCATTTTATCACAAACACCCCTCAAAGGTACATTTTTAATCACTAACACCCCTTAAGACCTGCTTAATGAGAGGTGAGTACAAATGCACATGCTCGTCCTACTTGGAGAGAGTTTGTTTGTAATAACTCGCCTAATGTCAACTAATATAGATTACTGGAGTGTTTTTGAAATAAGGCTCGCTTAATGAGAGATGACCGCACTTATATAAACTTGGTTTACATGAAGAGAGTGTGTTGCTAAGCACTCACTTAACATCAGGCAATGGACGGGAGTGTTTGTGACAAATAAGGTTGTGTTAAAATGAGTTTTTAGTTAAATTTTGGAGAGGGGTGTTGTAAACACCTCATTTTGTGACCCCCACAAAAATTCTGATCTCAAAAGAAATAAGGACACATGCATGCACGAGCATTCCTAGATGCATATATTATGCACATGTGATACAGGTCAAAGAAGAAAGCCGAAAGGACCCCGGATAAGAAGTTACAGAATTATCGAAAATTGTCAGAACCGAAAACTGTTAAAACTCTTGAAAACTTGTGAAAGGAGAGTTACGCATTTCGGATCATCCTCAAACTTTGAGAATTGTTAGACATTACCATAAGGAAAAGCATACTCGAAAACCAGCTCAATCCGATGGTCGGATCTCCGAAAATTCAGAAAATCATGAGTTTGTTTCGGGTGATCAAATAGAGGTCTTCTCGAAGTTAAAATGGTCTGAAATTTGGTCAGTAAATAGCACTACACCAAAAATCATCTTAATAGACTGATGCTTTTTCGTCAGTCGCTTAAACACTTCTTAAGCGACTAACATTATAGTCCGTCGCTTAAGTATGCTTAAGCGACTAGATTTAATTAGTCGCCTAGGAGCCTCTTAAGCGACAATACTCTAGTGACCACCCTTTGTTAGTCGCCTAAGAAACCTTATGCGACTACACTTAAGAGACTGATATATGTTCGTCGCTTAAGAAACCTTATGCGACTGCACTTAAGAGACTGGCCTATATTAGTCGCTTAAGAGATCTTATGCGACTGAGATTCATATGTTAGTCGCTTAAAAACTTTTGACCAATATTGCTTAAGAGACTGAGTTTGCACATTATCAGTCGCTTAAGATGTCACTTACGCGACTGACAATGAATTATTAGTCGCTTAAGATGTCACTTAGGCGACTGACAATGCATTATCAGTCGCTTAAGATGTCACTTAGGCGACTAACAATGAAATCTCAGTCGCTTAAGTGTCTTTTCTTTTAGTTTATTATAAAACTTTTTCTCATAATGCATTTTGGTCGGAGGAGAGGCTATTTGCGCGATTTTGATGATTTTAGTACAAGACAAATGCTTCAAATAAGTTCATATCTGATGGTGTCAAAATCTAAAAATAGATAATTAACCAATCAACAAATAAATATTGATAAATAAATAAAATAAATGAACACGAGACATTTTTTATTAAGGTAGGTTCTCCCGGTAGCGCTTATGCTAGTCCGGCAGTACGTCCTCCTTTTGTGTGTGCTTGCTTTATATTAGCTCAAAGGCAATTAACTTGAATGATACAAGCAACTAATCTCTCTCTATAATTTCCTTAATTCTATTTATAAATATAGAATTAGGATTACAAATATTTCAAGAAAATAAAATATATATGAGAGAAAGTGTATAAGGGTTTTTGGTGTTTTTTGGGGTATGAAAAGGGAGAGTATAAGACCCTCGAAAATTGGCTTGTATTTGCCAAAGGCTTAATATCTCTTGAAAGAGATAGATGGATATTGAGAGAGAAGAAAGAAGTGTTTTTTGTTGTGTGTTGAATGAATGAATGGTGGGGGGTATTTATAGGTAAATGGAGAATGGCAAAAATGTAAATTTGATAAAAATAAAGGGCAAAATGGTCATTTTTGGTGGTGATAGGTGAGGTAGGTGAGATGTGGTAGGTAGGGTAGGTGAGATGTGGTAGGTGTGGTAGGTGAGGAGGTAAAAATGAGATTTTACCGGGGGTAAAAACGAGATTTTACCGGGGGTAAAAACGAGATTTTACCGGGGGTAAAAACGAGATTTTACCTTCGGTAAAATTGAAATTTTACCGAAGGTAAAAAATGTTAAAAATTACCTTTGTAAGCCAATAGTAAAATTATTTTTTTTACTTGTAGGCCAATGGTAAATTAATATTTACCCCATCAATTGCCCCATATCCTTATCATTTAGCTCGGATGAGCTGATTGGTGAGGATATCCTTCAATCCGGGAGCTAGTAGTAGCTCTGAGCTCTGATGCTTGAGATGTCTTAGGCCTGAATCCTTGACCGTAAGTTTGTGGAGCTTGGAACATTAATGTGTAAAGCTAGCTAGACTTTGATCATTAGTTTTAGAGTTTCAGAACATCATTGTGTAAGGCTGGCTAGACGTTGATCTCGAGTCTTAGTTCAAGGACGTTAGATCTCGGATGCTAGTTGTTGAGCTCAAAACATCAATGTGTAGAGCTTTTAGAGCTTCAGAACATCATTGTGTAAGGCTGGCTAGACTTTGATCTCGAGTCGTAGTCCAATGATGCTAGATCTCGGATGCTAGTCGTTGAGCTCGAAACATCAATGTGTAGAACTCGTTAGACATTAGATGCAAGTCGTAGAGCTTGGAACATTAATATGTAAAGCTCGCTTTACTTTTTGGTCATAAATAGTTTGATTCTTTTTGGCTAAGTCTTGAGTAGAGTCATGCCCCCTTCTGACTTAGGTAAATTCTGATAATTTTCTCATTTGTTACCAGGCCTCTTTAGTTAGTAAATCGTCTTCTTATAGAGTGTAATTTATAGGGAATGAAGTGGCACACAAAATATTTCTTATGCATTTTCACAAGAGAGTAACTATTACAAAGATATAACCCGTCTTAATTCAAGGATAGTATCTCTTGAGGTGCTCTATGTTCCACGGTCGCATGAGCTCCATGCCATCCGCGGTCCTCAAATAGTAGGTGCCAGGTCGGCTGACTTTGGTGACCACATAGGGACCTTCCCACTTAGCAGCGAGTTTACCATGTTCAGAAATCTTTGTTGCTAGGGTGACTTTCCGAAGTACTAAGTCACCAACATTCAGACTCCTGTGCTTGACCCTTTTGTTGTAACTCTTGATCACGCTTCTTTTATATACCTCTTCTTTGATTCGAGCTTCCTCTCTTTTTTCTTCGAGGAGATCTAAGTTAGCCAATAAGTTCTCATCGTTACGAGTTGGGTCATGATGGTTGACTCTGTAAGTTGGCACTCCTATCTCCACTGGAATAACCGCTTCTGTTCTGTAGGTCAAGGAAAAAGGAGTTTCACCAGTTGGGCCCCTGATGGTGGTCCTGTAGGCCCATAGTACCGATAGGAGCTCTTCAGACCAGTTTCCTTTGGCATCATCAAGTCTTTTTTTCAATGAGCTCAGTAGAGTTCTGTTGGTGACTTCCGCTTGGCCATTAGCTTGAGGGTGGATAGGCGAGCTATAATGGTTCTCGATTCCATGTCCTTCGCAGAAATCTCTGAAGAGGTTGCAGTCAAACTGCTTTCCGTTATCAGTGATCAGGATTTTTGGGAGACCAAAACGACATATGATGTTTCTCCACACGAAATTCTGAATTTTCATGGTGGTGATCGTTGTCAGTGCCTCAGCCTCAACCCATTTGGTGAAATAATCGATGGCCACAATTGCAAACTTAATCTGTCCTTTGCCCAAAGGAAAAGGCCCTACTATGTCCATACCCCATTGAGAGAAAGGCCAGGGGCTACTAACGGGGGTCATAAGTTCTGCTGGGAGCTGCTGAATGTTGGCGAATCGCTGGCACTTGTCACATTTCTTTACTATTTCCTTTGCGTCTTGTAGGATAGTGGGCCAGAAATAGCCTTGTCTGCCAACCTTGAGTGCTAGTGAGCGAACTGCTGGATGCCCTCCACATAGACCCTCATGAATCTCTAGCAGGGTTGCTTGGGCTTGGTGTGGGTGTAGGCAGAGCAAAAAAGGGAGGACGTACCCCCTCTTGTACAGCTTTTCTTCGATGACCACATATCTGTTTGACATGTATTTTATTCTTTTGGCCATCTTTCCATCTTCGGGGAGGGTTCCGTCAGTGAGATAGTTCAAAATGGGATCAATCCAGCATTTGCAGACCTGTACTGGAGCCGTATCCAACTCCAAGGGTTCATCTATGGCTTTTCTTTCCAGATACTCAACATGAACCCCTTTTGGTAAGTCCGAAGTCGTGGCAAGCTTGGCCAGGTGATCTGCCTTGTTATTTTGAGCTCGTGGGACTTTAATAAAAATTAAATTAGAGTACTTTTGAGCTGCCATTTTTACCTTTGTCAAGTAAGTGGCCAGGCGTTCTTCTTTTGTCATATTGTACCCAAGTATTTGGCCGACTACTACCGCGGAATCATTATAGACCACCATTTGCTTTGCTCCCAGATCACTAGCTATTCTCAGGCCTGAAATGATGGCTTCGTACTTAGCCTTATTGTTGGAGGCCTTAAATAGGAATTTCAATGCTATCTCCAGGGTGTTAGCCTCAGGAGTGATTAGCACCAAACCAGCTCCAGAACCTTGTAAATTGGAAGCTCCATCGGCGTGCAAGACCCATATGGGTACTCCCGGTAACAAGTTCATCGAGGTGGTAGGGGTCGAAGTGTTCGGGTCTGGGAGCGGCAGTAGCTCTGGTGGTTCGCTAACCTCTTCTTCTGTGTAGGTGAACTCGGCTATGAAGTCCGCCACTGCCTGGCCCTTGATCGAGGTTCGAGGCCGGTAGTTAATCACGAACTGCCCGAGTTCCACGGCCCAGATGGCCAAACGACCTGATTGTTCTGGCTTGTCAAGAATTCTTCGCAGTGGTTGATCTGTGAGTACATCTATGGTGTGAGCCTGAAAGTAAGGTCTTAGCTTTTGAGATGTGATGAGCAGGGCATAAGCTAACTTCTCCAACCTTGGGTAGTTTAGTTCGGCGGCATGCAGAGCTCTACTCGTGTAATACACTGGTAGTTGAGCTTCTTCATCATTCTTCATCAGTACTGAACTAACTGCCGTTCGTGATACTGCCAAGTATAGACTTAGAACCTCCTCCTTTTTTGGTGAGCTAAGGAGGGGAGGATTTCCGAGGTATTGTTTGAGCTGCTGAAAAGCTAGCTCGCATTCTTCAGTCCACTCGAAAGCTTTCTTTAAAGTTTTGAAAAAAGGGTGGCACTTGTCGGTTGCTCTGGAGATGAACCTGTTGAGAGCTGCCACTCTTCCTGCTAAACTCTGGACTTCTTTCGGTTTGGATGGAGATCTCATGTCAATAAGGGCTTGTATTTTCTCTGGATTAGCTTCAATTCCCCTTTGAGTGACCATAAAGCCCAAGAATTTTCCTCTTTTAACTCCAAAAGCGCATTTGGCTGGGTTGAGGGACATGCCATTTTGTCTGAGTATTGCAAAGGCTTCATTGAGGTCGGCCACATGGTTTGAGGCCTTAAGGCTCTTAACTAACATGTCATCAACATAAACCTCCATGTTTTTGCCTATTTGGTCTTTAAATAGTGAATTCATCATCCTTTGATAGGTAGCTCCCGCATTTCTTAAACCAAATGGCATAGCTTTGAAACAGTATGTGCCTTCGTTGGTGATAAAGGAGGTTTTCTCTTCATCTTCCAGAGCCATTCTGACCTGATTGTAACCGGAGTATGCATCCATGAAACTCAACATTTCGTGGCCCGTAGTGGCGTCTACAAGCTGGTCGATCTTTGGGAGTGGAAAACTGTCTTTCGGACAGGCCTTATTGAGGTCTTTGAAATCCACGCACATTCTCCACTTTCCATTGTGCTTCTTTACGAGCACTATGTTAGAGAGCCATTTTGGATAGTGGACCTCCCGAATGAAACCAACTCGGATGAGCTTCTGAACCTCTTCTTTGGCGGCCAAATTCCTTTCTGCAGCAAAATTTCTTTTCTTCTGTCTCACGGGTTTGAAAGTGGGGTCGACATTGAGCCTGTGTACCATGACCTTCGGATTCAACCCCTTTATATCGTCATGGGACCATGCAAAGATATCAGCGTTAGCCCGTAAGCATCAGCAAAGTTCTTCTCTGACCTCTGCGCAAAGTCGATCACTGATCTTTAGGATCCGATCGGGCTGTGAGGGGTCCAGAATTAAATCTTCTAAGTCTTCCACTGGTTCACCACGGAGCTCTTTTTCTTCATCTCTGGGATCTAAAGTGTCGATCTCCCACATCTTTATGTCGCTAGGCTCTTTTGTCCCTATCAATTCTTTCTCAGCAGTGACTTCGACCTCAACTACCGTGATGTCTATAGTTCTGACCTCTTTTAGTGTTCCGAACTGACAGCTACGAGCTTCAACCTGATTTCCTCTGACCTTCCCAACTATGTGGGGGGTAGGGAATCTCATGGTTAGGCTACAAGTCGAAATGGCAGCCCTGATCTCATTAAGCGTTCCCCTGCCGAGAATGGCGTTGTAATGGGGGGCTCTATCTAGTATCAAGAATTCAGCGACTGTAGTGATCTGCTTTGGAGCTGTTCCCAGGGTTACAGTGAGTTTAATTGTCCCCATGGATTTAATATTTTCTCCTGAAAAACCAACCAGGGTGACCGAGGAAGGGGTTAGGTGCTCCGTAGTGAGACCCATGGCCTTAAAGGCACTGTAGTACATGAGGTTGGAAGTGGCTCCTGTGTCAATGAGGATTCTATGGACATTGTGATTACCCACCATCGCTGTTACTACTAGAGGGTCATCGTGGGAGAACTCTACCCCGCTCATATCTTCGTCAGTGAATACGAGCTCCTTCACATCGTACTTCACCATTTTGGTAGGTCTGAAGCTGAAACATTCTGCCTTCGAACTCGAGGACTTGGCTTGTCTGATGTAAGCCTTCCTGGACCTATTGCTGTTTCCAGAGTAGGAGGAGCCCCCCTCAATCATGAAGATCTCATTTTCTGGTGCATTCCCTTTGGCTTCTAGGGTAGCCCATTTTCTTCTATCTTCATATTGCTTGAGTTTCCCTCTTTGAATGAGCTTCTCAATTTCTTCCTTCAGGTTCCTACAATCATCCGTTTCATGACCGTGGTCCTTATGGTACCGGTAATACTTGGTCGTATCCCGTTTCTTTTTTGATACATTCATCTTCCGAGCCTCTGGGATCTGCCCTGGATTTAATTGAGCATAGACTTCACCTAAAGGGGCCGTCAGGAGGGTAAACTGTTGGCGTGCCTTGCCTTCTCTTAGCTCAGGCTTGTCTGATTCTTTCTTACCTTTTTTACACTCTCTCTCTTGACCACGGGGTGGGGTGTCCCCTCTTTGGCGCTTGGAGGAGGATAAAAAGGTTGACAGGTTCCTTCCTTGCAGAGTTTCTTCCACGCCAATCTGCTTGTTGACTTCATCCAAGAGCTCGGACATGGTCTTTGGGGCCATTCTTGCCAGAGTCATAAGGCAGTATGGGGAGGTTACTCCTTCCATGAAAGCTGCTACAGCCACTCCTTCATTTAGGTCGGTGACCATGAGACTTTCTTGGTTAAAACGGCGAGCATATTCCTTCAAACTCTCGTTAGATCCCTGCTTTATAGTGAAGAGGTGAGTAGAGGTTTTGGACTGCCGCTTGGTCCCCATGAAATGTGAAATGAACTTGGTACCGAGCTCTTGTGAGCTTGAAATCGACCCTGATGGCAGGCTGTTGCACCATGTTCGGGCTGCCCCCTTAAGAGTGGTAACAAAGACTCTGCATATTATGCCGTCTGGGACATTCTGGAGCCCCATCATATTTTCGTATTGTTGCCAATGATCCACAGGGTCAGTGGTTCCATCGTAGCATTCCAGCGTTGGGAGGCTAAATTTTTTGGGAACTAGACAATTTTGAATGTGATCCGCAAAAGGAGATTTAGAGTCTCTAACCAGAGCTGCTGTCGAGTTACCTGTCAGATGACCCACGGTCTTCATCATTTCTGCCATTTGGGCCTCCATCCTTGTCATCAGTCTTTTCTCAACTTCTTCGACCGACTCTTTACGAGAGATCCTATCAAAAACGGATCCCCTAGGTCTAACTTCTACTTCTCGTCCTGGTATCTGAGGTGACGGGAGGGGAGGTAGGCTTACGCTTGGGCTTCAATGTCGCGAAACTTCGTTTGAGCGCCTTTTATGAACCACGTTCATCCGTGAGTCCCTTACTAGTGGAGGAGGGGGTGAGGTAGAAACTTCCTCATAAGAGGTCTCCCTAGTAGAGCTAGAGTGGTGGGATTCGAGCTCGGCAGTTCTGCTGCGGCTCATCCCAAACCCTCTGCCACGGTCTCCGAGTCTTTCTCTGACTGGGACTCTTGGAAGAATTGGGTGAACATTAGCAGACGCGGAGACTGAAAACGACCTGTTTCTTGAGCTGGCTCGGGGACTCTTTCTTTGGGCTAAGAGTCTGTCAATTTGGACTTGAAGAGCAGCTTGTTGCTCTTGTAGAGCCAGTATGGGGTCTGGCTGAGTTCGTCTAGAAGACATAATAAATTTTGGGTGCTTTCGTACCTTTGTGAGAGGTGTTTGACTTTGAGAAAATGTCTTTCCCACAGACGGCGCCAACTGATGGTGTCAAAATCTAAAAATAGATAATTAACCAATCAACAAATAAATATCGATAAATAAATAAAATAAATGAACACAAGACATTTTTTATTAAGGTAGGTTCCCCCGGTAGTGCTTATGCTAGTCCGGCAGTACGTCCTCCTTTTGTGTATGCTTGCTTTATATTAGCTCAAAGGCAATTAACTTGAATGATACAAGCAACCAATCTCTCTCTATAATTTCCTTAATTCTATTTATAAATATAGAATTAGGATTACAAATATTTTAAGAAAATAAAATATATAGGAGAGAAAGTGTATAAGGGTTTTTGGTGTTTTTTGGGGTATGAAAAGGGAGAGTATAAGACCCTCGAAAATTGGCTTGTATTTGCCAATGGCTTAATATCTCTTGGAAGAGATAGATGAATATTGAGAGAGAAGAAAGAAGTGTTTTTTGTTATGTGTTGAATGAATGAATGGTGGGGGGTATTTATAGGTAAATGGAGAATGGCAAAAATGTAAATTTGATAAAAATAAAGGGCAAAATGGTCATTTTTGGTGGTGGTAGGTGAGGTAGGTGAGATGTGGTAGTTAGGGTAGGTGAAATGTGGTAGGTGTGGTAGGTGAGGTGTGGTAGGTGAGGAGGTAAAAATGAGATTTTACCGGGGGTAAAAACGAGATTTTACCGGGGGTAAAATTGGAATTTTACCGAAGGTAAAAAATGTTAAAAATTACCTTTGTAAGCCAATAGTAAAATTATATTTTTTACTTGTAGGCCAATGGTAAATTAATATTTACCCCATCAATATCTATTATCATTATAAATTAAACATAAAATATTCACAAACAAGGAAGCATAAATACATATTTTATATGATATAATACTACACTAATTAGGGATATGGTGAATCTTTAAAAATTAAGGATTTGATACTTCAAATTAAGACTTCTTTATACATACATATATATATATATATATATATATGTATAAATATAAACTTAATTTTAATAAAATATATTATTCTATATCTATAAAAGTACAAATAATTTAAGTGTTTTTCTCTTCTTTTTTTGTGAAGATAGTCTAATAAATATATTTTACATTTATTAATTTTTTATAAATTTTTATAATAAATAATATATATATATATATATATAATAATGTATATATTTTGTGAATAAATAATAGGGAACATGGGTGATGCTTTTCCATTTCATGAATCTTACGATACAACTTTTGTTGACAGTGTAAATGATGTTATTGTTGGAATTCATGTTGACCTTATTATCAAAGCTGCGATGGACAAACTAAAGAGGATTTTTCCTCCAGTTTTTTTTTACTATTATGGTCCCTCTCATGATTCACCTTCCCGAATAGGTCCTGCTTACCGGTCCTGTATATTTTACTTGGATGATTCCCATCAGTGTTCTAAAACTTGCCGAGTGGGACCAAGAACTTGCTGATTACTCGGCACTCGCCAGCAAAACGAGTCAAGTATGCCTACTTGGTAGGCTTAACTCGACTAGTGGAAAACTCGAACTGTACTTGGTAAAACTCGCCGATTACTCGCGAGTTGTGAGACACGGCAAGTATTAGATTTTAAAAGAGAAGGGGAAGAAGAATAAAAAGAGAAAAAAGATGAAGATGATGGAGAACAACCTTGCATTTCTGTGTCAGAGAGAGAAATGGTGATCATGTAACAAGGAGATAGAGTAACTGATTTACTGCTACTGGTGGCAAAGAGGTCGACAGCAAGTTGGGGGAAGAAAAAGAAGGAGGAGGAGGATGTTAGTGGAAACGAAGAAGAGAAAGGGGAGGAAGATATATATATATATATATATATATAAATAATATAATTTTTATATATAGATAGATAGAGAAAAAGAACCCAACCTCTATTTTTTCTCTAACATAAAAGTTGAAAGTGGAGGAAGATCGAAACATTAAAAGGCCCACAATATTTCATTATGTATTTAAAATAGTAGTGGTAAACAAAACTAAGCTAATATTGTTTGATACCCGAGTTTTAGAACACTGATTCCCATATAAAGATAACTCGAAGCTACCATTTTTATCATTTTCTATCATTATTGTCAGTATTATTATTAAATAAATAAATAAACTTTTTCAGCATTTTTTTATTTTTATTATCATTATTATTAAATAAATAGATTAATTAATAAATAAATAAATATATATATTTATAATATTTTATAAGTGTGCATTTTTTATTATGTATTTAGTGCTTGTTTGTATAAGTATGTCTTATGGTATGCATTTTTAATAAGTAAATAATCTTTTTTAGCATTTTTTTTCATTTTCTATTATTATTATTATTAAATAAATAAATAAATACGAAGTAATATTTTTCAACATTGTTTTAATTTTCTATTATTATTATTATTAAATAATTAAATAAATAAATAATCTGGCTTTGAATTGTTTTTCATTTTTATTATTATTATTATTATTATTATTATTATTATTATTATTATTATTATTATTATTAAATAAATAAATAAATAATTTTTTTTAAAATTATTTATTTTAACTTAAGTGACTGACATTGAATGTCAGTCGTTTAAATAATTTTAACCAACTGATTATGTGTATATTCATCGCTCATAATAAAAATTTTTTAACAAAAAAATTAGCGGGAGTTTTTCCCTCTATCAAAATTTCACCGCGCCCGAATCCAAATAAAATTTTAACTCTGGATCAGTGTCCCTCTTCTCAAAACTCTCACCTTCCCTTCACATCTCAAAACCCTCATTCTCACTCTCACATCTCTGCCCACTCGTTTCCTCTAGCCACGGCACCACCTCCGATCCTCCACCATCACCACCGGCCCTAGTTTTGCAGCTCTTACTCTCGTCTCTCACACACTCACAGTATCTCACCATCATCATTGAAATATCTCTCTTAAATTCGTGCCTTATTCATCAAATTCGACCCACCATCACGCTAATCTCTCTCCAATCAAGCACCTCGTTGGTTCCTTTCTGTATCAAATTTGAGCCCTAGTTCCTCTTCCACGCTCTAAGGCACCTCGTTGGTTCCTCTTTCCATCAAATCCGAGCCCTAGAATCTGGAGGTATGATTGTTTTTTCTTTATTTCTTCTTGTGTCAGTGAGTTGATTTAATTAATTAGTTTCTCACAGTATTTGTGATCTTACAGTTGGAATTAAGGTATGCCTGCTTCATTATTTTTCTCTCATATATCTGCTGAGGTGGTGATTCAATGAATTTGTGGTCCATCCGTAGAGGTTGGGTTTGGTTACTCACCTAAATTTTTAACTTAAATGAAAGGTTGTTCTGTTGACCTATGTATACTCCTCCATATAGAAGGAAAACAAGGAATTTTAAGGGATAGTCTTTAAATTCGTAATCTCTACACAAAGGCTGATGTTGAACAGAGGCCTGTAAGGAGATTATAATTTCCTTGCAATAACACCACATATTCATGCATTTAAGCTTATTATGCTGATGCTGTATAAAATTAAGGCCCTTCTCATCTTTTAATTCACTATTCAGTAATATCCGTATTTGGTATATGAATTAACGTACAACTTTTGACACTAGCTACCTAGCACAAAATTAAACATGGTAAAATGAAACAAAAGTAGGAAGTTGCGTGAATATAGTACATTATCGTTGCTGGCTTTTAACAGCTTGTTTTTTATTTTACTAATACTTTCACTTGATATCTATAAATGTCATATAGTAATAGAGCCTTTTGCACCCTAGTTATATGTTTTACCAGAAATGATGCATCAAGAATATGTATGTAAATTGGGATAAGAAGTGGGGATGAAGAAATACATTAGTTTCATTTTTAAACAAAAATCTTGATTCTCATTTAACTGAAATTTTAGTGCAGGTAGCTATATTTCTCATCCAGAGGAATCGTCATGCTCTGATTGGTAGAGCAATTGATGATAATGATATGAAAAGAGTTCTTCAGTTTTTGAAGAATGATTTGGTACAATCTGCAATGTGAGTTTTTCTTGGTGTCTGACTAATAATTTAGTTTGACAAGTATAAGCTCTGTTGCAGGTGGTAGATGCGGTATATGATTGCAAAAGTGAGGTGATTGGACCTGGTTTTTTCAGATTTAAGGCAGAAACAGGTGATCCTTCTCTTATCATGTTCTTAATTTTTTCTTCCCTCGGAAAAAATGTTGGAATATCAATCTATATGACTCATATACATTTTGTGGGAGTCCTGATAGTTCTTTTATATGCTGTATCTGTTGTATATATCTGTGACATTTTTATTTTTATTTACTAGTTATCCATATCACTTGTTGATAAAGCCCTATTGTTTTGTCATTTCTAGCAAAAGGTAATGGTAATTCTTCGATGAATTGAGGATTTGAAATTAATTAGACTCTGACTTCCTTTGAATATTTTTTGACTGAAATTTATGTTATATTGTGGGAGTCCTGATAGTTCTTGATTGCATTTAACCAAAACTTTATTCCAATTCTGTCTAGAGTAGTCACAAGCAAAGAATAAATGATCCCTATCTTCATTCTCCACCCCACACAGCTGACATCTAGCATCAACGACCACTCCACATCTCACTAGCCTGTCTTTAGTGCTTGGCTTATTTCTATAAGCCAACCAACCAGCTGATAACACTACACCAAGAAATGTGGTGCTTATTCCACAACAAACCAGCCCACTCAAGTTGTGGATTATGCCTTCTCAAAGCTTCCCAAGCAGATTTATAACTAAACTCCTTATTAACAGTTAATTCTCAATCAACCTGTCTTCCATGTTACTACCGGGTCTGTACTGAGGCAGGTCACTTCTGATGGCAATCACATCCCGTGATACAGCTCTAGGTATGAACCAATCACCATGTCTAGAGATATCTGAAACTCCAGCAGTAATATTACTGTTAGCATTATAAAGCACTCTGGATCCATATCTTTTCAAGACTGGATCCAAGTATCAGCACCGTTCAGTTCTATACTTAATAAAACGCCAGTCAATGCCTCTCAATTTCATTATCTTTCTCCAAGACCTAGACACATCACCGTGCGCATCTCCCAGCCACATACACTCCCCTCTTGACATATATGTATAGCAAAAAAAAAATAAAAAAATATTCTCTTTTCAAAATGGTCGTTGATTTGTGGAAGCATATCGCAGGAAAAAAATACACTCCTTTCCAACAACTTAACAAATCCAACCATTCTCTTTCTTCTTTATGTCTTAGATTTTGCTAACATTTGAGAGTTCTATGAATATGGGATAGGTATACATGATGAAAAATGGTCATTGCTGTTGGTGGTTTGACTGCTCTGTTTTTATTTTTGTTGTTTTAGTTATTTAAGGAAAAAAGAAACTGCATTAACGAGTGATTTGACAAAGAACCTTACTCTTGTATATCAAATTCTCACATTAATTTGGAACACTTGCAATACTCGCTTACAATGAGCAACAATTGATGATTTGCTTCTAGGAGATGGAATCTACTTGGATATATTATATTCTTCATAAGAACTAACGCTTCTAGATGTAAGTCTGTTTTTCTTTGGTCTTTTGATGTTTATATCTTTCCTCATTTTACCTCTAGGTAAATGAGGGCCTAGGTGATCTGGCCAAGTTTTTTCACTCTATTATTTTTTATTTTGTTGTGAATCTGAAAATAAATATCTAACCAGTGCATGTTTTGGTTGGTCAGATTACAATTCCTGTGGCACCGATAGTGAAGCTGTAACAGCAACAGCATCAAGGGGGTCCATTTGCATTACCAAAGGGATATGCATGGAGTATTTTCGACGATAAGAGTAAGAAAGTGAAGAAAACCAATTCTACTAGAAAAACCAAGTGAGTGAATGATATGAATTTTTTTAACAGCCTCATTCTGTTGAATTAGATAGTTATCAGTGTGATTTTCTTATTCGAAAATATAATTATAGTTGTGCAATTTCTAAAGCAATCTAATTTTCGAGTATTGGTCATATCTGATTGAGCAACTAGAAAGTCAGCTGTAGAGAAACTACCGACTTATGATAGGTTGAGAAATGCACTACTCAAATGCACATCCGAGAGTAGCGAATTAGCATACAAGGAGGTCGATGTTCGAAAATTTGGTACTAGTGATAACCAAACATGATATATACATATATATATATATATGTATGTGTGTGTATATTTATACTAGCACGTCAATATTACTAGTTGATGTATATTCCCTTTTCCATGGAATCATCCTTACCACCTCCTCCCTGAGTTTTTGGTTTTTCGTGTACTAATTTTTTCCATGTATAATATCTAGTAATTAGCCATGGATAATATCTTGTAAGTAAATTAGCTACACTCAATTGACCCGTGACAAGCTGTTAGTGATAGTTATGTTGCTATCTAAATGATATAAATGAATTTAGTATTTTAGTACTAGTATCTTCTAGCTGGCTATTGAGGATCATAAACCAAATCAAATGCATCATAAAAAGGTAAATTTGGTCGTGCTAGAAGCTATTAAATCTGTCGAAATTCTCAATTGAGATGGAGGGACAATAACCATCAAACTTGCACAACACTAAACAACCAAAAAACCTATATTATTCTGTTTTTATGATTATTTAGTTTAAAATATCAAGTTTGTAAATTGCATTTGGCCTCTTACCCTGTTGAATTGATTTGTCTTATTTTAACTTTGATATAGGCAAAAATACAACTCAAGTCTCATGAGGAGCAACTTAAATCTCAAAAGGAGGAACTCAAGGTAGCAAAAGAATGCATTCGTCAGCTTAAAGAGATTCGTGAGGTAGCTACTGGTTCGAATACCAGTCAGAGATAATTTGTTCTTTGTAACTTTTGTTATTAGACTTGTATTTTTTGTGAACAAGTTTTTAATGTTGTAAGTGAACTACATTTAATGTTTGTATGTTATTTGTGAATTATACACTCGTATTTGTGTTGACTTTCTATATGAACACTTGTTATTGAAATCGTATTGGTTTGAATTGCAAGTTTAGTTGTGAATTGATTTGAATTGTAAGTGCGAATTAATTTGAATTAAATTGCAGGTTTGGCAAACCTGCAGGCTGCTAGAATTGCAAATGTAGTTGGAATGGTATTTCTTCACTTAAGCGACTTAAGGGCCAGCTTAAGCGACTGATAAGGCATTGTCAGTCTCTTAAGTGACCTAATTTAAGAGACTGATAAAGCCTTGTTAGTCGTTTAGGCTAGCCCAGTTTAAGTGACTGATAAAGCCATTGTTAGTCGCTTAAGCTGGCCCAGTTTAAGGGACTGACAATGGCTTTGTTAGTCGCTTAAGTTGGGAAAGCTTAAGAGACTGACAATGCCATTGTCAGTCGCTTAAATTGGCCCAGCTTAAGCGACTAAATTATTTCCTTTAGTCGCTTAAGTCTTAAGCGATGGAGTTTCAGTCAGTGGCTTAAAAGTTTCTTAAGCGATGGACCTATATTTCTCAGTCGCTTAGGAATTATAGCCACTTGGTTAATGCGACAGCACTTAAGCGACTGACAGTTAGTCGCTTAAGACTTAAGAGATGGAGAAGAGGTCTTAAGAGACTGTGAAAGTTAGTCTCTTAAAACTTGTTATCAGGTAGTGTAGGTCTTATCATGAGGAAGAACATATTAAAAGTTCAGCTTTGTCGGACATGGGATCCTCAAGAATCAATTTTTCTATCGTGCAATTCTAGTCGAAATGTCCTTCGTAGTAAATTAAAATAAATATAGGCCTTCCCGAATATTTTGAGGGAAAACATATCCAAAATTCAGTATAATCCAATGGCTAGAAGTTCAATTCTCGAGGTTGTTGTACACAAGTACGTTTCCTATGCGGGAACAAACTCTTTATACCAATTCGAGGAGACCGAGTGCTTCCCGAGCTCCGATCGTCTTGAAATTTTTACAGGGTCTAAAATACTTATATTGGCAATATATATCCAAAATTTAGCATGATCCAATGGTGATAACCTGACTTGTCGTGCAAACAAGGGACCTTATCTACAACAAATACCTTTCCTACGTGGAAACAAACTATTCGTACCAATTAGAACAAAAAAAGACCTTCCCGAATTCTGATCGACCTGAAATTTTTACACGATCTAGAAGACTTCTATTTTTAACACATCCAAAAATCAGGATGATCCAACGGTGGGAAAGCTTCGTGATAAGCTCCAAGCTCTAAGAGTCCTAGTTGCAATCTCTTTTCTTGCTCTCCAAGTATTTTTTCAACTATAAATAGACCCCTCCTCCATTCATGTTTTTCATCAACAATCAAGGGGATTTAGTGGTACACACAAAGAGATCCTTATTCTCTCCCTCCAAGGAGGCTCAGGTATAATTTTCTCTCTTTTCTTTTATTTATTCGTCGGTTTTATAATTTATATTCTTGTCTGCATAATTTCTATCACTTGATAGCTTTTCAAAACCCCTTTTCAAATTGTTTTTCAAAACCAAAGGCGTATAATAAACCCTAATCCAATTCCAAAATATTATTATTACTTTCTTACTTTTTCAAAAGCTCGGATTAGCGGTATTGTTATTTGAAGGAATCGATAATTGCTATATATTCAATCTAACTCGTAGATTGCGGTGTAAATGTGATAAATACTCGATTATGAGAGCACTATTGCCATTTATACCTATTTAATCAATAGACTATGGTATACGATCGGTCAAGTCACCTCATATCATATCAAGTATAAGATTCCACATCGAATCAGTTTCCGAAAAGTCCAATGCTTTACAAAATCACTTGTTTCATTGCATCTATTATTATCAAACTCTATTTTTTCAAATCACACACATATTTATTTTCAAAATCATGGGTGAACTAGGAAACACATCGTTTTCATCCCATCCCCAAAATCCCGATTTCTAGGGCAAGCACGAAAAGCTGTAAAGTAATAGGAATAGATGCAAGAACTGAATTATAACACACGCATATCCTACTCAAGAGACTGAAAGGGCGAATTGGGTGCCTAACACCTTCCCGATTCGTAACTTAGTCCCCAAACCTTCGAATCATCTGGTTTCGTATACATTGTGTAGAAGATGATATTTAGTCCATAAATACGTCTCTTTTACACAAACCTTTTTTGTTTGTTTAGTAAAACAAACTGGCGACTCTTATTCTTTTCAAAATCGATTTTCAAAGTAACAACGGAATCGCCGCCCACGAGGACCCCCGGACGTCGAGAACGCGGGTTCTCACAGGTGTTTATAATAGATTTTGGGGGTGTAAATAACACCACCCATTCAAATTGAGTTGTTTGGACCAAAAAACTTAGGTGATGATGATGAACAGTAAAAACAATAAACATAAAGAAAACCATATTTGTTTTGGGTAGGTTCTTCCGGTTGCATTAATTCCCAATGTGGTAGTACATCCTCCATTGTATGTATGTGTTTGTTTGACTAGCTCAAAGGTTTAAATAAAATGGATACAATTATTAGGGTTTTTGCTTTAAAATGAAGAAGAGAATATATGTGGGAATGAGTGTAAGGATTGACTATAATTGATTCTCTAACTGTGGTTCCCTTTCTATTTATATGTGTAGGATAAGGTTACATTAGAGTTTTGGGTGAATGGAAATTATTATAAAGGATAAACTTGGGTACTACTCCAAGATTCTAGATGTTCATAATGTTGTTCAAATTTGTAAAAGTAGTTATTTTTATCACTTATCCTCCAAATACATATTAGCCGACCAAATAATTGCTTACTGAAGATAAAGTTGGGCCTCTAGGCTTTAATTGTAGACCGACTAATAATGTGTGTTCCCAAGCTTGGCCTTGGTGAAAAGGCCATATCCAATTTTTACCTCCTACATTTTCAATATTGTTTTAGGTATGACTACATTAGTGATAACATGTGCTAAAGATACAATTTTTTATTGTTGAAAAAACTTATTGTGATTTCAACTAGGTGTGTTGTGGTGAATCTTAAAATCGAATAATTGAATTGTACTGATCTGTTAAAACCCGAATTGAAAGAAAATCGAAATTGAATTAAAGAAACCGAATATGTAAAGCTCGGGTTTGAGATGTGTAAGTGCAAAACCAAGCCGAACCAAACTTGTTGTCTTACGATTTATTTCTTGTCAAAGCATATATATGAAAACCAAATAAAACCAAACCGAGATGGAATGGGCATCTTAAATTCCTGGAAAGCTTTTCTCTTGCCATCTAAGATGATTTGCCCAAGTTTGGTTCAAACATGAATTCTTCTTTCTTAAAACGTTAGATTACTTCTCTATATTTGGTTTAAACGAGAATATGAGTGAAATGCGTGTGAATTACTAAAATATTTTTAATTTTATAAAACTAAAAGATAAGTCCTAACAATTTTATAAAGGTAAACATTTGTTTTTACTGTTAAAAAATGTGAAAAGTCGTTCTATGTATTTAATAATAAAAATAAAAAGTTCAATAACAAATTTTTTTTAATTTTTTTTTATAAAATATAAATGAAAAAAAATTGTCTTGATAAGCAGAGGGGATATGTTGATCTTAAGAGATAATCTCAGAATAAATTTTTTTAAAAAGGGGGCTTTTAGTTTTTAACCCTACAAGTTTAAATTGTTTTGCTTTTAACCTGCACCATTTGGGAAATTAGTCATTGCCCCAAAGAGTGGATAATTACTAAATATATATTTTATAATTTTTTTTTCTTTTATGTTTTTCCTACCTTATCCGTTTTTAATTGTTCAAACTAAAATAACATATTAGACATAATTATTACACACAAGCAAAACTATCAATACAATTATAGTAAAAAAGAGATTAAACAAGTCAAAATAGAAAACTTGGGTCTTTTGTTTTGCCACTTAAATAAGTTTTCAGATTTAAGTCGTATGAAAGTTGTTTGTTTGGCAAAAAAATTAAATAATTTGTCACTTAAATTTGAAAATTTGCATCCAAAATTTTAAGTGACAAATTTGCCACTTAAATCTAAAAACTTAAAACTCATCATTACAAAATGCATATTTTACCCTTATTAAAGCCCTAATCATGTGATCTAAATACACTAATAAGGGCAAAATTATCATATTAAAAAAAATCAGTTTTCAAATATGTTATATTCAAACAAGTAATATTTTTTCAGATATAGTTTTTAGAAGTAAACACACAATTTTTTCAGTTTCAATTTTTAGATGTTTTATCAAACGCCACCTTAGTCATATTAAAATATCAAAAATTAAAACTTGAGGCATCTAGAGGTCATATTAGTAGTAAATGTTACATATAAATAAAACAAAAAAAGTAGTCATATATAAAAAAAAGGATTGCACAAGTAAAACTAAAAACATAGTCATATTAAAAAAAAATACCCAAGTAAAATTAAAATGACATTACACAAGTCAAACTAAAAATACAGTCATATTAGAAAAGATATTATACAAGTAAAATTAAAAAACAGTCATATAAAAATGATTAAGATCAAGAATGTTAAATATAAAGAAATGTAGAAAGAGGGATTCAAAATAGTGGAAATAAAGAATTTACTAACCTTAAAATGAACGTTCTAACAAATCATTATTCTTGCAAATAAAAGATTATTGGTGGTTCCTTGGATCGTAGATTAGATTATCGCAACAACACATAAATTTACATTAGACCTTTTGTAGATCTCGTATTTCACCATGGACACTAGACTTTCACGTTGATGATTGATACCGTAAATATGTGTTTTTGTACAGCTATATTTCTCTTCGTAATGGAAGGTATTCTTCATCAGAATTAAGGTCAATCTTCAAAACCTCCGTAAATAGATGGATAACAATTTGTAGACAGATTGAGCCTTTTGTTTTATTTGTATTTTTGTGTTTTATTTATTTAATTATTTAAAATTTTTATTATAGATATATATTTATTAATTGTGTTAGAGTTAAGGATAAACACTATTAGAATGATAAATATTTATTATAAATTTTATTATTCAATAAAGATAATTTAGTTAGATTAATGTTATAAAAACTAGAATATTATAAAAGAGAAAATTATTTTTGAATTTGGGCTAAATTTTAAAAATTGGGCTATTAATTAATTTATTAAATACGATGGGTTTAAGTAAAAGAACCCTTCAAATCTTGAGACAAATACTAATTTGTTATAAAAAAAAATACATATTCTTGAAATAATGCATTCCTATCTCAAAATTCGAATAAAACATCAGAATTTTCTAAAATAAAATATAACGTTTCAAAAACAATTTGAAACTCGGAACAAACAAACCCTAAGGCCTCGTTTGGTTCACGGATTTTAGTACTCGGTAAAGGAAAATCTTTCCTTTCCTTTGTTTGGCAATCAAAAATTCCGAAAACACTTTCCCGAGAGAGGGAAAAGTAGGGGGTAAAACTATTCCTCTCAAAATACATGGGATTGATTTTTCCATGTGTTTTCCAAGCATTTATTACAAAAAATTTGGACAATAATATCCTTACCTAAATACTTTCCATGCTTTACTAAACACAAGAAAGGAAACTTGAAAGGAAATTTAGTTTCCTACCTCCATGAGAAAGATAAAGGAATTGATTTCCCTTATGTGAACCAAACGAGACCTAAAAGTATTGTTCGGGTATGAGATTGGAAGATTTATTAACAGTAACCAAAACGAATCGAAACCAAGGACAATCCCCCCCCCCCCCCCCCCAAACACCAAAAAAAAGAAGACCCCACAACTTTGAACACAGACACACGCGCATAGATCGGTTTGTAATCTTGGTGGTTGCCCTTTAATCAAATTTATGATAAGTGGTTGAAGGAGAATAGTGTGTTTGTTCTGATTTGGCAGCCTATCGATGTTCTTGAAAGTCTGTTGAGGATGATAGAAAGGTTTGAAAAGTTGAAAGGGCAAAGCGATCTGGATTCTGAGTCTTTGTTATCCGGAGGTTTGATTTTGGGTCTTTTTATCCAAACATTGACATATATTGCAATTAATATATAGGAAGGTCATTCCATTACAAGAAATAAAAAATAAAAAGGTAATAATTTTTGTTGTCTTTAGGAATTTACGAGCGAAAATAAAATAAGAGAAAGTACCAAGCGAAAATTCTATTGCCTCCAAACAGCATTAGAATTTTTACAGGATCACCGCTAATCTTTCTTTTGCTCCCATCAAAGCAACTGCTCATAGAAACAAGGCTCATGTTGTGCCTAATGACCCTGTTATACCTATAGGCAAATCTGTTCATTCCACAAAAACATGTAATGCTACCATCATTTCTGCAGCTCACATTGCTGATGATACAAACCTTCGTAAAACCAACAACACAGGCATACAAGATTTCAACCATTTAATCAGGCTCTAAAATTGATGAACAAAACTGCTGCTCTCCTTCAATTTTCTCTGCCAACTCCACCCAGCACACCTCCTCCCCATTTGTGGAATCTGTTGTTCCTTGCTCCCTTAACAAAAACAAACCCTCCACTAAAAAAACCTCTACCAATAATAGTTCCAGTTTCAACAAAAGTACTCCCATTCAGTCTGTTAATAAATCCCTCGTAGACACACATGGCAGTAAATACGCAGCCCCTTATCCTCTTCATTACACTAGAACTAGAGTCTCTAATAAAAATACGGATTCTTAGGTGTTTTATATGGAATCAAGTGTATTCAAAAGCATCGTTAATGTTTCAAGCACAATGGAAATTGAGCTTACAATTTTTTGGTGGCCTGGATTGCAGCCCTTCTCATCCAAATAATTGTAATGTGCAATTATGCTCAGTGATAATGGGTAGAGCACAATTTCAAAGAAACAAAAAGATAAGTTAGTGATAATTAAAATTGTTGCCTTTCTATACCCGGTGAGTAGGATCTGTTAACTTCCTGTTCAAAGTCATTAGTTGATTCTTTGTGATGATGTTGTATCATCAAAGGATACAAAAGTCAAAAATGAAAATGAGATATCACACATATGAGGGAGGTAAAGAAAGATAATTCCAGTTAACTTCGTTAATATAAAGACGGGTGAAAGGAAAGGAAAACCAACCAAACCTGAGCTTGTGTTGAAGTTGACAGAATACCTTTATTTTTCTTGTAGCAGGCGAAAGAACTAAGTTTGATTCCAAGTCGATATCCAACGGAGCTTATGAAGTTAAATATCTCAGATCCTAAGTCGATGAGCTCAGCTCCCAAGTCGATATCCTCAAGTTCAAAATTGGATATATAGAGGTGGAAAAAGTAAAGAGAACTATTTTGACTACAAGTAGTTTTTTGGTTATTGTGCATACCTTTTTCTTGGGAAAAAGGAATCTGAAACTACACATGAATGCTATCTGAGAAAGGGAAAAGCTCCCGTAAGTGACTCATCCACGTCTGAGCAAACATCAGGAGGAGGATTGTGTCGGACCCCAGAAGTCAATTGATGAAATTTTCGCTGATTAAATTAGGCTATTTGAGGAAGTTAACCTTCTCCTAGCTGAGAAATTTACGCAGCCTCGTTTACCAAGCCCTTGACTTATATATCCAAGACAACAATATGCTACGAGGAGACATTTCTTTAAAATTACTTTGCCTATACGCCTTTTTATTTTATTTTAAATTTAAATATATGCTACCAGTGTTAATTTTTAGTTTGCATAATAATGTATTGACTTGGCTTCTTATTCTTGCAGCGAGCTCCAACATTTCTTAACATAGTACATAGCTGAAATAAACAGGTTGAGGATGACTTGGCTTCTCATATTTCTCAGAACAAGTTGATACAACCACTTATCATTGCTTTTGAAAGCTTAGGAGGAAGAATAGAGGAAATATTAGAGAGGAGAGATTGTAAAGAAAAGAAAAATGTTTTTATTTGCGTTTTACTAATTGTCTTTCAACTATCGATTTGTACCCTGGCCTTTTATACGAACTATTTGCACTCTAAATTTAACAAAAAACAATTTCAAAAGGGTAAAGCTATTGGCACTCAAGATACATTTTGTGCATTTTTGTGGAGTCTTATTCATTGAGAACACACTTTGGAGTATGCATCTAGAATGCTATTAATTCATGGTACCCTTTAAAAAATAATGCATATTCTAAATTTATTGTGTCCTGTATACTATAATTAAAATACAATTTTCCATTTAAGATACAATTTTCAAAATAATGCATATTATAGACATATATTTGATAAATTGTAAGTAATAAACTTAAATTATTCTAAATAAAAAAAATGTATATGTAATTAATCAAATTCTCCGTGGGACGGGAACCGAATTGATCTGTAAAAACCTGAACTGAAAGAAAATCAAAACTAAATTAAATAAACCGAATATGAGATAGCCAGATTTAACATCAAATTTTACCAATCTCAAACATCTTACAAGTCCTCCTTCATCTGGTCAGGCCTCAAACTCTCCCAAGATCTCATTTTCAACAACTTAAAATTAAATCTCACAGTTTTTAAACATCATCTGACTACCTATATTTTTGAACTTAATGATTTTATCCTTGTTTTTAGAGGGGTTTTTGCTGGTCCTGTTAACTGATGCTTGTTGGTTAATTTTTGACTGACTAGGGATGGTTTATGCTAGATATAATAGCCTTGTGACAGCTAGAAATTTCTGCCCTAATGCTGCAACTCTTAGTTCTTGCATTTAGAAAGTTAGAAACAATTTCAGTTTTGGGGTTAATGAAAAGTAATTTCTGTTTTTCCTGTTAAGTTGATTTATGATTCCTTTCCGTTTTCACAATGTTTGATTATTATATTGATTAGAATTACAATTCTTGGGTGTTATTCTGTTAATATTGATTGTTTTTGAATTATTTTCTGTTTCTTAATGTTTGGACATTTCTGTATTTCTTTAGTGTAGTTAGAATTAGGATTGATATGTTTATTTGTTACTCTGTCTCTCCTCAGAGACTGCAAATCTGCATTTAGTGTTACACACTGAGTTGACAACTAGAAACACCACCAAAACATTTTATACCTTTTTCGCCTAGGAAATGCCCAAAGTTCCACATTGTCCATCTTTATTGGTCTTTGATTGCATTGATTTTCTGAGGAATAGTTTTCCATGCTACAACATGGTTTTTGATTGTATTCAACGGAAAAGAGAAAATTGCTGTAGAAAGTAAGCCGTGGCACAGAATTTGAAATTGATTACTTGGAACGTTTATGTAATCAAGCACCCAAAGTATCTTGGCTGCTCTACATGGAATGCTTTTAATTGTCCTGGACTGCAAAATGATTTAATGTACCAATGTGATCTCACAATTTGAATGCATTCATATTTGCACGTTTCAAAATTGTATGTTTTTGCTTGGTTGGTCATAAGCATGAGAAGTAATTCCTCATAAAGGGGATATATTTGTAATAACCCAAAGAAGGTGCTAGGTTAATAGTATATGCTATACTGAGAACAGGTCCTGAGCTAGTACGATATGGGTCATCGAACACCTCTTCTGACCGAAACTAAAAAATTCACACTGCTAAAGAACTTTTAAAAGGTGGCAATCTGCACAAAGTCCAATGCCCATGTATAAAGATAGACTGGAAATTTGTGTTTTTTGTGTTACTTGTGGGTTATGGTAGCTGACTTATAAAATGCTTTTGACATTTTCAGGCAGTTAAATATCTTGTTACAAACATTACCAATGTGTTGTCTACAGCTTTATAAAGCTCTAAGAGTATGATTGGTTGTATTTCTTTTCCATGAGAGAAATACCTAAGATCCCTTGTTTTCCATCTTTGGTGGTATTTGATTGCACGGTTTTTGCCTTATTTTATCCCCATTTTCTCCATTTGCGAGCATTGTTTCAGTTTACAGGGCGGAATTGAGTTCCTTGACATTGTTTCTTAATCGAAAGCAAAAAATTAGGGGAGGGGTGTTTTTGTATTCGATTAATGTAATCAAACACTGCAAGAGATGAAAGATATGGAGTCCAGGGCATATTCCATGGAAAACAAGTGTAATCCAGACACACCCTTAATGTCTTTATTTGGCATCAAAGGAAATTGTGCTACATGTTTTAAGTGGCCCGTACAGCAACCTCTCTGCTGCCAATATATTATATTTGCCAATATGCTTTTCAATTGAAGTGCATTGAGTGTTTCTCAGTTTGAGAAAACATAAAATCATCTGGTGAGTAGGATTTTTGGGCTTTGTTTTTCAACATGCAAAGATACTGATAAACATATAAAACTAATAAAATTGAGCTATTTCATTGTTGATTCTTTTTTTTGAGCTGTGATTGAAGTTTGCATTTGTTTCGTCTTAATTTTGTGTGCAATATATATGTATATACATCTATACTAGTTGTAACCTATTCCAAAGGTACTGTCAACCCTTCAAAGAGATCAAATCTTGCATCTCCACCCTTAAAAAAGCACATATTATATTGTATTTAGTCATCTTTTATCGTTTCTACATTTTATATCTATCTAGTTGTTTGTCTTTGTGTGCTGCCCATATTATAGATTTTTCTTTCTTAATAATTGGCTCTTCGTTCTTACAAGAATCATTGTCAGACTTTGACTCTGCAGCTGCTCAGAGTGGTGTAAGTTAGGTTTATTGTTTCTTTATCAAAAAATAAAAAAAATTGGGTTCAAAGCATAGTAGTTTATTAATTGCATTTTTGTTGAAATTAGCAGAAAATCAGACCAGTTGTTCCAAGACCTGACGATTGGGATGCTCAGAGGGAACTAGAACTAAAGATGACTGATGCAGATAGGCGCAGGATGCAAACCTGGCGAAAGAATCAAGCTACTGAGGTCAATATACCTTTTATTTTTCAGTGTTTTCATAATTTTTTTTTTATTTTGCTTCTAAGTTTGTTGGCCATTCATATTATTGCAGGATGAAGGCACAAGTTCTGAGGGTACAGGAGCGACTGAGGAAAAAGGTCTAGTGGAACCAAATCTGGTACATGTATATCAGTTTTTCTTTATATATATATGTATATTTATTATAATCTAAATTAGCTCCTATTCTTGTAGGACCGTCATGGCCTTCCAGCAGCTCCAGCTGCACCCAGAACTCTGGTAAGGAAAAATATCGGATTAAAGATGTTAGAGTGACAGCAATTGCTAGAGTCGTAATTGACAGTAAGGGATAATATATAAACACACACACACACACACACACATATATATATATATATTTGATTATTGGGTTTTATGTTTTGTCAGGATCTTCATCCTCCTGTTGTACCAGTGATCAAGCCCAGCAATCAAGAAGCGCTCCAGAACCAGTATGAATGTATGATGCTTATTTTGGAAACAAAAGTAGCTAATTCCATAACTGAATTTTGGCCTATTGCAGTAATAATCACAGGCAATTTTATGACAAAGTTAACACCTAAATATCCATTATTCCACTGAAAATTCGATTAGCTACCTCTGATCTTCTA
Source organism: Lonicera japonica (assembly GCA_021464415.1). Classification (NCBI taxonomy): domain Eukaryota; kingdom Viridiplantae; phylum Streptophyta; class Magnoliopsida; order Dipsacales; family Caprifoliaceae; genus Lonicera; species Lonicera japonica. The sequence goes on along the minus strand of JAKCWG010000829.1, from coordinate 34,961 downwards.
ATGGCATGCCTCAATGTCGGTGTATCTTCACATACCCTGTTACAAATAAGGAGTGACATTAGAAGTTGCGCACATATATATATGCATATATGAAGAAGTTATGTTATATATGCATTACAGCTCAAAACTAGCTTTGATCTTGAATCAAATGAATACCAAAATGCATCGCGATTGTTGGGTTTTCTTTGTTAGTGCACACATACATCATCCAAAAGAATCAAGTGCGCACTTTTTCTTTTTGGTTTTATATGCTAGCTAGTAATTTGTCATCAATGTCAATTTTAAAAAAGCAATGATCACTTACATTAGATGACGCTTAATTAATTTGAAATGAAACACTTTAAAGAAAAATAGCACCTTGTAAAATGGTAGAAGCCATAGCTTATGAGGTCGTAGAAAGAGAAACTCCAAATTAAGGCAACACGTTCTAATTTTGAAACCAGGGGATAAGAGGTTGAAGATCCGGGATCTGAGTTTAAAAAATTTAGCTTTAAGCTCATGGACTTGAGATTTCAGGTCAGGGTCTACAACTTTGTGGTCATTGACTTGGGGGGGTTTGAGGTCAACAACTACAACTGTAAGGGTAGGGACTTGGGATCTACGTTTAGGGACCTTGGATTTCAGTTCAAGGACTTCGGCTTTGAGGTCACTGGCTTGGGACTTGAAGTCATCGACATCAGATTGGAGATCATGGACTTTGAATTCAAGGACATCGAGTCGGGATTCCATGTCAGTGAGTTCGGACTCAAGATCTTCTTCGTCATTTACTAAATCTGATTCACAACGAATAGTTTCTTGACCTATCTTGGATTCAGTTTCACTGCTTTTGTGGATATATACTTCTTCACTCCCCGATTTGCCAAGCTTTGGGTCTTGCTTGTCTAGCTGTTGCTGCAAGAATAGAAGCCAAGGAAAAAAAATTACACATAAACCAAACGAATAATTAAATTGCTTTCCTTTCTTTCCTCTTTTATAAAGAATCAATAACAAACTTTCATGGTTTTATTAAGCACTATCCTTTTGTCATCAAAGTCTAGTATCCATGGCAATATGTCTACGACTTTCGTTCTTATTCATTACCAATTAAACTTCCATAAATGTAAGATATCACAACAGGCGTACATCATTATATCCTTTTGATCCTTTAAAATTTGATTATTTTCCTCTTACATTTTTTAATTGCTTCTACAATAAGCCATGATCAAAGAATATTGATGTTCATGATCGTTCATTTTTAAAGACTTTTGGTCTTCTCTTGACTATTTTTAATTTTCCTTGTACCATCATACGTAAGTACATTTTGATCTTGTACAATATTACGCTTTTCAAACGAGACGCACTTTCAGAGAATATAAACAAATTCTGAAAGTAACTTACTTAGGAAAACATGTTGAAAATGAAAAGTTTCCCCTAAAAATTTTAGAGTAACTATGACCGTAGAACTTAATACTAACCCATGCCCAACTTATTATTATTTTTTAATTAGGACAAAGGTAAAGCCATTTACTACGTACTAACAATAGCTTCATTTTGTTCAATAGGTATGTCGCATTTTAAGTTGGCATTTAAATTATACATATATGAAAAGTATACCAAGATTTAAACAAAGTATATAAAGGTACACCAAAATTTGGAATGCGGTTGCCCAAGCCTATTACCTAGTTTTGTCCCTCGGTTGAAGAATTTATTTTATATACAAAACTTTAAGATGATGAAAACCATATACTATCTTTGGGGATTATTGAAGATGAAGGGATTTGGGAGTAGGTTAATTATATATGTCATTTTGTTGATTCCATTACATCGTTGGTCATTTTTCTTGCGTTAAGATAAGAGCCAAGTGTTTATTGTTGGATTTTTTCTAAGGGGAAAAATGAAAAAGAGTGATTGTTAAAGGGGGTTTATTGTAATTTATCCTTTATTTTTTGTGACGCCCTAATTTCCATATGAAGGCATCTACCTTCAGAAGTGGGCAATCACGGGTTGCCGTCACTAACAACAGCAAAAAGTGAATAAAATATTAAAACCTTGAATAATTAATCCAACATAACAGAGGAAATAACCACACATCAATTAAAGATGTCCATACATAGCTTGGTTTACTATCATACATATAAATCACTAATTGGTGTAATAAGGTTTAATAATTATACAATAAGGAATTCTAAAGGAAATACAGAATACATGCCGACACAAAAGTTAAAACAAGGTTTCTCCTTCGCAAGAAACTCTCATCAATATCAGAGGCAAATCTAGGATGATACGTCCTTCCTTCGTCCCCGTCCCCGTCCCTTAGTGCCTGTTGAAGTACCTATAAAAAAATAATAATGGGGTGAGCCAACCGGCTTCAGTGGGAACTATACAATTAAATTGTTGTATACGAAAATACAAGTTATAACTCACACACATACGTGATTATAGAAAATAAGTTTAAACATAATATGGAAATATAATGTGTTGGTCATATAAGGCACCAATTATCCTACGTTAGGTATAGTCATCTCGAAGGCAACCGAAGGGCTACAACCCTTATAATATCAAGAGGGCTCTAACCCTCGTCTAGTACCGGTGCTCGGGCTCCAACCCGTAAGATAATCAAGCGGCTCCAACCGCTGTGGCTCCAACCGCACATATGGGCTCCAACCCAATAATCATAAGCAAGGCTACAACCATGCTATATACACCTTATGTAGATAATTGTGCCACATGAGGTAATATCATAAACAACAATACACATGTATATATATATATACCAAAATCATAGATAACCAACACAATCATTAAGTTTTAAAGCAACTTATACATATGTTTCCATCATCTCCATGTACAAGTGTGATAAAATCACCAATCATTCCACTAAGATAAGTATACCCATAGTTCATGTAGAAATTTATAAGCTTTATCTCCATCTTGGTGGGTTTTGGGCAAAACATGATAAATTGATACATACATGCTTGAAATATAGTAAAATCAAGTGATATCAAGCATTAATAATAAGCTAATCAAAGTTTTGTAACTCTTTCCCCAATTGTAAGATTAACCCCACCTAGGGTTTGTATAATTTTGGGGAAGATGATAATACAATAATAAACTTTTAAGAAATTAGATTTAGTAATAGTGTCCCCACCTCTAAGATGCTAGAAGCACAATATTGGAAGCTTGTATTGAACCCTTGAAGCCACACTCCAGGACCACCATAAACCCTTGCTCCCTTGGTGCTCAAATGAGAGGAATGAAGATAGGAGATGATGAATAGTGGAGAAAGTGTTGATTCAAGGCTTTAATCTTGAACCATGAAGTAGATTTGACAAGAACACTCTAAGATTCCTTATTTCCCTCTCTCTAGAACCCTTAGACCACAAGGGAGGCATATGATTCAAAGTGGTAGAAGAAATGAGGTTAAATGGGAGATAAATCGGGTCAAAACTAGTCAAAATTCGACTCTAGGGCACCAAGATCGATCTTGGGGGTCCAAGATCGATCTTGAGAGCTCTCTTCCAAAAGTTTTTCCTCCCAGGATAGCCCAAGATCGATCTTGGGAAGGCCAAGATCGATCTTGGAACCACTGCACTAAAATCAACTGATATTTGGCTTCCCGGACCCTCGAAATGCTGGAATCTCATTCCGGGCCAAACACGGAAGTTGTAGAGGGGAATGATACGGAACTTTGGGCACCAACGGGGACTCATTCGGACATCTAACGAAGAAGTTATGTCCTTACAAAGTTGATCAAAAATTTAGAAATCGCGTAATATCAAAACTTGCGATTTATACCTCGATTTCGATTCGGGCCTCCCGAATAACGAAACGATTGATCTTTCAAACTTCGTATGCCTACTTTGACATGCTAAAGGTTTTACATCATCCAAAAAGAATTCAAATCGAGAATTCACTATCCAAAGTGGCTATTTAAGTTTAACCGAATGCCAAGAAAAGTTTACACAGGAAATGAGATACGGGTATTACAATCTCCCCTCCTTAAAATATTTCGTCCTTGAAATATAAATAGAAAGGTTCAAAAGTACCTCATTGGACCAAATGCGGATACTTGTCTTGAATTTCTGACTCAAGCTCCCACGTGGCTTCTTCTACATCATGATGAAGCCAAATTACCTTGAGTAATGGAATTATGCGATTTCGGAAGACTTGCTCTTTACGGTCAACCACGGCTATCGGTTGCATCTCATAAAAACCATCATCATTAACTTCAATCTCCTCAGTTGGAATACGTGAGATGGATCCGGTACATACTTCCGTAACATGGACACATGAAACACGTTGTGAATACGCTGAAGTGATGGGGGTAAGGCCAAGCGATAGGAAACAGATCCCACACGCTGAATAATCTCATACGGACCAATATATCTAGGGGCAAGCTTACCCTTGTTCCCAAAACGGATGATACCATGACGAGGTTTCACTTTGAGGAACACGTAGTCACCAACTTCGAATTGTAAGGGTCGCCGTCTTTTATCCGCATAACTCTTTTGACGATTTTGGGCTGTTGCCAAGCGTTGCTTAATCAACTTTATCTTTTCAGTAGTGTCTTGCACTAACTGTGGTCCTAACACGGATACTTCACCGGCCTCGACCCAACATACGGGTGACCTACATGGTCTACCGTATAAGGCTTCATACGGAGCCATGTCTATACTAGCTTGAAAGCTATTATTATAGGCGAACTCAGCAAGTGGCAAAAAGTCATCCCAATTCCCCCGGAAGTCTAGAACACAAGCTCTAAGCATATCTTCAAGAATCTGAATTGTTCTTTCCGGTTGCCCATCAGTTTGAGGGTGGAAGGCAGTACTAAAAGTTAATTTTGTGCCCATGGCTCGCTGAAGAGCTTCCCAAAAACGTGAAGTGAAACGAGGATCACGATCAGAAACAATAGACACTGGTATCCCGTGAAGTCTAACTATCTCTTCAATGTATAGTTTCGCTAGCTTCTCAAGTGAATCGTTCTCTCGAATTGGCAAGAAATGCGCTGATTTTGTGAGGCGGTCAACAATCACCCAAACTGCATTGTTTTTACGTTGCGTTCTGGGAAAACCCATCAAGAAATCCATAGTAATGTTTTCCCATTTCCATTCGGGAATTTGAAGGGGTTGAAGTTGCCCTGCTGGCCTTTGATGCTCTATCTTAATCCTTTGACATGATAGGCAACGTGAGACAAATAAGGCCACATCTCGCTTCATACTTGGCCACCAATAAGTACGTTTTAAATCTCGGTACATCTTGGTGCTACCGGGATGTATTAAGAATTTTGAATTATGAGCTTCAGTCAAAACTGCTTGCTTAAGCTCAACATTAGACTGTGGAACCATTAACTTACCCATATATCTAATTCCACCGTCAACACCTAGAGTGATATTATCAATCGCTTCCCCCGCTAAGATTTTAGTACGGCATTCATTAAGGTGAGGGTCATATCCTTGGCTCTCAATTACACGGCTTAACATCGCTGGTCTTGCCACAAGATTATATAAGAAAATGAAATTCTCCTGACGATGCACAATTAGATTATACCGCTGGAGTTCTTCCAAAAGCTTCCACTCACGACATCTTAATGCAGAGATTGATTCTTGCGATTTTCGACTAAGTGCATCTGCAACTACAATTGCTTTACTCGGGTGTTACTGAAGTGTAAAGTCATAATCCTCGAGATATTCTACCCAACGACGTTGCCTTTGATTCAGGTCCCTTTGTGTAAAAATATACTTAAGACTTTTATGGTCCGAGAATACTTCAAATCTTTCTTTGTAGAGATAGTGCCTCCAAATCTTTAACGCAAATACCACTGCGGCTAATTCGAGGTCATGAGTCGGGTAATTCTTCTTGTGAGTCTTTAATTGACGGGAAGCATAAGCAATAACATGGTCAAGTTGCATGAGGACATAACCCAAACCAAGACGAGAAGCGTCACAATAGATAACGTATCATATACCTCTCTCCGGTAAGGCTAGGACAAGAGCGGTGGTGAGACGACGCTTTAGCTCGTTGAATGCCTCTTCACAGCGGTCATCCCAAATAAAGGGTACACCTTTTTGTGTAAGGTGAGTAAGTGGAACAGTTATTCGGGAAAAGTCCTGAACAAATCGTCGGTAATAGCCGGCTAACCCCAGAAAACTACGAATCTCTGTCAAATTAGTTGGCCGATTCCAATTTAATACGGCTTCGATTTTGGCTAGATCAATAGATATTCCCCCACGAGTCACTACGTGGCCTAAGAATTTCACCTCTTCTTTCCAAAAACTACACTTGGAAAATTTTGCATATAGCTGATGATTTCTGAGTAACTGCAAGGCTATACGGAGGTGATTCACATGTTCGGCTTCAGAACGGGAATAGATCAAGATGTCATCAACAAAGACCACGACGAAATGATCAAGGTAGGGACGAAAAATAGGGTGCATTAAGTCCATAAATGCTGCAGGAGCATTGGTTAACCCGAATGGCATCACCAAGAACTCAAAGTGCCCATAACGGGTGCGAAAAGCAGTCTTAGGAATGTCCTCATCTCGAACTCTCAACTGATGGTACCCTGATCGAAGGTCAATTTTTGAAAAGAAATGAGCCCCACGCAATTGATCAAATAGGTCGTCTATACGGGGAAGAGGATACTTATTCTTGATTGTCATCCTATTCAGTTGGCGATAATCAATGCAGAGTCGCAAAGATCCGTCGGCCTTCTTGGCAAAGAGAACAGGTGCTCCCCACGGTGATGAACTAGGACGAATAAATTCTTTGGACAATAAATCTTCTAATTGAGCCTTAAGCTCCTTTAGCTCGGTCGGTGCCGACCGGTAGGGTGCAATAGAAATTGGAGAAGCTTCAGGTACAAGATCTATCGAGAATTCTACTTCCCGGTGTGGGGGTAACCCAGGTAAGTCCTCGGGGAAGACGTCCACAAATTCGTTGATAATAGGGATATCAAGGGGCGTTAACAGTGGTGCTTTATCACCTATAGTACTGGCAAGCCGCCCCATATAGTCCCTTTGCTCCTTCTTTGTAGCATATGTGATTGGATATAAATTGTACCTCTTTCCGAAGAAAACGACTGTTTCTCCCCACGGTTGGGTGATGAAAACTTTCTTAGCGTAGCAATCCATTATGCCTTTGTATTTGGTCAACCAATCCATTCCAAGAATGAGTTCGTATGGAGCCATGTCCATGATGATAAAATTATCTTCCATATAACAATCACAGTGAAGGGTGATAATTGCAGTACAATATCTACTAAGAACAATGCCACCTCCCAATGGAGTCCCAATCGTAACTCTTTGACCTAAGCTCCTAGTTTTTAACCCCAAACTAGATGCACATGCAGATGAAATGAAGGAATGGGATGCACCGGTATCGAATAAAACTTTAACTCCAGTAGTGAAAAGAACGAGACTACCTTCCATGACAGTGTGGTCCTCTTGATTTGGTATGGGGGCAAGTGTGAATATGCGGCCTCCTTGGGATCCTTGGCCCTGTGGTAGGTTTGGGTGGTAACTTGACTGTTGCTGTTGGGGTAGATAGTTTGACTGGTATTGGCTCCTGCTCTGAGTTTGACTTTGTCCTTGATTCACGCTTTGAGAATATCGGCCACCTGATCGACTTCTACCCCTGTCATTTCCTCGACCCCTACCACCACTTCCATAGCTACTCCGGCCACCTTGCGTTGCATCTGGGTTTTGAGGGCACCTCTTAGCATAATGCCCGGCCTCACCGCAATTAAAACAAACCCCAAACGAACTTCCACTGCTACCGCCACTACTTGTATACTTTCCCCCAGAAGACTCTGAACTTGATCGGAACTTCTTACTCTTGTCCCACTTCCCTCTTTGATTGCCATCATTTCCTCTCTTCTTTCCTGTATTGCTAGAAAAAGAATGATGAAAAGGTTGTACATATTGGCTATCTTGTCTTAACGCTGCTTCGACCACATCCTTGTAAGTAGGAAAGTTGTAAAATCCCATGTTATGGCGATAGTCATCCTTCAATCCCAAGAAAAACATTTCTTTTTTCTCGCGGTCGGTGGGGTTGTCCATATAGACACACCACTCTTCAAACTTTTGTCGATACTCCTCGACTGACTTGTCCCCCTGTGTAAGGGTACGGAGTTCATCCCTCCTTGCCCATCGAAACGCATCGGAAATAAATTGGGCCTCGAAGGCCTCCTTGAATTTTGACCACCTAGTGATTTCCTCTGTCATATTCTGGGTTCGCCACCAATGATGAGCAATCCCGATGAGCAATCCCAGTGAGCTTTGCGGCTGCAAACTTAGCTCGCATCTTCTTTGGAGTTTTAATAACTTCCAGCTTTTCCATAACTAAATAAAGCCACATTTCTGCTTCTTCGGGTCCATCTGTCCCATCAAAGGTAGGAGGCTGGAGTCGGGTAAACTCGCGGAGATTAATCATCTCCTTGTTCTCCCCTCCTTGAGGTGTTTCCTCTTCTTCTTCATGCGTATCCAGCTCAATGGGAGTCTTTCCGGTTCGACGGCTAGGTCCGACACCCCCAGAAGTTAACCCATGATTGTTTTTGAGGCTTCCCGAAAGGCTTCCCAAGAATTCCTTCATCATTTTGTTCATGGCTGAGACAAGTTCAGTGTTATTTCCCTCTTCGGGGATACCACCTTGAGGATCATTAGGATTTGTCTCATGACCATCACCACCTTGGATGTCATCAAGGTAGACAGTGCGCTTAGCATTCCTCTTCTTGGGTGGCATGCTATATGGAAACAAAAGAAGTGTTCAGCACAACAAATAACCCAAAAACAAATCGACGAAATCGAAGGATATGATAAGGGGAGGAATACGTAATCTGGGAACTCTGTCACTAAGTTACAACTCTAGTTAGCGACAGTAGACTTATGATTTATAGGATAGTTATCCGTTGGCCGGCGGCTAACTATGATATAACCCAGCAGTCACCTGTGCTTACTATTGTTCCACTCATTCCAAGCATCCCAACAATCATGACATACACGTATACGCGGAACTAAAAGGAAGGAACCCTCGTATACCCACTCTTCGGCGAAAGAATGAATAATTAATCCAACATAACAGAGAAAATAACCACACATCAATTAAAGATGTCCATACAGAGCTTGGTTTACTATCATACATATAAATCACTAATTGGTGTAATAAGGTTTAATAATTATACAATAAGGAATTCTAAAGGAAATACAGAATACATGCCGACACAAAAGTTAAAACAAGGTTTCTCCTTCGCAAGAAACTCTCATCAATATCAGAGGCAAATCTAGGATGATACGTCCTTCCCTCGTCCCCGTCCCCGTCCTTTAGTACCTGTTGAAGTACCTATAAAAAATAATAATGGGGTGAGCCAACCGGGCTCAGTGGGAACTATACAATTAAATTGTTGTATACGAAAATACAAGTTATAACTCACACACATACGTGATTATAGAAAACAAGTTTAAACATAATACGGAAATATAATGTGTTGGTCATATAAGGCACCAATTATCCTACATTAGGTATAGTCATCTCGAAGGCAACCGAAGGGCTACAACCCTTATAATATCAAGAGGGATCTAACCCTCGTCTAGTACCGGTGCTCGGGCTCCAACCCGTAAGATAATCAAGCGGCTCCAACCGCTGTGGCTCCAACCGCACATATGGGCTCCAACCCAATAATCATAAGCAAGGCTACAACCATGCTATATACACCTTATGTAGATAATTGTGCCACATGAGGTAATATCATAAACAACAATACACATGTATATATATATATACCAAAATCATAGATAACCAACACAATCATTAAGTTTTAAAGCAACTTATACATATGTTTCCATCATCTCCATGTACAAGTGTGATAAAATTACCGATCATTCCACTAAGATAAGTATACCCATTGTTCATGTAGAAATTTATAAGCTTTATCTCCATCTTGGTGGGTTTTGGGCAAAACATGATAAATTGATACATACATGCTTGAAATATAGTAAAATCAAGTGATATCAAGCATTAATAGTAAGCTAATCAAAGTTTTGTAACTCTTTGCCCAATTGTAAGCTTAACCCCACCTAGGGTTTGTATAATTTTGGGGAAGATGATAATACAACAATAAACTTTTAAGAAATTAGATTTAGTAATAGTGTCCCCACCTCTAAGATACTAGAAGCACAATATTGGAAGCTTGTATTGAACCCTTGAAGCCACACTCCAGGACCACCATAAACCCTTGCTCCCTTGGTGCTTAAATGAGAGGAATGAAGATAGGAGATAATGAATAGTGGAGAAAGTGTTGATTCAAGGCTTTAATCTTGAACCATGAAGTGGATTTGGCAAGAACACTCTAAGATCCCTTATTTCCCTCTTTCTAGAACCTTTAGACCATAAGGGAGGCATATAAGTCGAAGTGGTAGAAGAAATGAGGTTAAATGGGACAAAAATCGGGTCAAAACTCGTCAAAATTCGACTCTAGGGCACCAAGATCGATCTTGGGAGCTCTCTACCAAAATTTTTTCCTCCCAGGATAGCCCAAGATCGATCTTGGAACCACTGCACTAAAATCAACTGATATTTGGCTTCCCGGACCCTCGAAATGCTGGAATCTCATTCCGGGCCAAACACGGAAGTTGTAGAGGGGAACGATACAGAACTTTGGGCACCAACGGGGACTCATTCAAACATCTAACGAAGAAGTTATGTCCTTACAAAGTTAATCAAAAATTTAGAAATCGCGTAATATCAAAACTTGCGATTTATACCTCGATTTCGATTCGAGCCTCCCGAATAACGAAACGATTGATCTTTCAAACTTCGTATGCCTACTTTGACATGCTAAAGGTTTTACATCATTCAAAAAGAATTCAAATCGAGAATTCACTATCCAAAGTGGGTATTTAAGTTTAACCGAAAGCCAAGAAAAATTTACACAGGAAATGAGATACGGGTAGTACATTTTTAGTAAGAGGCTAATTATACTTGGTTTTTTAATTCAACTGAAAATGAGGTAAAAGGCCTTATGTGACAATATTTTTCGCCAAAAAAAATCAACGAATAATATTTTTTAGAAATAAGAGCCTAGTGTTTTTTTTTTATTATTTTTTTTTAAATAAGGGTATGTTTATCAATTATGTTTAAAAATGAGGGTTTTGACTAAAACTTAATTTTCTTATATTATTAAACACTTGGTTGTAATAACACGATAAAAAACATACAGTGCAAACTTAATTTTGCACGATTTCTTAAAAAATACCAATTTGAAAATTTAATGTAAAGTACTCCCTTTGGAATGTGATCAAATATAGGCTCTTAATTTACAAAATTATTATTTCATAGTTCTTTCGTAGATTTTTTTTTTTCCAGATAAGCCCTATTTTCTTATATTCCATTAATTCAAATGGATTTTGTTTGGTTAGTGGATAGTAAGCAAGGCGCCTTTCTTTATTTTATTGAATCATAATTTCTTTCTTTGCTATATATACATATTATTTATTTTCCTACTTTCTTGTTCATTTTTAGAATCAACAAGATTATAAAAGCTTGTATTCTTGGTATTTTCTGAGTAAACTGACATGTTCTTCCATCGCAAGGGCTTTGTATAATTTTCCTCTCGCCCGTACGTAACTTAATCAGAGAGAGAGAAAGAGGAATTACATTTTGGTCACCAGAAAGATCTGCTCTCAACGAAGAACTCTTTTGCAATTCGAGATCGACAATAGGTCTGGATTCGAAATGGGCAACCGGGGATATGGGATCATCATGAGAGCACAGCAGAGAACAAAATGTTGGTGCTTCCATCAGCTGCAAGAATGAGGAACCAAGTCAATAAAAGTACAAAATTTTCATAAACAAATGTGTTGTTGAATTCATAAATAAAATGCATAGTGCGCTCTGGAGAATATTGCAAAACAACTCGTTTTGAGATTTGAAGAAAAACTTGTTCCTAAAGTGTAAAATTGCTACTTAGTCTGGTCTGTTTGATGTAAACATTCGAAAATGATTCAAAAAACTACTAACTATATGAAAAGTTACAAGGTTGTTCTATTTCTTTTTATGTTTTACCATGGAATTCAATTCTTTGGGTGATGAGAATAAAAATGTTGTCTATTCATTGTAAGAAGATTCTCCAAAAAGGGAAAATAAAAATGAGACCAAACATTTTTCCTCTGCAAGAGAAAAATAAAGACGGATAGGAGGTTAGCAAGTGCCTACGTAAGAGAAAAATAATGGAGAATGTGCCGCGCAAATGTAAGTTGAAAGGATAAAATCAATCGGGAAGCTAGCATTTAAGTGCTTGAATGACGAGATAATTGCGATCAAATGTCCAAACGGAACAAATGAGCAACAAGCCCACAAAAGAAGTGAACAATACAAGAGAAGAAAGAAGAGCAAGAAGCGCGAGAGTGCATGACAAGGGAACGCAACAATCCAAAAGAAAAGAACATGCATATGACAACTTTCATTGTGAGCGTTAAAACTTAATAATGTAATTCAAAATTAAAGAGAGACACGAAATATTTTCAAGGTTAGAAAACATTCACGGTTAGTTTGTCTAAGTTTTTTGTATCTTTAAACAATTATATTAGAGACATATTGAAAAATGTGAAGTATCTTAGTTTTGTATGTACGTGGGTGCCGAGAGTTTTTGTAATCCTATAAATAAAATATTTTATGTAATCAAGGAACCTGAGAAAAGGAGGTAACAAAGAGAAAAATTATCTTGTAATTAAGTTATTTCCTCCAGGTTTTTTTGAGGAGTTTTCTACAGTTAGGCTACAGTATTTCAAACATTCTTTCGATCACTCTGCCACATTCAAATTCTAAAATTCCAATAAAAGATCATGGTAAATCTTACCACCCTAGATATGATATTTTTGACAAATTGAAACATTATTATATATAAGAATATTTAAAAAAAAAAGTTTATAACAACAGTCAATTCAAGTCGAACAAGCTAAAAATACGTGAACATGAACTTGACCTGATGGAATTGTGTTTGTATTTTAGAATCTAGTTTTATGCGATAGTTAAAAAAATACTCACCCCATTAGGATTGTATTTTAGAATATTCACCATAAACATAAACACTAATAAAAAGTCGGACTTGCCTTCTTTCTATTATCTTTTTGAGGGTTAAATGGACGAATTTTTTTGTGCAACTTTTTGGAGCTTATCTCTTTATTGAGTAGATCGTCTCCACAAAATTTCATTAAAAAATCAAACCGGAAGTGGACATAGTACAAATTTGATATATATGTTCATTTTCGAGCATTAAAATTTTAGGCGATCATGTCACCCTTCTAAATTGAATTTTGACGAAATTTGGTGGAGTCTCCACCAAATTTTATGAAAAAAATTCCTGGAATTAAATTCTATTAAACATAATTAGACCGAAAGGTAATAGAGATAAGACAAGTCCTAAAAAGTCATCTCGTGTTTTGCCCTATTGTCTCAAATATTGTGTATTTTTACACGAAATATCAAGCAAATATAAAAGATCTTTTTGGCATAAAAAAAATGCTTCTCATTTAAGTTTTCCTAAAAATAAATTAAAAAAGATGTACATGTAGTTACTTAGATCAAATAACTTAATCCAATATAATTGTATATACCAAAATAACTATATCTATCAAGCTATATATAGAGATTTATTGAAATTAATAAAATACATTTCTAATAATATATATATACACACAATCCAACTTGAAATTGTCATATATATAATAGGATAATTAAGATAAATAAAAACATGCTTTTAGATAATTGTGAGAAAGCAAGATTAATTGAGATGATCTACTCACTATAACACAAACATAATTAGCCATATACATAATTATTTAACACTCTAAAATTAATTTTAAAAGGATTTTATATAGATTTTTTGTGACACTACAACTTTTTAAGTGTTAAGAGTACTCTTGAGTCTTGTCAAGTACTAATATCATTACCCTTAAATAAACCCATAACTGTCATTGAAATCATTCTATGCCATTATATTAAAAGATAAGTAAATAAGACTGATCTCAGCAACTAGTTGGAAAGATGAACAAAAGTTTTGTGATTTATTCAGATTATATATAATATAAATGCAACCCTAACCTCATTTAGTAAACTTTAATTAGTTCAATTAAACATGGAAAAGCTTTTAAAGGGACAAGCGAATCACCGGAATTTATTAAGAGTGAACCTTAATTGCGATAAACACACAAATTCGTTACGGATTCACCTATCAACCTATAATTTCTTTATATTATCTTATCGTATAATGTGTAATTCTTCGAGAGTATCCAAAGCTCATACAAACAGATATACCAAAAAACATACATTTGGAAAAAGATAAAAGAAGTAACAAATTAATTAATTAATTAAACCACAAGGAAGAGACATTATTACTTGGAAATAACTAGAAGGGTTTGTGATTCAGCATCATATTAGAAGTCATAGAATAGAAATCACAAGTGAAACTTACTGCCATAAGATATTATTCTTCTTCAAGAAATTAAAAGAGCTTTGCCCCAAAAGAGAGAAGAATTAATTTGATTATTAAATTAATTTCCACTCCCACATATATCTCTTTCCTTTTATTTGGGATGCCATATATACAGTTAGGTTTTCCTCTGATATCGCTAAAATCAAAGTTGGAATGAAATTCATCCACAATAGAGAGAATCGTGGGATAAATATATTTTTCTTTCATCAAAATTTAGAATTAAGAATATCATTCCAAATCTTTTAACTTGACCCATTTCTATCTATATTTAGTCCAGCTTAAATATATCCTTAATTTTCATCCTATTTTTAGTGTACTAGCCCCGCGTGCACACATACGTAGAATACTACATCTGTACAATATATATATATATATATATACTTAGTAATTTTTCGCATTTAAGACGTATAATTTTACTTGTTTCATTGTAATTTCCAGTCCAAGGTGTATCTTGATAATTATATACATACTGAAAACTCTTTGTTCGATCGGGTTTAATATAAAAGATAGTATAGATAAGCTCAATCAAATCCCTATTTTGCCCTTCCACGATTATATGGGTATGAATTTTGACTTCAAGAGATTTCAAGAATTACATTTCTAGTTCAGTATATAGAAAACAATGGTCTTGCAACTCAACCTTTTTTATTCTACAACTACTATAATAAAGGGTGGATATACAACATAAAGATGGACACGACAAAAGTGCTCAACAATTATATCGACACTGATTGAACAAATGATTTCCTTGTTATGAAGAAAAGAAGGACACCTATGAAAGCCGTTAGATAGGTCAACTTAAAAATTTAGGTATAATAATAAAAAAAAAGAAAGGGATTGGACTTGGCCCAAACAAACATATATATATAGTTTAATACACTAAGGCCCTAATTTTTTTAATTTTTTTTTCTAAAACTTCAGTTAAGGAGTAGAGCGTAAATTTTATTAAGAAACTGTAATGGGATATATAAATGGGGATAACTTTCTCTAATCAAACTATCCATTAAAGTTGTGTTTGACGCGTCGGATTAGAGAGTCAGATAAGATTATTTAATCTCATCCAGAAAGGATGAAACAATTCCTCTCTCGGTAGGATAAGATCAATTCGTCCCGATACCAAGTCTCGACGAACACCAAACATGGGATAGGATAAAATTATCCTAACCCACCCTCTTATCATGCACGTCAACCACAGCCTAAAGGGATTTAGCGGGAGTTTAGCCTGCATCACCGTCGCCTTCAAGTTTTTCTTCGAAGACTTGTTTTCGTTATGGTTCGGTCATACTCTATCACCATCTTGTCTCCCTTGAGCTCTTCTCCGAAAATTTACTTTCGCTCTAGATTCGCCTTAGATATGTGCATTACCAAACCCTACCCACTTCTGTGAAGAGTGGACGGTTATATTATCTGAGTTCTCATTGGTACTTATAAGGTCTTGCTAATTTGGCCATGCTTATTATTATTTCAATACTCAAGCAAGGAGTTAGGCTCTAAAGAGGGATTCATCTTTTTTATAAAAAAGAAGGGATACTCATTGTGGGGGGGGGGGGGGGGAATAGATGAAAGTTGATGAAAAAAATGTCATATCACATGTGCACTGGACACAATCATGTATTTTAAGGATTTTCTGCTAACCACTGAAAACCAACGTTTACTTCTATGAGAAAAATAGAAGAAGAAGAAAAGGCACAAGACAGTTAAAAATAAACAAAATAAACATTTTATTTAGACCACAAAATTTGTAAAAATCAATATTTTTTGTTCCCTTTTTTGTATTATCTTCTAACTTTTGCTCGTTCATAGAGGGGAAACATGTTAGTTTTTAATAATTGAATCTAAATACTATTAAAATGGTCATACATGTTTCCAACACATAAAATAAAATTGGATGAAATGTCGAAAGTGGAATAGTCAGTAATTATGCTGTGTAAGCTTCATTAGATTAATGTACAACTAATATAGGATAAAAATTAACATATGTTAATGGATATATAGAGTAATGTTTCGAGTTAAAGAATATAGTTGGGAAAAAAATTAATAAAAAAATTACATGAGCCGCCTCTAAATTATCTCTCAAAGGTTTGAACTAAATAAGCTCAAACCAATTTTTTTTAAGTAGGAGCAAAATCTAATCACTTTTAGACTTGGCAAAACAACTCTTGATATAATAACAAAACATACATTAACACAAAACATTAAATTAATGAACGAAGCATTAACACTTCTGAGCAAGGACAGAGCTAGGGATTGACATTTGGGCGGCGGAAATATACGTTACTTGTATTAAAAAAAATAGGACTTTTGTAGTGATATTTTGCTTAAATAAATGATTTAGGGGTGAAATTATTTTGCGCTCCTGTCGTCATTAATATTTTTTTTGTAAGCTAATACATTTGACGGTTAAGAAACATATATTTCTATTATTTCGTAATAGTCGCGTTCACGTATTTATTTGCTTCTAGCTATCAAATGTGACATATAATGGTAAATATCGAATTTTCCTTAAATATTTAGTTACTTAAAGACAATTTTCTTATTGTAATTGATATTAATATCATATATTAAACCATACATATAACAATATATTCTTTCTGGGTGAGATACTTGTTCGTTTTCAAAAAAAATGGGGTCCAAACTGATAAACGCTTAATATTGTCATTCATTTGCTCATTTTCGGAGTTGTTTGACGCGTTTATTTCTCTAAAACTACTCGGTTTGCCAACTTATTTCGCGATTAGTCTCGTAGCACTTTTGTATTTAACAATGCTTGGAAAGGCATATTTTTGTGTTTATTTTGGTGTCTTTAGATTTCAAGAAATATTGTATTTAATACAATATTGGAATTTTCCATGGACAAAAAGAATTCAAGATAATGGAATTTTTCATGGACAAAAAGAATTCAAGAAAGTGGAAGTCTCCATGTGATTAAAGAGCATCCAAGAAAGAAAGTGGAATTCTTCATGTGACCAAAGAGCATCCAAGAAAGTGGAATTCTCCACCAAAAATAAACAATAAAAATAAAAATAAAAAGCATTGTTTATTATTTTAGCATCCAACACAACTCTCCTATTTATAGTATTCATTGTTGTGTTGGAGAGAACACTTTTATTTTCTCAATTTCTTAATTTATAAAGAGCTTGTAATAGTTTTTTCTAGAAAGAGAAATGGAGTTCACTTTGATAATTCTTGTCTCTACATTTATTATGGAGTAATTTCTTTGCTAAGGCTAAAAGATGAAATTTGCAATGCATTAATTATGTAAGTTCAATTCTCATTCCATTGTTAGTATTGTTAAATACTTTTTGAATCCTTCATTTTCTCCATTTTTTCAACCATTCATAAGCTAGTAAGATAATTTTCATATGATGATTTGACTTTGTATGCCTTGTATACATAGATCTCAAGCATTAATGAGGAGATGATACACTTGTGTATTTCTTACTAGCCTATGTCTATTCTTTCTTTGAATGAGATACTTTTCATTGCCAAGCATGATTAGTCTTTGATATTTATGGAAACACCATAAATTTGAGATTTTAATCTTTAAATACTTTAATGATATGTTGAGTGCTTTCTACACTTTATGTGATTTTTAGACTCATCATTTTCTTAGTTAAAGTATTGCCAAAGAGGATCTTTTAAATTTATGTCATAAACAACTTCATTAATCATTTTAAGGATTCAATTTGTATTTATCAAATAAGTCTATATAGGACGGTTTGACCTCCACCTAGACCTCCCAATCTTAGACAAATGAAATGTTATGATTTATTGAGCTAAACTCCTTGTAGTTGGCCATTTTCATAATCAAGTCATTTGCCTAGGGAAAACTAACAATGAGTTCTTAAATGCCTAGTTTAAATTTATGCCTTTTATTTTTGTGTATTTTAAGTTTGAATCTTGGTTGATATTATGTGGGAATGGGTTGCACTTGCTTCACACCCTTTGTCACAAGATAAAAATGAGAGATACACTTGTGTTGATATTTGCTTACATCCTTTCTTTATATGGCATTTATATGGGAATGGGTTGCTTTTGCTCCACACCCTTTTGCTTAGAAATGGGTAAAATATTCAACACTTAGGAATTGCATTGAGAACTTTGAATGAGATTGATTTTACTTAACTTTGCAAAACAAATGAATTCTATAATGCCTTAGCCTTTTCTCATCTATTGTTACATCATTTTAATTTTTATTGCAAGACTTTAAAATCAATCATAAAAATCAACCAATTAAATTCTCTTAACAAAGCCTTTGACTCGTAATCACCACATCGTCTTTCCGACTATCCTTGTGGTTCGACACTTGGACTTACCAAGTATTATAACTTGGCAACCTGCACTTGGGTACCTAAGCACGGAAGTATTTTCGGCGCGTCACAAACCTTACAATTTGAAAGTCATAGCTATATACTAGTAAGAAATTCTCAAACTGATTGCGCCCTTGCCCATCATCTTTGATTTTGAGTCATATTGATGCTAACAAGTTAAATACCATAAATTAACGGGTTTCGTTAGTTAATATTTGTTAATTTAGTTATCATTAATTGGAACCCGTTAATAGTATATAGTTACATAATATCACATACATAAATGTATATATATATACATAAGATTTTAGTACAGATTTATATATAATTTGTACAAGTATCAAATATATGTGTGTCTGTGTTTAATTGTTTATATCACTATTGAGACAACACACAACCTAGAATAGTGTTCAATAAAGTGAGGGTATTGTCATGGGATTTATAAGATAATGATACCATTACTAAAAGTAGTCAGGGTATACTTATTTGAAGTTAAATATTATTATTATTCTAATATATCTATGAGCGAGGAACTGCAGTTTTTTAATTGCAAAGTGAATGTATCAAATCTGATCCTTTAACTTCTTGCAATGAGAAATTTTAGAAAAAGTGCAGCATTATTTTTGTAATAGTGCTGGAGGTATGGGCATACTAGCATGTCTCGTAAGTAGGGGTGTTTTTGGTTTTGGTTGGCATAGAAATTAGGAAACCCAAACTGAATTTGAAACTTGGGCTTCGGTTCAGAGTCTATTTCTAAATCTTCCAAGCCTAGACACTAACCAAAATTTTAGGTTCGATCTTGTTCGGTTTTATTCGATTTTTATATATATATTATATAAAAAAATAAATTGTAAGTTAACACTTATTTTAGTAAAAAAATTTAGCAACTCTGCTTACTTCTTATTTTGGACGGAAAAAAATATGAACTATTACATCTATAATAGAATAAATAGCACAAATAGCCATTAAATTTATAATGCAGTATCACTATTGCCATCAAATTATAAAACAAACCGCTTTAGGTATCAAATTATAAAATGAATCACTTTCGCCATTCAACTTTAGAACGAGTACCATTAAGAATATTTTTATCATATTGCCACAAAACAACAATTTCCTTCAACTAAACTCTATTCTCTCAAATAAATTATTCCAAATTGTCATATACCATAGTAATATTTCAAACAAATATAGCAAGTTAGGCTTTTTTTTATAACCAAAATAACCATAAAACCCTTAAGTGAAGCTCAGTGTCTCGCATGTAACTTCATTTCGTCTAATTTAACATCCGAATTAGATAAGATGGCCAAAGTGGTACTTGCTCTTAAGTTAGATGGAAAAAGTAGTTCGTTTCAAAGTTCGACCGTCAAAGTAGTACTAGATCGAAAGTTTTATACCTATTTAAATAGTTTACTCTTTATAATATAATTCAAATATTTATAATAATTTAAAGAGTTTAATGTTTAAAAATATAAAATTATAAACAGTGAAATAATTAATTTATTTTTAGAGTTATATATTTACGATGTTACACCTACACATCATAAATCTAAACTAAATATATTCGGTTTTGATTTTTATTTCTTCACGTTTATTTCTTCATGTTTCAGAAAAAGGTAGGTCTTCTGTATATAGAGAGAGAAAATAACATCACCGGTGAAACCTGTAAACCGGTCAGTTGTTCGTTACAAATTATTCCCTCCAATTCTTCCTCTTGTTCATTTGATGACCAGTAGTAGTATAAATAGTGGTAGTAGTGTTTCTTTGAGTACTCTTTGTAAGAATCAAAAGCTTCTTTATTCAGTACTGAAGTTTCAATTTCTCTCTCAAGGGTTTTGTTCAAAGTAAATTCTTGAAGAATAATAATGGCAGTAAGTAATTCACTTCAAATTCCTTCTTACAATGAACATTTTCATTATGAATTATTTGTTTCTTTCCTTCTTTCTTTCATTTCGAATGCCTCTCTATTCAATTGCGACTGCGGATTTCAGTTTTGGGGTTAATGAGAAGCAATTTCTGTTTTTCCTGTTAAGACTTGATTTATCATTCATTTCCCTTTCCATAAATGTCTAATTCATATTATTTCATTGTTTGAGTTGATTTACTGTGTTAATTTTTCACCCCTTTCAATGTTTATATTGATTAGTATAGTTGAATTTTGGGTTCTGGGTGTTACTATTCACTGTCTCTTTCAAGAAGCCAAAGTCCTCATTTCACTTAACAGAGCATCATATATTCATACCTCTCTCATTTGAACATCATTCCTTTACGAGTCTCACTCTTTCATGGGTGTCCCTCATCCTGTTTTTCACGTGTCATTGCTAAAGAAAAAGGTTGGTAATGCTGTTGTACCTGAGGCCACCTTACCTCATACTGATCATTTGGGTCAATTTCTTGCGGAACCAGTAGCAATTCTAGATCGAAGATTGGTTTGTCGTGGCAATCATTCACAGGCGCAGCTCCTCATTCAATGGTTCAATATGCCACCTTCGGCTGCCACCTGGGAAGATTATGAGCCTTTTATGCAGAAGTACCCTCCAATCTCAATTCAATCCTTGAGGAGAAGGATTTGCTGATGGGGGAGGCAATGTCAGGACTGGAAAATGGGGAGTTAGTTGAACGATGTCGTTGTAGTGCAAATTAATTGGTAATTTTCTTTAAGAAAAAGTGTATGTTAGTCCTTTTATATAGGAGAGTGCAATTGGTGTGATTGTGAAAGGAGTGGGTCGGCCAGTCTCGATATATATATTGGTATGGTTATGTAATAAAAAAATTTATGAAAAGAAATGCAATCTTTCTTTTATTCTCTTGTCTAAATAATTCTTCTTCTTCTTCTTCTTCTTCTTCCTCTTCTTCTTCTTAATTTCCTTCCACAATTTCTGCTGTACTGATGGTCTGTCTTCAAGTGGGAATCGGGAATTGCACCTACTCAGTTCCTAATATGTCGCAATCTGCACAAGAATCTAACGCCCATTTATATAGATAGTCTGGACATTTGTGTTTGGTGTTGCTTGCAAGTTATGATTTTTTGACCATTTGAGATGCTGTTATCTATAAGACTATAACTTATCAGATGTTATTGACATTTTCAGGCAGTTAAATATCTTGTTACATGCACTCTGACTTCACACCGACAAACACTATCAAAGCGTTGTGTACATCTTTACAAAGCACCAAGAGTATGCTTGCTTAAATTTCGTTTCCATGAGAGAAATATCCAAGTTCTCTTATTTTCCGTCTTTAGTGGTGTTTGATGGCAGTGTTTTTATGGACCTAATCATTTTCTTTCCCATGGATTCCATAAACCAACTCCCCTAAAGTTTCTGCTTTGCATGAAGTCTTTTTCAATGTAAATCAATTCGAAGGAATTCAATTCTTTATCATGTTAACCAACGCACCCTAGTTTATCCCCATTCCCCTAATCCACATGATTTCAGTTCACACGGGATGGAATTGAGTTCCTTGATATTGTTTCTTAAAAAAACACAAAAACTTAGGGGGAGGTGCTTTTTGGATTTGATTAATGTAATCAAACACATATGCGGCGTACCACAAGAGATGAAAATGATACTTCAGTATATTCGATGGAAAGCAAGCGTAATCCAAAGGCGCACTTAATGTCTTTTTTGGCATAAAAGGAAATTGTACTACAGGAGATTGTATGTGCCAATATGCTATTCACAATTGAAGTGCATTGAGGTTTGGACAATTTGAGAAATCACATATTCTCAGCTGGTGAGTAAGATTTTTGGACTTCGTATTTCAACTTACAGAGATACTGATGTACATATAAAACCAATAAAATTAGTTGTTTCATTGTTCAATCTTTTGAGAGCTACAATTGAATTTGACAACCTTTGAATGTATTTGTTTTGTCCTCATTTCATGTGCATTACTTATATATATATAACATTTTACAAAACCACGTGCATCTTGCATCCCAACCCGTTCTCGTATCCCTTCTACATTATTTTTTGGATTCAAAACCCATTCTTTGACCATATATAGTTGTACTGTAACAGCAGCAGAAGAAGGGGCAACGACCAAAGCATGGCACTTTGGAAATTGAAAAGGAGGAGGGAGTATTGATAATTTAATATTATTTAGAGTAGTTATTTATTTATGTTATTTTGTTTATGGTAGAATCCCACCTTGATAGGTATTTTAGGTAAGGTGGGATGTTATTCCATATATAATGTCCTAGTATTCAATCTTTATTATTATGGAATAAAATACAATAGTTCTCTCTATTTCTATAGGGATCAACAACATCAGCGAGACCTAGCAAGAGTTCAACTCTGGAAGATTTATTTTGCAAGTGTACTGGATGAAGATCAAATGATAGTGAAGAAGTGCCATTGTCACCATTGAGGATACCGCCTGGTCATTCTGCTGGTTCTCCCACTGTGGAGCTATATCGCATAGCTAGGCATGAAAGGCCTTCCCGATTGAGGTACATTAACGCCGAAGGTTAACTTGTAAGTCTCTCTCTCTCTATATATATATTATTGCTAGTTGTTAGGTATTATATATGACTTAATGATCGGATCCATATAATATGATTATGGTTTTTGAAGGACTACTACATTCCAACAAAAGCTGATTTGGAATCTCCTAGAAGGTTAGAGCTACTATGCGAGAGACTAAGACAGATTGATTTCATTTCTGAGTCTCCTCGTGAAACTAGCGGTGAGCTCAGACGTGGAAGTTCTTTCACAAAGGTATATCTTTCTATGGATCCTTAATTCCATCGGTTAAACTGATTGTAAGAGTTACGTGTATATATTAAATTGCCATTTTTTCTGATTTGGCAGCCTGACCTCCTTGTGGAATTAGCTGGATTGACAACAGCCGAGAAAACAGGAAGTGGAAAATTGTTTTTCCTGAAGGTATGTATGTAGGCGGATACATCTTTCTTTCTACCTACTGACCTGAACAGATTCCTTGTGTATGTACTTGTTGCAATTTATAGTAGTCATTGCACTAAAAGATTAATTTTTTTAGTAAAAATAAAATAAAGAAGTTCACCCAAAACACGGTCGATGTTTTTTGATAATTTTATCTGATAATAAGAATGTCCACAATAGGTGGGCATCATTTTCAACTTTTATGTTTTGAAATAATTAAAGAATAGCTAGAAAGAGGAGAAGGTTTTGAGTATTAATTCACGAATCGTTATATGAATAGACACAATCAACATAAATGGTAAAGAAGTTCAATGCCAAACAAAACAAGCCCTGAAGGTGGTGTTGTACTATATATAAGTTTATTATTATATAGTAAATAAACTTCTATTTTTTCCTGCAGGGCTGCTTTTGCTTTCCATGGGGCAGAACACGAGCTTCTTCCTCTTCTTCTTCAACTGCTCAGGAGCGATGTGGGGAAAAAAATAAACGTCCTAAGTTACATTCAGATTCTAATATTATAAAGGTCATTCTACTAAATATTGTTCTAACTTAAGAATCCATTTCCCCTTGCGTACTTCTTGGTGTTGCGATTTATAGAAAAGTCACTGCACGAAAAGAATAATATACTACAAAGGGCGACACAATAAGATTCTATACTATTGTCTTGTTTTTCAAAACAAAAAAGTAATAATATAAGAAGGGTCACCCAAAATGTCTACAAAGTTGTAATTTCATTTTCAAGTTTCAGGTTGTAAAATAGCCAAAGAGAAGACGGAGTTGCTTATAACAGAAAGAGTAAAGTGGCCCTCCCCCTGTATCAGCAGTATAAAATACTGCACAAGTTCAATGCCAAGCTGCACATAAATGCCTCTGTTTTACTGTAACTTGTTCTTTTCTTTTCCTTTCTTTTTTTCAGAGTGGCTGCTTTAGCTTTCTGTGGGCAAGAAAATGTGCTGATAAAGCAGAACTTGAGGATGAACTTACAGACATTGAGATTTCCTCCCCAAAGATGGTAAGAATAAGAGGGCCCCACCAGTATTTAATTGTATATATATATAGGAATATGTTCTAATTTATGGCTAGAAAGAGAGTATGTATTATACATGTGTTTGTTTTCTCATTTGGCCGGCAGCCTGGAGACGTACCGTCAGCTAAATCGAGTGGCAGACTAAGAGAGGCTACAAGGCCTATGCATCCAAAGGTATAGCAATAAAAAAAAATTCATTTTTCTGGAAATAGAAACTAATAAAGATCATTTTCAGATTTGATGTTTTTAATAATTTGTTACTTTTTGTTTTGTATTTGCAGGTCTCCTCGTGCTTTCCCTTCCACTTTCCATGGGGCAAAAGCAAAACAGATTGATTCTCTTGGTAGTATATATACACATGCATGGATGAATGTATAACTGCCTGAATATAGACTCTGTGCCTTATACTTTACATAGCTCGGAAGGCTGTTTCTGGTCTGATGTATAGAAAGAGAAACCCTATAGTAAGCGCCCACATTCTTTTTACACTTGCACTGTTCAATCATACTGATAGAAAAATAGTAGAGAAGGAAACCCTGAAAGTTTTTATCGGTAGATGCATATTCTTTTCCTTTATATAGCTTTGTTAGAATCTCTTTGATGGGACGACGAGAAAACGTATTCTTGGATGGAATGCTATTATATAGCTCTGTTAGTATCTTCTTAGATATGCAATTCCTGTATTATTAGAACAGGTTGTTTACGGGATCACTTAATAGTGCTTTTGAAAGTTTAGTAGAGGAGAGAAAACTTCTTTTGAGTGGAAAGAAAAGGAAAATTATTTTCAGTTATTGCTTATGCCGATTTTCTTTTGAGGAGAGAAAACTTCTATTGCTATATCTCAATCTTTAACAAATCACCACTAAATAGAACTCTTAATTAGGGACATCTCAAAACGGAAAGTGTTTATTTTCTTGTGATCTTGAGAAATAAAGAGAGGATCTAGAATTCAGATGGCGTTAACTGATAATTACAGCCGAGTATATATTCATTTTCAAAAGGTGTTACTATTACATCATATGCATAGGAACAAATTTTTGTAACCTGAAATATGTGAAAACACAATTTTAACTTTTACCTTGGTCTTGGATGCACTCACGGAACACATTCAAGAGCCAGCACCGCGATGTATGCTATTTGCAGATGATATTATCCTAGTGGGTGAGTCCAGAGAAGAGCTAAATGGGAAGGTGGAAACTTGAAGACAAACTTTAGAAGCGCATGGCTTTCGTTTAAGCAGAAGTAAGACAGAATATATGGAATGCAAGTTCAGTAAAAGGCGGAGCACTCCTAACTTAGAGGTAAAAGTTGGGGACATTGGCATACCACAAGTCACTCGGTTTAAGTATCTTGGATCCATTATACAAGAAGATGGGGAGATAGAGGGGAATGTAAACCGCCGGATTCAAGCAGGGTGGTTGAAATGGAGGAAAGCTTCGGGTGTGTTATGTGATAAAAAGGTACCACTCAAGTTAAAAGGAAAATTCTATCGTACTGCGGTTAGACCAGCGATGTTGTATGGGACTGAGTGTTGGGCGGTCAAAAGACAACACGAGAATAAACTAAATGTAGCTGAGATGAGAATGTTGAGATGGATGAGTGGCAAAAATAGGAAAGATAGGATCAGGAATGATACCATCAGAGAGGGAGTTGGGGTGGCACCTATTACAGAAAAGATGGTTGAATCTCGACTTAGATGGTTTGGGCATGTATGGAGGAGACCGGTGGATGCCGTGGTTAGGAGAGTTGATCATATGGAGGGAAGCCTAGTTGTTAGAGGTAGAGGAAGACCGAGAAAAATTATAGGTGAAACTATTAAGAAGGATTTAGAGGCAAATGGTTTCACTATAGATATGATTCATGACAGGCCACTATGGCGTCGTTTGATCCATGTAGCCGACCCCACCTAGTGGGATAAAGGCTTGTTGTTGTTGTTGTTGTTGTTGTTGTTGTACAGTTGTAACTTTTACAAAACAGGGACAACTTAACTGATCACTAGTACTTTTTTGAGAAAATGGAGTTAAAGGGACCCTCTCAAAATCTGTACCGTTGCACAACCTCTTGCTTCAACCCAACACATATTGTGCTTTCTTCAAATTGTGTTTTAGTCATGTGGACATTTTGCAGTGTTTGTTTATCACAAGGACACTATCATTTGTAATTCCTTCTCATCCATGGTGATCGCTGGGCCTCAGCAACTGCCACCACCGGAGCTCTAGTGGTGGTCCAGCAGTTGGGTGGCTACAGTTAAGTCATTTCATCAATTAGGTTTATTATTTTCACGTTTTACTGAGAAACAAGTGACAACCATAGTCATTGAGATTGCCCTCCCAAGAAAAAGAGAGGCTACGGGCTTCTTTTTTCGTTAGCTAGCTCGCAGTTTGTGGAGTTACTAGTGTAGTGGTATAAGTGAATAATTTAAAGGGCCACGTTTGGTTCAGGGTGAAACACTATTTCCCCAAGTAAATAATGAACGGGCGAAAAGTATTTTCACCTATTTTGGGTAAATATCATAAAACTGAGTACCCCTCTTAATAATTTGTTACATTTTGTTTCAATTTTCAGGACTGTTCGAGCTTTCCATTTTGTTTTCCATGGAGCAAAAACAAAAAAGATTGATTTCTCTTGGGGTATATACATACAGGGATGAATGGAAAACTGTTTGAATATGCGCTCTGCAACACATCATATACTGTAGAGATCACAGGAGGCTATTTTGGTGGTGTATATATATAGAGAAACTTTATAGTAGGCGCCCACATTCTCTTTTACACTTAACACTCATTCAATAGTGGTGATAGAAAAAATAATAGAGAAGCAAAAATTGAAGTTTTGATGGGGTAAATACATAATCTTTTTTGGATAGCGAAGAAATAGAACAATTCTTTCCCTTTCTTTAATTTATATATCTCTGTGAGAATCTCTTTGATGGGATAACAAGAAAGAAAAACGTATAGCTCTGTTAGAATGCTATTATATAGCTCTGTTAGAATCTCGTCAAACAGGTGTTTTTTTTTTCTCCTTTTACTGAGAAACGAGTTATGATAGTCATTGAACATTGCCCTCCCAAGAAAAAGAAAGGGTTTCAACTGATGTAGAATCATTTATCTTCTTGTCTTTTTTTCTTTATCTGATTTTACGCATGATGTGGTATTTGGCTCATCCCTCATACACTAATCCTAAGTATGCACTGGTTATGTTGTGTCATTGGATGTTATCACTTCAGGTGAATTCTTGAACTTCAAATCGTAGTCTTATCATCATAAAATTCGTGATTTCTATTTTATGAATTTCTTAATATGTAGGCAATATTTTGGACAAACCATCAGACATGCTTTTTGCAAGACTCGTCTATTAAGAGGCGTTTTTATGCCACATAGGAAAGACATACTTATATCTCCATGATTTGAAATTATACAATCCATTTTTACAGTGGAGATGCTTATAAATTTTTGCTGACTGATTAATGGATTAAGAAACATCATTCATTTAATGTCTTTGAAGATACTGCATATATATTTACATACACAGGATATGTGAATGCACTGCACATTTAAGACACTTGCATGATGCGTTTAGGCGTTTAATTCATTATAAAGCTTCTCTACTTAATGTCTTCACTCATTTGAATGAGAATTCCCGGGTAGGACTTCAACCCCCCGAACAACCTGCCTCTGATAACATGTTAAGAGAATCTTTCTCTCAAAAGTTTAAGCTATTGAGGAGAGGAATCAAAGTGAATATCATGCTTAACAGATTGCTGTACGCAAGAATCACATGTTAGAGATCTCCTTTGAGTTGTACAGTAATCATCCTAATAAAACCAAGTTTGAAGACACTTTTAGCTCTCGAGCCGTAGATCTCGATCCAGAACCCCGGTCCATGGCCGTAGATCTAAATCCAGAATCCTAGTACGTGGCCATAGATCTAAATCCAGAATCCTAGTACGTGGCCATAGATTTTGATCAGTTGCTCTTTGAATCTCAACACTAGTTGTTGTCTGTGAGCACGGATACTTCTTAAAGGGCTAAGAATTTGTTTCCGATACGTATCGGAAACAAATACACTTCCGATGTGTATCAGATACGCATTTTAGAGTATCCTTTTAAAAAAAATTATAATTCAGATTTTGTAATTCAAATATGTGGGGTTACATTTGGTTTGGAGGTTTAATTTGTAATTTAGAACTTGAAATTAAATGATCAGTTTGCACTTTTAAATTATAGGAGAGGCCAACATAAGATCAAACTCTGATATAATTTGGCTCCTTATTCTTGCATTGGCATGGTGTGCTGCCATAGCCAATAAAGTTACCCACCCAGGCTTCCCGATCAAAATCTGTAATTTCCCAGCTTGGATGCCTTACCAGATCCCGATTGAAATATCGTGGTTACCGAAGAATTGTAGTTCCCCAGCTCAGCTCCTTTTACTTGCTTTCCCTTTCCCTTTTATCAATTTCTAATCCAAAGAGGAAAATATAAAGAAATCTAGCAAATGAGTGGAATACTAAAAGGAGCGAATCGAAAGCCAATTATTTAATTTGATGATGAGGCCTTCAACCATATGTACGTGTTCTGATTTGGCAGCGTTCTACTAGTCGGAGATTTGGATACCATAAACAAACTCGAAGGTTCAGTCCCACACTTGAAGATGAAGAAATGCCAGAGGTGCTTGTAACTACTACTGTACCTACCACTACTACTATTTGTTTTATAAACTATTTATATGATCTCTCTGGTTGGTTTGTTTCATTATAAAGGCAAGCCAAGACTGGTGAGAGTGGCATTTGTTGGGCCATGGCAGGTTCTTCAAAGGAAGGAAACTAACATAATAAGATATATTGATGATGAATGGCTATTTGTGCGCATAAAACCAATCAAGAAAGTTATTTTGTTGATTATTTTGGATATATAAAGGAGGAAAGAGTAAGGAAAATTATTTGTGCATCTTTTAGTTTTTGTGCCTGGTTTTTATTTTTAATTAGCTCTTCTTATTCTTGCAGGAGCATGAGGAAGAAGCATCTAAGTCTGGCAACCTGGAAAAAGATGTCCCAGAAAGCAGCAATAAATCTGAATCTGTAAATGCAAACCAATGATATCTGGGGGAGGGAAAAGCTGCCGTAATTGATTCTTCCTTGCCTCAGCAATATCAGAGGTTCACTGGAGTTTGACGTTGACTCTCTCCTAACACAAGTCAGTGACCTCAATTACCAAGTTAGTGACCTCATAATCCAAGCCAGTGGTGCAGGTCCCAAGCCCTTGACCTTATATCCCAAGCTGATGGTGCAAGAGCCCAAGCCTTGACCTCACATCCCAAATTGGTGATGCCAGATCCCAAAGCAGCAATGCTAAATCCAAGGCACCAATAAACTGCGAGGTGATGGCCCTTTTTAAAATTAATTTGCATTTTCACCTTCTTTTACATGCAAGTTGTTGGTAAAAAATGGATATCTACTAGTTTTATGTTTGATAACGCATGATATCTACATATGTAGTGCTTTTTATTGACAATTGGCTGCTTATACTTGCAGCAGCTGCAAACACTGATGCCTCGTGACATTGTAGCTGAAGAAGATTTAACTAAAACTGATGCGTGCCGTAGAAAGATTGGAGATAAGTAATAAAACTGACCCTGTAAGACCTGTCCGTAGAAATATTGAGTTACCTTATAAAGTTGTCCATCTCCGATCCAAGTCACCAACCTCAAATCTCTAGTCAAAGACCTCCAATCCCAACACAGATCCGATAATCCCGGTGATGAAACTGTAAATGATCTCTCTATATATATATATATGTACACATATATCTCATTATCTTTGTTGCAGAGTTTGCCTAAATGCAAGCACTCACCCACATGCATAGACAAACAAACAGACACTCCTAATATGATCTGTCCATGCTTGGTGAATGGTGTGATTGGTTTCTGAGAAAAATGTAGGAAAAGAAAGGTGAACTTGGGTTATTATACGTACTTTGAGGTTTCCTTTCTGAGATGTCACAAATGTAAAGCAGTTTTCTAAAGGGTGGTGCTGAGGCACAGTGAACAGTGACTAGGTGCTGCATTATCGGGCTTTGTGGGGGTGGGCTGATAGACTTAGTTTCTTTTCTTTTGGTTAAACAGCTACACTTCCCTTTTCTTTTTTGGTTAAAAAAACCATTTTAGAAAACAGTGGAAAACCAATCAACCACCGTAAGCAAAACCCATCTTCATTTCCTCCCATTCACACAAACCAAATCCTAGCCCACTGCAACAAGAACGGAGGACGAGGAGAAAGGGAAGGTGAGGAAGAATTCAGTTTAGCTAATTAGGAACTTACTGTTCTACCTTGTTTCTTTATCTTCAACTTTATTCCCCTTTTCTATTTATTGTTTCTTGTTTTCTTCCTAGTTTTTTTACTGTTGCTTTGAAATAAATTGAGGGTTTCATATTGATATGAACCTTTGCTTCAGTTTTGTTGTGGACTGTTGACTGAATCACTAAGCTTCATCTATTTTTTCATTATAATATTATGTATATAACTATTTATATATATAAACACTTAAATTAAAAATAACTGCCTAGCACCTTGCCGCCCAGGTGCTACATGTTATGCCTTTAAGAACATTGATTAATAGGACATAAATCTGCCTTGTGCCTTTAAGAACATTGATTAATAGGACATAAATAATGTACCAAATCTCACAATAGAAAGTAAGTTGTATTATTGAACATTGATTAGGTTCAAATTGGTGTTTCCTTAAAAAAGTACCAAAATCCAAGTGGGACTATCGATTTGAGACGTAGAACAAGAAAGCAACACAAAGAAACTTTTTCTCAAGAATGGAAGACTCATTAAAGAAAAGAAATATATGCTCACCACCCCCAAGTAGACAAAGTTGTCCCAAAGATAGCCTGTTCCTTTAAACTCTTGCCTGATTTAATTTATTAGTGTAAACGTACTGTTACTTGAAATTCTCCCTCCCCTGCTTGTATTTCTAATGTTGTGTTCTGATTTGGCAGCGGGGTGGCAGTCTCAGACATCAATACTCTCAACGACCAGGAACTGGAAGGTCGAGTCCCACACTTGAAAGAATATGTGAAACCGAGCCCTCTTCTTCTTCAGATTCTCAGAAGAGACCTGGGACAGGAATTCTAATGGTACTAACTACTGCTACTTGTTTTGTAATCGTTTATAATATAATAGATCTGGGGCTTGTATTACTTTTTTTTTACAAGACTAATGAGAGCAGCGTTTGTTGAATGACTCATTCTCATACGTGTTTTGGGTAATTTTTTGTTTTCTTGTAAAATTATGAACAAAACATATGCCCTAGAACTTTCCAATTTAACGGAAAGCAGTGAACAAGTATAAACCAAAGATGTGAAAATGTTTTGACCTATCTTAGTTCTTTTTTCCAGTGTTGCCGCTGGCTTAAGCTGCATTGGAAAATTAGAAAGTTTGACTGATGATATATAGAGAGAGACAGATACTTTATAGTAATCCCACATTCTTTTTCACACTTACATGCATTCAATGCATTGATACTGAGAAAATTTGAAGTTTTGATGTGAAAAACATATTCTTTGACGGGAAAACATTTTCAATATATAACATATTCAATGATGGCAAAAGCGTACTCTTTTACGCGAAGAGAAAGAAGTGTATAGAAGTTGTTGCATATATGGCTCTTATTACATTCTTTTTAGATTAGTTTGATGATGTTCTGCTTTTGTTATTACTGTAAATTGCATTTCCATGCTTCTTAGAAGAGGTAGATAGAACCGCGTAAACATTTGCTTTAGAAAGTTTAAAAGAGGCGATGATAGGAAAGAAAACTTTTGGGAGGAGAGATTTGGATTGAAAAGAAGCAAAAAGAAAATGATTTTCTCCGACTGAGTTTGTAGGAGAAACCTTTTGGTTTTTGGAACTTTGTTAATAAACTTGTAAGGTTTTAATTTTACTTGAACCAGAAATTTATTTCGAGTAAACCCACTTACTTTGAAACAGCCGATTTCGCCCCAAAATTTTTGACAGGAAAAATAAAATTGTATTGATGTAATGCAACACACATAAACCTTTAGACCAAAATAAAATAAAATAATATATATATATATATCTATATATCTTTAGAGTCATCAAAGTTATCTTCGTGTTAATCATATCATATCTATTTTTAGGTTTGTGCTTGTGTTGATCATTGCTTGCACTTTACTATTTTTGTTTATCAACTATATTTACCCCTTTAAGCATGGAGTTTTAGTTCTTATGAAAAAGTCGGTTAATTAAAAATATATTTTTATATGAATTATTTAAGCCATTCTAAAAAAAAGCAATCTTACAAGGATAAGGTTATTAGTAATCTTGGGTTTTAATCAGAGGATCAATGAAGCGTTTCTAATTATGGAAATACCTTGCCCCCGCAGTTTCAACAAAAAATATTTCGGAAAATAGCATAATCCTATTATGGAAAAAGGAAAAAACTTGTTCATATATCCTAAGGTGAGATTTTTGTATTGAATGTTGCTACTTATTAGCCTTCATGAATGTGCAACTTATTTAATGTTGTTAGCCTTCATGAACGTACAACTCAATCCCACGATTTACCGACCAAGTGTACTCCAGAACCATGAAGATCGAGAAGTAGACAAAAGAGAACAAATGACTTTCTGCGTTTAATGCTTCTACTGAAAACCAAGAAATCTAGATGTTGGAAAAGAAGACAAGGATTATAACAAAAAAGAAGTCTATTGAGGAGATTTCGCATAACATGCATAATCTCCTTGACATGCTATACTTGATCAAAATCATCCCTAAGATTAAAACATAAATTAATCCGTAATAAAATTAGACAATGAAGAAAAGGGGTAAGAAAGAACATTATAAAGAGTTTTTAACATTTTCGACCCTTAAAGTTTGACCGAATTGTCACATTTGTCCAAGATATTCATTTCTTGACATTTCACACCTTGATGTAGATTTCGCCTGTCATTTTGGTCCCTCAAGCTATTTGCCGTCTGCTTTGTGGACGGAAAACGTTTGATGGAGGGGTATATTAGTCAACCTACTGTTATAAAGTAAGAAATAAAATAAATAGAAAAGGATGAGAGAAGAGACCCCGACCTTGCTCTTCCGGAGATGGAATCAAGGGATGAACCTCCTCCTGAGCCACCGTTGGCACCACTTAAAGACAAATCTCCTTCTCCTTAACCGCCACCACCACCTCGTTGATTCGATCCTGGCCGAATAGCTTGATTCTGCAGGCGAAGTACAAGCATCGTGGGGGAAAAGCGAGCGAGAGAGTAATTAGGGCTGGAAAAATGCAATCAATCATGATCAAGTCTAATCCTACTCTCGAATGATCCACCTCCTTATCTCCAAAGTGATTTTACAACAAAAAGCACGAAGAGTAAGAAGGGTTTCCTCAACAGAGCACGAAGAGTAAGCAGGTATACCGAACATTAATCCAACTAAAAATGGAGATATATATTTTTCCCACTTTAATTTGTATGTGTTTATTTACATGGTTGTTTATCTGAAACCTCTGCTAGATAATCGACCTGTGCAACCTTAAGCCAGATGTGAAGAATAAAGTCCACTCAATCATTGATAAGTTTGCTGAACGTGGTCTACGTTCTCTGGTGTTGCTCAACAGTTAAGCTTTGTATTCTGTATTAATGCTATTGTTGTGTTTGATCATTATGTTTGGATGATAAAGAACTGAACTTGATGGGGGCTATATTGACTCTATGTTGTTTCAGACGGTACATGGAGCATATGGCTGGGTAATGGGAAGAAGCTCCATCCTTGTACCTGAAACTGGACATGTTCAGTATCACTTATAAATGATAGTTCCTTTTGTCACCCAAAATAAATAGTGTATTTCTACTTTATAAACTAGAGTGATTAGTTTAGTTGCCTTGAATTCTCTTCCAACACTTTTTTGTTCATTAGCAATAATGCTAAAAAAAAACAGAGCATTAATTCTTCATTATGTACATCACCCTCTTCATTGGCAAAGCACCCACTCTTTCCTCTCTTTCTCTCTCTCTCTCTCTCTATAATTCTCTTTTTTCTTTATCTGATTTCCTCTATTTTGTTGTAATGGAGGGAAACACATATACATAATATGTTCTATATCTGAAATTGGCGAAAAGAATTAGAAAAGGGAATGATGTGAGCTGACTAATTTTACCCCCCTCGATCAAACGTTTTTGTCCACAATACAGACGTAGATAGCTTGAGGGACCAAAATGACAGGCGGAATCTACATCGA